>JNEV01001632.1:10000-259852 GCA_000697495.1 Saksenaea oblongispora B3353
ACGATGTATGTCTCCATCAAATACTCAGGACCAATTTTGAACCTAATATGAACGATTAGCAGACGCCACGACAAAGATAAATCACATACTCAATATTTCCGCCGTTCAGGCTTGTATCAAATGCTGTACCCCAACGAAACACACCTTCGTATTCACCTCCTTGGACATACACATTAACGACCGTATAAACTTTTTCTGATAAAGTGTAAGATAAGCAGCAGCGCAAACTACTCGTTGTAACATACTAGAATTCTCAACTCTTTCGAATCGTATGGTTCGTACACATTTTTTCCCATCTGGTAAAACCGGGGGCTCCATCATTGCTTTTCGTCCTAGTCAGAGATCAGAATGTGTTCAAAATAGAACTTTTTTAACTACCTTTTCCTTTTTTCATCTCAATTGATGGTAAGGGTTCAGTTACTAGTTTCTGTTTCTTTGTCCGCCAATCTTGCACAAATGAAATTTTGCCAAAACTGAAGTACCAGGGATATCAGATCGAGGGGGTACTAAAATAGATACACGTACCTCGGTTCAAACGGAAAAGACCGTCTTGCACGCTACAGAAGATTGAGAAAGGATTGCTAATTCCATATAAACTTACCTTATCCATAAGTGTCATCAGCTTGTTATTCTCGGCTTTCTTGGCCAACTTCTGCTCACGTTCGAGCGAATTCCATTTCTGTTTTTTCCTAGGTCGCCGCATACCTGCAGTGTATTCAATCGCATTGCTCAAACGCGACACGTGGAATGACGGGTCAAGACATAGTGGTTCCTCGGTTGCCAGCTAATAAAAAACGGGTAAACTCATTAAAGCTGAGAAGAACTGCAAAGCAGAAACGTACAATAATTTGTGCCTCAACTTCCAACGCAGCCTGCTCCGTCCATGATGAGCTCCAATCCTCACTTAGCAACTGGATATCCGTCCATATACTTTCTGCAGTCGGTCGCATCGCAATCCGTTTTACTTCCACTGCTGGATCTGTTTGTGATACATCCTGAGCACCACTGTGACGTTGTGATTTAGATTTGCGATGGTCATGAATTTCCACAATCAGACATCCTAGTATATAAGGATGAATAGCCTGTCGCATCTACGCTCTGTAACAGGTCGTACCTTCGTAGTACCGACAGGATGCTTCGTTGAACACATCCATCAGATCAGGTGGAAGTCGCTTTTCTTTAATTGATGTTAAGAATTCCTAGCAGGGAAAGACGTATTAACCACCGGACACGGTTTAGATTTGGCTACCTTGAATTGACTTTTATAGGAAAAGAAGCCATCCTTCAATCAATTTCTTAAGTATTAGTATACTATCGGACGCTTACACGCGTGCGTACCTCGTGTTCAAATTTGAAATAGGTTGAATATAAATGAAGAACAAGGGATGGTGGGTCATTTGCATGGCGTTCGATGAGATCTGATTTTTGCTAAACATGTTAATAACATGCACCATATGTTTATACAGAGCCAGAAACCTTTTTCATCCCGTTTTGGCAACTATAAAACACTTGGGATTAGTGGAGAGTCGGGTGAAAATTGCAAAGGTTACCTCTTGGTTTATTTGACTATGGTCATTGGTCGATGCATTGGTGGGCCAACGATGACCAGGTTTATCCATGACGGGTTTTCTAGAGACGGCATGGGTCGATATATTTGATCCTTGTCTCGCATGTAGCTCGGCCATTTGAGTGATAACATCCTGATCCGCCTGAAGTTTAGATAATAGCTTGGTGGAGACCATGACGGGTTGGAAGAATAGGAACGAGAAGGAAAAAGCTTCCGCACAGCATTGTTATGTGCGATTTACATTTAAAGTCAGATATTCGTTTTGCTGGACTGGCCATCTATGCCTGGATCAACTGTAGCGTACACTCCAATCAACTTTCATTAACAAAGTGCGGATGTCCAACCTGGCCTTTTGCACTATATGGAGCTTTCTACAGACGATGTACCTTTTTTAGGCACACCTTCACCTACATAAAGTGGCAGATAAGCAAATACTTTTGGTTATCATAGAAATAACATATGTAATGAATATTACTTGACTCACTTCTGATAAATAGCATCGCCTCTAATTGCAATGGACTCCAATCAAAGATAGGATCTCAACGATAATTGGTAACTTTGTCTACAAAGTTTAGTCTCACTATTAATACGTATCGAGGTTGAATATATATTAATAGTGAAAGGGAATAGACAAATCTTCTGAAGAAATCCATCGGATAGAAGCTACTTCAAGTAATGAAATTCGATCAAGAACTGAAGTCCCTCCACCATGTAAAGATGATACAGTGCTCCCATTAATTTCAACACATGGGATCCGCAAAATGACGTGAAAGAAGCGGGGACGGAGTACATGACGGGCACTGTACTTTGAAGGAGTCAGGAACAACATCAAGGAACAAATGGAATGTACATATTTGTCGAATCTTTATAAAGGTGAAGGACTTTTTGAATATCACAACCAAACATGTTATTAATAACGCACAATCAGTATTCTATTGGTCAGATGAGCCATAGACAAAAAGAATATTTCTCTATCATGTCCCATCGATGCCAATGTAAAAGTTGTAGAAAGATATTTCTCGGTCAGTCGCAAAATTCTGGACTGATTGCCCTTATATTTGTTCCAAGAGTTTCTGACAATTATATTTGAACGTAGCGGTTTTATCAGTACATCTGATGGACGGAACATTAACGTGTTTTTACTCGGGGATATAGATACCTGCCCATGGTACCGGTAGGCTATCTTTAACTTTCATTTTGCGTATAGGATAAGTACATATCAGAGATTTGGTGACATTACTATTTCATGTTTATCGTTGTACAAATTTAACTGCCTCTTTGAGCTCGCTATACTTTGCTTAAACGACTCACCGGACACGAAGGAGCAAAGCATGTTTGTGGATTAGCAGCATTCCCTTATGAAGAAAGAAACAGCAGTCATACGAATTCAGACATGTAATGTCATTAACCATTTGGCAACAATTTTCTATTCCTTTTTGATTCCCCTTCGGGGGTTAAGTAAAATAACATCCAACTATAAGAGATATTAACCATGAATGAACTTTTATGCTACTCTGAATAAATTATGTGTCCTCTGAGGGACCGAGTTCAAGTAAGTTTTACGGCTTAACTGATGGCGCACATTAATTTCTTCCTTAGCCTAGACTTGGCCCTTCATGGGTGGAATGAAAGAGCAGATTTTATTATGGTCATGAGCGCGACGCCATTTCGATACGTTCGCTTTAGCTTGGTCGCAAATGAATATAAAGATAAGAGAAAAAAAAACCTCTTTGACGCAAAGGGGAAAAAAGGTGTAGTTAAGAGGGGGATGAGTCTATGGCTAAGCGTAAAAATTCATTCAACAACAAACTGTATCAAATTGCCCTACATACTTAGTACGGTGATAGTATTTGGTAAAGTGTCACGTTGCAACAGATAGTGGCAAAGCATATTTAAGCAGGTTCATTAGCTCTAAGAACGCAGGATCAAATATATTGCTTCATGTGGTCATTTCTTTGTAAATTTAAGGCCACTTGCTTGAACAGGCGCCATAAAATATACATCTGAAATTTGGACAACGCCAGAAGCTCAAATCAGAACATGGAAATTATATACATCTTATGTAATTTGTTCTACTTGATGATAATTGAAAAAACATCCAATCTTGGATAATTTCTAAACAAATGTTAGCTTTTTTCTAGTGTCCACAATCACTATAAACCTTGGTGTTCTGATCATATAAATATGTTGAAGTTTGCAAAGATTCCGCGCCACCATTTATTCAACTACTGTAAGCACAGATTCGTTCCACGGCAACATAAATTTTGTCCAACAATCAGTACATAATGGACACTAGACTTGCTGAGAAACCCATTGATGAAGGTAATACAGACTTTACGCTGTTAATTGTGCTGTGCGGTCAATAGCAACCAATTTGACAGAAGTATCTTTACGGTAATATAGCCAAGAAAACCGTCCACAGAGCATTTTCTCGCGGAATACATGAACTCAGACCGATGTACGAATGAACAGTTAGAAATTTCACGACCAATACGACTGGAAGCAACGAGAAGAATAAGAGGTTTATGCTCTTCAAATTACCTCCTCAGTGTTTAGCGTTGGTACTGTAATTTTACGGGCCCTCGACATTAAATATATCTCTTGTTTCCTGAGGAAAAGTATTCACGTGTGTTCCAAAGACTAACATACTAACCTCTACCTATATAGGTCTTAAATCCTGGAGAAGAATAATTGAATTCCTCCGCTTTCCAAACGATCAAAGTCCACAAATTGTGCATCTAATTTGATGTAATAAAGGGACACTTTGGTTCGTGTTTAAAATAGTATATACTTGTCTCCCATTGTTTGATGCTTGAAGCGGTTGAACATAACGTTGCATTAAAGTAGATCTTTGTTGTTCCTGGGCCATTAACTTGTTGTTGTTTATCTAACAGTTTGCAGGTTCATATCGCCCTTGTGCTAAGGATTCCTCAGCCATCGTTGATGTTGGAAAGAATTTGGAGATGTACTGTTTATGGAATATATTTCTACACTACTCTGGATAGATGTTGCGTTTAAAAGATTGGATATGTGATCATTGGCACATACTTACATCAAAGTTGCTCCTCTGGTAGATGCGAAGTTTATTTGAGCAGCATAAACGTTCTTTTATGGCAAATATCGTTGATACTCAACCGCAGGCTCACTTATTTCAAAGGTACTCTAAGCCTTCGATAAAAACGGCGATGAAAGTATATCTGTGTTTGATAGCTATTTTTTTTTATAAAAAAGAAACTCAAGGTGTCTACGCAATGGATCAAAAGATGCGTGATCCCTTATGTTTGATCAACTAAAGTGCCTACTGTGAATTTGTTGCAGGAAAAAAAAAAGACAAGACGTTCCTTTAATTACCCTTCATATTTCCTTACGCGTCCGAAATGGCCATAAAAAAATCTGTCGTTGACACAATGGGCCAGTTTAACACATTTCGAGCTGATGCAAAATAGCGACTTCTCTATGCAAAAGTTCAATGCTTCCCAGCGTAAGATTTATTCGACATTAAGAAAAACTTTTCTATAATTTTGGGAAGCACAGTCAAGCAAAGCAATGACCTACACATCTGTAAGGAGTACATGCACAGTTGCTTTCATCATCCAAGGCTGGTGCACAGCTTATGCATATATTGACTTGTTAGTTGAGGATGTTTTCCATAACGCGGACAAGGACCAACAAGTAGCACATTTACAGGGTTTTTTATTCCTCAACATCATATAGAGTTTCTTAGTATAGCATGATAAGCAGAGAAACTCCACCTAAAAGCTCAGAGCTTTTGTCTCTTAAATACTATTCGAAGCTAGTTACTGCTTGAAAGAAAAACAGACGCACACACAGATTCTGAGTTCAATTGATTCATTAGCCATTATCTTGACAATTCCACGTTGATCGAAATAATAATGTCTTGTCGGTTGCCACAGCAAATGAGGAGATAATGCCTTTCTTCATAAGGAAAAATTATTTGATGCCCGTGTTGCATACATAAAGGATTGATTTTACTATTACTTCACTTTCTGAGTGTTTATATCACATTGTAATCAATCGGTCTTTTCTTTTTGCAGTTTCTATTTCAAGATAGTTTTAATGAATTTACAATAGATCTGCGTTACTATGCGTTGTACACGAGAGATCTGTGGTTATAAGTGTTAACAGTGTTACTCGCATTTGAATCTGCTAATTCGCTTTGTACAACACCAGAAAAACTTCAGACTAAATCAAGGTCATCCGCACAAGGAAGCCAGACTCTGTATTAAGTTGATGTGCAATTCAAACAGCGACAATAGGAGAAAGCACGAGCTAGGTATCACCGTCCAAACTATACGGTCGCGCTCCGCTCTGGACGCTGTGCACAATAAACATTATAAACTAGCCATAAGGAAATAACTTGAAACCGTATCATTCGCTACCTACGTTTGCCATTGACGCTTAGAGACAAATATACAGGTCATGACGTCTCAATGATGGTCGTCTATAGTCATAAAGTCTAAACGATGCTGTGTTTTTATCTATATCCATGAATATGATTGAGTGCCACGTATTAGGCATTATACAGACAACGTGATAGATACGTTCGCTCAGCAAATCCATAGCCTAGTAGAGTTATTACCGGTAGGGCCATTCTGGCGTTTCCTACTGCTGACTTGATTTGTGTTTTTGACATCGTCCATATTCATCGGTCAACAGTCTTTGAAATATGATTCGCCAGCAAAATCTAGTTCTTTGCACCTCTCCCTCGACATACACGTTCCTTTTGATCGGTTTGCTTGGTTGCATCTACGTTAATTGGACTCCTACATCATCATTAAAAAACGAAGAGATTGCACAAGAGAAGGAGAAATATTGCCAGGTTGTTCGCCTGTTTATTTAGGTTTATCGTATTTACTCTTATAGATCCAACTGTTTCCCATGATTCCGTGTCCCTGCTTGTCTGCCATACGGTAGTATTTGGCAGCCATGTAAAGATCCTTTTTTGTACCATGGCCGTGATAGTAGCAATGCCCAAGGTCATTTTGTGCATCTGGATCACCCAGGTCAGCTGCAATTTTAAAGAAGTAGACAGCTGTGCTCTTGTTCTTCTTGCACTATAGATAATATCAAAGATTGTTAGTTCTAACTATTAGTGACGTATTCACTTACCCCCCATCCATGACGAAACGACACACCAAGTTCGTAGATGGCCATGATCAATTCACCCTTGGAAACTGAAGTATTCACAGTGCTTGAAAGACTGTTAAGGTCCAGCACAGCATGCTCGGCTGCTTTTTGCAAGTATTGAAATGCAAGATGCTCATTACGTCTACAGCCCTGAAATCTTTCGGTCAGACACACAAATCCAGGGGTAACGAAAAATCCGGAAAACTTACCCATCCATGGCGTAAGGAGACGCCATAAAGAAACATTGCAATAGGATTGTCACCCATGGCAGCTTGTCGAAATATTTCTGTAGCTTTCTCAAGCTGACCAGCTTCATGGAACCGAATGCCCTGGTGCACTAACGCTTCAATTTCTGACCCAGGTGTCTCATTCTTTTTCTTTTGTGGGGAAGAGACGGATGCTGTGGGGATAGGTGGAGAAAGTCCCACAGGTGTGCGTGGCGAAGGTGTGCTAAATGGTGACGAGATATTGTTAACTGATCCCGGGGTCAGCGAGACTGGCGTCGCGGCCTGATACTGTTGCTGCTGTGGCTGAATGGACGACGTGCGGCGACCAGGGTTTATTGAACGATTAGTGGGTGCTGACACAGATGGGATAGGTGCGGGTGGAATCATCAATGGTGGCAGTGGTTGCGGATGGCGAGATGGTAAAGCCCTGGCCTCTAAAGTGCTCTTGGACTCTAAGGAAGCCTGTTGCATGGCAATGGGTAGATCGGCGTGTTGCATACTGCATTTCACGGGTGTAGGAGGACACATGGTACGAATTTCGGGATCGACAATACCGTCTTCTGGGCTATCGAAAAAGTTGAGAGCAATGGGCGAGGAAGGGGCAGAATAGGACAGTCGGGTGTGTATGTCCTGCTGGGGGGCCAAAAACATGCCTACATGGTTGTCTATTCACATTGTCAGGGCAAGACCAAAATAAGATTACTGTAGCACTTGTTACCATCACGTTCATGGACATTCGTGGTGATGTGTAAACGATGGTCATGCTATTTCACGTTAAAACCTTTTTTGTCGCAAGAGAAAATGTTTATGCTACCTGTCGCACGGGGTATTAAGTGCAGTGAACGTGGTTTCTTTAATTAGTTTGGGACTCAGATAGACGACTAATTCCTTTTTTCCTCACCTGAATGCTGGCAAATGATGGTGATCGCGATCGGGTTCTGTAATGGTAAAACAAGACATGGAACAAGATGAGTTATTCTTTTTTTTCGATTTTGTATTCTCAACGCTGTATAAACACAATTCATTACTTGATAGTAAGGTTGCTACGTTCGGTGGTCGTGTCGAAATACATTGGATTCAATTTAAAGAAAGGAAAGGAGAGAAAGAGAGGGAAGTTAGCGCATAACACGCTTGATGATGGAAGGAAAGGAAAGGAAAGGAAGGTAATAAATACAAAGCACGGTTGCGAGTTCTCGACGTGATGGATCACCAAACGGGACACAATTTGGACCCCGTCGGATGGCACCTGTTAGCAAAGAATTGGATTGGACAAATGCGTTTGATTTCACCGCAGCGCCACAAGATCGTGTCCACCCTGAACAGATATTACAATCCATCCTCACGACGTTTCTCAAAGAATTGACAGCCATTTTTTTCTTTTAAAAAATGTTCTATGCAATAGCTTTCCGCCACCATTCACCAAGTGTCACAAAATCATAATGCTATCTCAGACTTCTTGTTATCCCCGCCCGTACGGGTCCCCTCAATTACCCTTAGGATTATGCTATACTATGATAAGCAGTATAAACAAGAATGATATCAAACCTAGATATCAGAAAAGAATTGCTTCAGCTATAAAAATGGGTTCCACTTGTTATGTGACATGCGAGTACAGATGATCCTTTCAGAGAGTGGTTTAATTAATTGTCAGCATCTTTCTAAGCATGATGACGGAAACAAGCAAAATAATAAATCTGGATTTTAAAGGGATTGATGGTGTTTGTGTATGCCTAACAATTGTACTTTCCCGCCATCAAAAAGGCTGAACTATGCAAATTTATGATAACGTAATGAAACGGCTGAATGAACGCTTGCAAAGCAAGTTTAATAGTGCTGATATCTTAGGTACATCTTCAGGAAAGAATACAATAGAATTTTCTAATCTCTACCTTTTTCTCTTTTAAATGCTGTTGAGAAAATTCTGACAATCAACTAAATGAACCAGATCGGAATTAAAAAGGACCTGGCCTGATTGAGCTTCACTGCACTGTTGAAAATTTAGCAGGGATACACGTGTGGACTTCGGTTTTGGTTCGTTATGACAGCTAGACTGGAAATCATTTCAAAGTTTTAATTATGCTCGAAGCGAGAAGAGTTGCATCGCTTAAACATTACTTATTGCCTGGTAATTCCGTAGTGATTGTCTTAGCATTGGGAATAACGTCACTAAACTACCTGGAGACATATAACAGCTCACATCAATAGCAAAGTACTTTTGGAGCAAAGTCCAGCAATAGGTGTTTTAGAGAAAGATACAGTACTCCGTGTGTGTTTTGTTCCGTTGTGTCTGGAACGAAATTTTTCGATGTGAGTATCAAAGTTAGCTATCCAATCAAAAGAGCCAATTTGTCGGAGAACACTCAGATTTGAATGGTTGGTTTTTTTTTTTTTTTGGCTGGAACATCTCCTTATCCCACTCTAATACGGCGCAGAAAAGTGCTACTTCTCTACGCACAAAGACAATACGCTAGCGCAAAATAACCTTCCATCCAACGCAAAGTGACATGAAAATACTGTATTTTTTCAAAACCTCTGAATTGCAATTGTTTTTTTCGCAGTTGCTAGCGATGATTACAGAGTTTTGCGCTGATCAATATGATTTGTCTCGACATTGATATACTCTGCCGTGGTTGAATTCGATGTTTGCATAAGTTTTATTAGGAAAATGTGCACGTAGATATGGAATGAAATGCCGAGTTGTCACTGAGGAAGATCGAAGTGCATTGTCCCTCTAATATTCAAACCTAGTTGCGGTTCGCAAGTCATCCTGGAACCTCCAAAATAACGGCGCTCCATCCAACTACACTTTTAGTTTCATCCATCTAAGAAAAAACATCACTGTAGCTTCCAAGTAGAGAGATAGTTGGATAAAAAGTGCATGAACCTGCAGCTAATACTTGCAAGTGAATGGGTATAAATAAATACAACAACAATCAATATTGGTGTTCTGATCATGAGAATACTGAAAATCATTCAGAGAAATACGCCTTATTATCGCAGTGATAAATGCTCGTCATTGGTCGTCTTATTCTTTCCCCTTATTTGCCTTTACATTTCTCATGTGAATACAAGAACAATCAATATCAATGTTCTGAACACGAGAACAATGAAAATCATTTAGATAAATGGGGCCATGCCCTTGCAGTAAGAGATACTCGGTATTCACTGTCTTTTTCTTATTCCTTATTTGCCTTTATATTTCTTATTCTGCCTCATCGTCACAGCCTTCATGTATTTTGATATTGTCTACGACAGTGGCTGAGGGAGGTACACTTCTGCATGATTATGAGGGTATGACAGTCAGCGATATCCTCTTATATATATATATATAAAGAAACGTCAGCAGCTGGCGCTTGAACAACATATGTTAAAAGAAAAGAACAAGACCAAAGTCTAACTACAAGTTTACTAAGTTTCTATTCTTTTTGTTAATAGTGCTATGTCAACGACAGTATGGTGGTGGAGGTGATGGTGACGATGATAGTGAATAGCCTGAATGCAGTACTCAAGCTCAGTAACGACAGCTTGCAGGACGAAAACGGAAGATGCGGTCTCAAGTTTTTTTTGCCAATGACGCATTCGGCAATCGAGAACTTCTCGAAATAGTGGTTAATTATGTGAGTCCGCTGGATATTCTTGGCTATGGTGAAGGAGAAGAAGTAGTCAAGACTTTGGATACCGCGTTTGTAACAGGATACATCAATTTGTTTACAAGAATATCATATCTTATTACAAGATACATTGAGCGGTACAACCACCAAGAAATACAAATCGCTAGCGATGCCCAAGTAGAGGCTACCATCAGATGGACAAGATAGCAAATATGTGAACTTAAGAAAATCCAAGGCTCGGAAGACGTCGTAGAAACGGTTTGACAAGACGACTGCTTGGTGCAATTAACAGTGGTCAACTACTGGACGGTGCTCGAATGTAACTATATTGGTGACGCATCGTTTAATCAATTGCAAGAACTAGTTATTACCACGCAAGAACAGATACAAATTTCAAGAAGATCTCTGGAAACCCTGAGGCGAATTGAGAGCTTTTTGATCAATGCTTTCGGCCAGACATTTTCACTGTGGCAAATCAGCAACGCTTGTTCAGCGTTGTGCCTAAGCCTGCTTTTACCAAGAAGTATGTGACGATTGACAATCTAACTTGAGAAACATTATTTTGTCGTGCTGGGTTGCACCATCTTATACAACCACGCGCTTAAGTGGTAAATACAATTCGTCACATACTAGATTTAAGCAAGGTGTGATGCTACAAAATGTAAGCTGTTTATTATTTACCATGTATGCTTATGAATAAATATGAACTGATAATTTTAATTTGTAATAGTGATCATGATAGGCGAAGGTCATTCTTCTCTGGTCATTTTGCTATGGACGGTTATGCAGCCTCTGTTCTATTACGTAAACAAGGCCGTGGTGAAGAAGAGAAGCTACCCGAGCAGACGCCTGAGGACTTTGAAGAGTGGGAAATCCTTACATGAAGATGTGGGGTGCTGACCCCGGAGCATCAGATATCTCTGTTGCGAGCAGTGGCTGTGACGATATCTATAATGCCGATATGATGGATATTGGTAAGCAAGCATCATACAATATAAAAGATAAAGCAAATGACTAAGCTGATTTGTGTCGTATTATATAGATGATGAAGCAGAACAAGAAGTACCAGAACAGGAAGAGGAAGCACACGCATACGATCTTCAGCTCCGGTATCGACAAGGCCAAAACCAAGTGCCGCATGAAATACGAAAATTATCATCCACTGAATACTATACAAAAGCCGGTTTCAAGCGAACGGTCGGTCTAACACAGAATGCCAAGAACCAAGCCAACATCGAAGAGATTGAAAGAACAATCGCAACGAACAGAACAGCTAAAGTCGACGGCATCAACCATTACATTAGATCAATACTGGACGTGTATAATGGCCTAACAGAGTTTATGGTCGCCAATTTCGCCGACAGTTCAAATATCGTAATTATCGGGGGAGACAGAGACTGGATGCCTAGCTTACAAACATCTTCATCAACGAAGACAATAAATATGGTGACATAGGCAAACCATTTAGTAGGCCATGAAGGCCAAGGAATCGAAGGAGACGTGGGATCGGCGTCCCTTTACAGGTACAGGTCCTCTGGTTCCTCTGCAAGTCCTCTGCCACCTACTCAACGCGAACCGGCAGGAGAAAAAACCTTTAAGTATTGAGGACGCTATTATAGTCGGTAACCCGATTTCTCATTGTGATATTCGTTCTGGAGAGGGTTGATAAAACATGCGAGAGTACGGTGAGTCGCCGATTTATTTGAGAAAAAGGTGGTGTTTTGTTTACTGCCACTACACTAATTAAATTGCTATGGCAGAGATTGTATCTCTAATTACAGGGCAAGAAATACCACACTCATAAACGATAATTGTAGTAAATGGCAGAAAGCACCAACCAACAACGGTCCAAACACGGTCTTTTTCATTGGGTTTGGTTCTGGTCGCTTTGGAAGAAGACAGTACGGCGGCAAACCTGTTGGCTTGGCTGAAAAATGTTGAAAATTCTGGAAGAAAGCCGAGCAGGAAGGGAAGGTTATTGTTATGCACATCAACGAATACAATACATCTCAAGTGTGCCCATGACGCGGTGAAACAATTTTATGCTGCTGGTCTCAATCTGTATACCGTGCTAGCTTGTACTAGTTGTCGCACAGTATGGCAGCGAGACATCAACGCCTCTCGAAACATATGTGGCATCTGTTATAATACTATCTACCATGGTTACCGCCCAAGCATTTTTTACCTTCTGGAGGTAGTTAATATCTCTTGCCTTACGGTTGTAAGCATTGACGTCTTTATATTTTATATCAATGTTACCAACGTTTTATCTGCTTTATTCATTACTATGTTGCTATCTGGCAATTCGTTTTATCCGTTTGTAACTCCGTTTAAATCAACAGGAAAAAACTGTAGACCATTTTTTAACTTACTGTATGGACCCACACGGCACACCTTATACCCATGACTCGAAGGATCTCGAGTTTATGCAAATGGCTATCTTTCAGGCCTCGCAATCCATTCCTGCCGAACGTGCATACTGCGTTGGTGCTGTTCTAGTTAAGGGAGGGCAAATTCTGGCTACAGGTTACTCCCGCGAATTACCTGGCAACACGCATGCAGAGGAATGTGCCCTCGCAAAAGTTTCACTAGATGACGCCAAAGGTGCGACTATGTATACAACAATGGAACCGTGTTCCATCAGACTTTCGGGAAACACACCGTGCAGCGATCGTATTATCCATGCTTCCGTGAGTCGGGTTGTTCTCGGCGTCAGAGAACCACCAGACCTTGTCCAATGCGTCGGAATTCAGCTATTGGAGCAACATGGCATTTCCGTGGCTATTGTTCCTGGTGTGGAGAAAGCCTGTTTGGCACCGAATCGACATATTCTAGAACATACGAAACAATAAATCGGTTTGACATGAATTCGCTGCTCGACTTGTGGCAATCACTTTTCCGTGACAGCTGCGAAACAGTGTAGCTTTTTTAATGTGACGTAGATGAAGGATACAACGGTAGTAGTTGCCTACTTTCGTCGTCATTCCCGTAGCTGGTAATCAGGAGTTTAACGTGACACTAGCTTGCATCTGAACAGCGATTAGTAAAACAAGGGTAAAGGTAGGGTGGAGGGTGTCGGAGAATGCGCCATAGATAGTTATGGGGAGATTCTGGAAGAACAGATTCCGTAGTACAAAGACTTCGCGCTGTTTAAGATCTTTATGCCACCGCGGTACGTTTGAAGTCGACTCTTAACAACGTATGTGAAACGTGGAAATCTTTGAATGGTACCAGGTCAGGTGCACTACATTGTTTTCACTCGCGTGGTGGCACGTCAGATGACTTTGCCGTGCGATATGGAGTAACCAGAAAGCGTTCTTTCCTGGATGTTCGTCTGAAGCAGAAAACCGACCCTCAAAATCCCTAACACTAAGGGACCATCAATTCGACACCGGTTTTATTGCAATGCATCAAGAGACATTTGTGAATCAGATGATAGTTCAACTAGCAGGTACTTAATGGAAGCATTTCAGAGCAATGATATCGTTTGTATCGATGGTTCCGCATTCTTGGACTTTATCTCTCATAAACCAATGTATTTGTGTTCCTGAATACAAGAGCCATTCTGCATCACAGTTAAAAATGTAGGTTATGCAATTTTCCGCACCCCTTCATTGTTTTGTCAGAGGAGGCGCCGAACTTTCCGGTGTGATCGAGACTACTGCTACACGCAGTTAAGTGGTTACAGTGTACACTTGTGGTCGATGCTATTTGAAACCAGTGTAACACGATAATCATTGGTGTTTGACACTTTATCCAAGGTTCACCACTATTCTCCAGCCTTTTCCTTTTTTAAATTCAGCGAAAAGCTGCAAGTTGTGTTTTTTTTTAATTGTAGAAAAGAGGAATCATGAAATACTATGTTCAAGGTGCTATATACTACATGTTCATTTACAAACTCTTCCCCACCCTATAGATTCCTAATTATGTTTCTGGGTGGTTTGTTGTTTCTG
This sequence comes from Saksenaea oblongispora B3353, assembly GCA_000697495.1. NCBI lineage: Eukaryota > Fungi > Mucoromycota > Mucoromycetes > Mucorales > Saksenaeaceae > Saksenaea > Saksenaea oblongispora. The sequence goes on from JNEV01001632.1 coordinate 24,507, forward strand.
TGAGGGTTGGAATGCTCGAAAGGTAAAAAAGTGGATGAAATTTACATCAAGTTGGAGGGGTAGGCGAAACCTTCAATGGGCACGAAGTTCTCCTTGATACTGCGCGAAGAAAGGAAACGGACCAACAAAGGCCAGCTGCCAGCCTTGTCATTGGTACCCGAAGCGCGTCCGCCACCGAAAGGTTGCTGACCAACAACAGCACCAGTACACTTATCATTGATGTAGAAGTTACCAGCAGTGTGACGGAGCAAGTTGGCGCCGTGCACGATGGAGTCACGATCCTTGGCGAAGAGAGCGCCGGTAAGACCGTACTGGGTGGTGTCGCCAATCAACTTGCAGGTAGCATCAAATTCGGCATCTTCGTAAACATAGACGGTCACGACGGGGCCGAAGATCTCATCAACCATGGTCTTAGTGAACTTATCCTTGGTAACAATGACGGTGGGGCTGATGTAGTAACCAACAGAGTCATCGTATTTGCCACCAGCGATGATTTCACAGTCCTTGTCTGCGGCAGCGTGATCAATGAAACCCTTAATCTTGTCGAACGCGAACTTGTTGATCACAGGACCCATAAAGTTTTCAAAGTCCTGGACGGGACCTTGCTTGATCTTAGCATGTTCAGCAACAATATCAGCCTTGAACTGTTCGAAATGGCTCTTGGGGACGTAGACACGGCTACAGGCAGAGCACTTCTGTCCCTGGTATTCGAAGGCACCACGGATGGTCTGGAGAGCAGCGTGGCGGATACCCTCGCTGTCGAGGCTGGGGTGCAACATGTGGTAGTTCTTACCACCGGTCTCACCAACGATACGGGGGTAGCTCTTGTAGTTATCGATGTTGTTACCAATCTCCTTCCACAACTTGCGGAAGACGTGGGTAGAGCCAGTGAAGTGGAGAGAGGCGAAGTCACGGTGCTTGATAGCAGTACCACAGATCTCCTCCGCAGGACCGGGGATGAATTGGATAACGCCAGCGGGCAAACCGGCCTCGACAAGGAGTTCATACACCAAGTAGTTGGAGTAGACAGCGGCAGGCGAAGGCTTCCACAAAGCAACGTTACCCATCAATGCAGGGGCGCTGGGAAGGTTACCACCAATAGCGGTAAAGTTGAAGGGAGAGATAGCCAAGACAAAACCTTCCAAGGCACGGAACTCGGTTCTGTTCCAGTTACCGGGGGCATTCTTTGGAGGTTGCTGTTGGTAAATCTCCTCAGCGTACTTGCAGTTGAAACGCCAGAAGTCACACAGCTCCGCAGCGGCATCAATCTCCGCCTGCCAGACGTTCTTGCCCTGACCCAACATGGTAGCAGCCATAATCTTATATCTTTTTTTTCACAAGTCAATACCTCTTGTTCTTATCCTTTTACCAGTTTTATTTCCTCTTACCTGTACTTGCTGGACAACAAGTCGGCAGCCTTCAAGAAGACAGCGACACGATCGTTGAAAGGCAAAGCCTCCCACTTATCTCTGGCAGCCAAAGCGCCCTCGATAGCCTTCTGTGTCAGGGCAGCATCGGCCTCGTGATAGTTACACACAACTGACTTGTGTTCCGAAGGATTGAGCTGTTGGGCCTTCTTACCGGTGTAGATCTACAATGAACATGAAATTTAATACATGAACTCTAATACCGAAGATAAAACAAAATATTACCTTTTCACCATTGATCACAACGGGAACTTCGACGGGACCCTTGGCGCGCATCTCATCAAGAGCCTGCTGAATCTTCTGTCTTTCGATAGAGCCGGGGGCATAGTTTTTCTATGGTAAGGTTGTCTTAGATCTCGCATTCTTTGTGCAACAATGATAGAAAGAAGACGATGGTTTACCATAGGCTCGTTCTCGATGGCGGGCAACTTAAAGTGAGCAAGCGAAGGAGTATTGAGAGTAGCCATGGTTTACACAAAGGTAAGGTGAAGAAAAGAAAAAAACAAGACTCACGATTGCTTCTTCAGTATTTATATTTTTTATGGAAATCAATGGGACGAATGAGGACGGAGGAGGTCGGCTGTCAAAATTTAGGCACTATTTTTCCCACGCCGTTCCAAGTGACGTTCAGTTTAAGAGCCAATGAGAGACGATGATAAAAAATGACCCACAACAAAAAAGAAATCTTATCGTCGCATGGTGAACTTTAAACTTCATGTGAACCTTAAAACCTTGGCCGATTTCCTCCGAAAGAAAAAAGACATGCTGCATGGAACTAAAAGCAAAACAAGGAAATAGATACTCTCAAGATTACGAAAATGCAGATCAAAATTTTCTGCATGGTTAGAAAAAAGAAACAACAAACAAAGTTTCTGCATTAGATGATGACGGAGTCGTTTGGGGGGGTGAAGAAGAATAACTGAAGAGCACTGAAGGGATGTGGTTGGGGGTGAAGTAAACAAGATGAACACCTATCAGCTCGTTCCTCTTCCCCCGCCTTTGGAATGATTTGGAAATTATCGGGATTTTTTTTCTAATTGGTGCTGAGTTATAAAAATCTGATGGGCACTCAGAATGTAACAGCTTCATCTGTCTCTTAGTTTTTTAATATTCGTAATTTAAACAAGACAGGAAAAAGTAAATTTGAGTAATATATCTATTATCATGGTTTCTCTTGCGCTGTAGTTAATAGATATAGGGTACCTGGCGTATTTTACTGAGATAGCGATAACGTTAAGCACCGCAAGCGGAGCAGTGGGTACCACGTCAATAAACAGGACACGTAATACAAAAACAGTTAGAGTGTCTTCAGTAGTCGTTTTTACTCTTCAACAATAAACCGGATTACAGTCTCACTGTACCTGCGTATCCCTACTGCGCTTGCTTGAGAACACCAGATTTTGTCACTAATTTGGCTGCTTCCGATGCGAAATGTCAGCTGGTTGTATGTACTAGACCCCTCTTTAGCATACCCGAGAAAAAGGTTCAGAATCCGTATTTTGTTCTGGAATATGCGATATTTCCCGGTTTCACCTTTGATTAAAATCGTTCAGGGACCGAAGATACATGCCGCTATATCCCCGCATGGTTATCTTTTCCATGTCTTTGCTATTATGAATGAAGTACTATCTATCAGCAAGTACTTATCACTCACTCCATGCGCATCGACGGTATCCTTTCCGTAGTTGTTGATGCTTCATTCTAGTTCCTACGTACGCGTTACTCGTTTTATGCTTAGTCTTTCTAAACTTGCCCTTTTTCTGACCGATAACAACCTCAATTACTGAAAGTGCGCTAACCAGCTGGAACGACGTTGTAACGAAGATCAATAGCTTTGTCAACAGTACGCGTCACATGCGTTCTTTCTGCCTTCCTAAAGGTAAAAGCATTTATGTACTGGATGCTTCTACAAGACCAATATGTCGATTGTGAGATTAGTAAACTGATTGCATAGAGCTCTGTATGTTTATTCTGATGCCATTATTTGGTTGCATTCGTAAATCACATTCAGGAAGGCATCGTATTCCTCAAAACGCTCCTGCTTGCAGTCTTGCAACGTATTCCTCCTCCCGACATCAGGAAGCTTTGTAAATCGATTAGCTTTCATGTTTATCCAGCTGATGTGAATAGTATAAGAAATATGTATTTTTTCTACCGAGTTGATGCTATTTCTGGGTCATTTTTCACAATTTCTCCTACTTGCGAATTTTACGTGTGCAGTGTATCCATCACTCTCCCACCGATGGTCACGCATCTTCCTGTATGCTGAACAGATCCGTCCTCTTGCGAAGAATAAATACAAGTCAGCTGGAAACGGATAGGCAAAAGCAGGTGTCTATCCAGACCTGGGGCCAAACAGAATCGTGTTAACTACACCTGCAGAAATTAAAGTTTTCTGCGGGAAGCTGAATTTCAAAGATATCAACCAAATGATACTTTAAGATTTTATCATCCCAAAGATTTTGCAAAACGAAGATACACCCCAACAACAAAAAGGCTTTCTTGCTGGAAGGAAAATTAATGTAAAGTAACACAAAACCCCATTCAATCATAAGCAATCGGGCAATACATATTAAGGTTTTCCGCTTCAATTTTGCTCTTGGTGACTTGCACGCATGTTACAGAATTTCCCTTTTAGGGTTAGTCGTATTCTTTACTTTCATCCTTATCTTTCAGATTTTGATGATCGATTACTGTTCTGTTTCTCATACACTTATACCCGCGGGTTGTTATTCAGGTCATAAAATTGATTCAGTAGTCCTATCATTCCGGGGCCTGCTCCCCGCTCCTCTTCTTCGTCTTCGTTATTTTCTGCTTCCCAACCTGTTGGCCGAAGGGACGGTCGTTCGAATGAGTCATCCAGTGGATAAGGTGTACGAGTTTCAGGAACCCCGTACTGATTCAATCGTGTCGGAGATCCTGGCTCGGAACGCTCGATGTTGGAGGGTTGCATCGATCGAGGGGTAAAATGCGTTCGGTGAAATGCAGGTGTATCACTTTCTACATTTTCTTCTTCTTGTTGCTGTTCATCGTCTATGTTTTTGTGGATACTTGTTTCTACAGGTTTCTTCCTTCGCTGTTGTTGAAATTCCTCTAACCGTGTAAGGTAAACCGATCCCGCAACACCCTCAGGTTGCCATTTTGGGTTGTTGGCCTAACACACTGCTTTAGTTCATATTCTTTTTTTTTTTCAAAAAAAAAGATTACCTTGAAGTTTAGGAAACTCTTTTCCATCTTTCCTTCTTTGCTCAAATAGTAATCATCTTCGACATGTCCAGGGGCACCATACTTTATGTTGCCATGGCGCTCGAAATCGAACTGAGCAAAACTGCAGACATAGCCCAGCCCATCTACATGTACTGTAAATTCCCGAAAGAAATCAACGATTTGCTCAGCACACGTTGGTAATGAAAACCACAGCACAATTGGTGTAAAGATAACGCTTAGCAGTTCTTGCAGAAATAACGAGATCTTGTAATCGAAAAGCTGGCAGAATTGAACACGGACCTGTACAGAAAGAGTTAGGCTCATAGCAATGCCTCAGTTGCACAAACCTCGTCTGCGTGCAGCTTACCGCGCCACTCAGCTGGTAAGTAATGGGTCTGTTCGACAACTTGTCTCAGTAGCGTTTCGGGTTCAAACACCAAGTGCTCGTCAGGGATCATTCCACGACTGACAGCGAACGCAGTGCCAAATAAACCAAGATAGAACAAAACCGTTCCATTCGAAGTAATATTGAAATTAACAAGTGCTCCAGAATCGAAAAGGGATAGCAGCGCCAGTACACCCGCAAAGGAACCTGTCACAAACGCTACAAACCTAAATCATACCACGTGTTAGACATGTTGTCTTGGACCTTGTCTTTGTACCTTGCCACCAACGCTGTCTTTTCCTTTGGAAATTGATCAATGTATTTGTTGGCTGATTCATAACTATTGCTCAGGCGGGCACGGAAGTCATGCGGCAACTCGTTAAATTCACGGAACTTCCACTTGGCAAAGGGTGAATAGGTTCTGGACCCTATCTCACTTGGATTTTTATGATATTCCTAGCATAATCGTCGTTAGATTCACTTTACTGCTGCTGATTTTCTATTACCTCGAAGTACCGAAAAAAGAAATAGACGATTAAATAGGCAAGAATAAATGGCGCAAGAATTAAGTTCAATGTACCCATAAAGATAAATCGTCGGCGAATTCTACCACATACGACTGTTTAGGTTTTTTTTTTTTTTTTTTTTTTTTTTTTTTTTTTAGCTGGTGGATAGTTACCCTGCTACCAGCAGTGATCTGTTTTTCTCTTTTAGGAATCGTTTCCGTATTTCGCCACGTTGATCAAACACATAGGATAAGACACAGAATGATAGGTTCCACTCCAGATCCCTCGTGAATATATGTTTGTTACGTAAATATGGTAGTGGTATGGTGATGTTGAGGATATCTTTGTTAAACAAAGCAATCAAATAGTTCTCATGTCGCATGATTCGATTGGCTACATCGTGTTCATTTAGGCGTATTACATTCTTCCAAGCGTTCGGATTTGCATCACGAATATCAATGATGCGCTCCAGTACTTCCTGCCATGAGACAGTCTGCATATCTTGCTGAAAATAGTAAGACCGTTAGCTCCTTTCAAACCGAAATGAATAGACTTACATCGGGGATATGAAGTAGATGTGTGTAGAAATCATGCATTTGTTTGAGACTGGAAATATCCAAAATAAACCGCAGCAATTGCCAACACCACCATGCAGCAAAAGTAACGAGAAACATGGACATAGTAACTGACAGTCTAGCAAGAAAATGCTTTTGTAAGCTTAAGTTCCTGGTTAACTTCAATCGTTTTACCTGGACAGGCAATGTGGGACCACCACGTCGGATAAAGCATGTCGACGTGGGATTTCAGGGAAATTTACACAGCCAAGTAAAAATGTAGTAAATATGATAACAAAGGCAAGTGTTCTGCATGTTTGTTGAGATAGACGTGAAAAACGTGAATTTTTGACAACTTACAATAGGTTGAGGAATCTTGCTAGTACGATGCAAAACATGCCTTTGCCTCTGTAGTAAGCGTAGACACGTTGAAAAAAGTCATCCATATTTTCCACATTAGCCCACTGCCACATGGTACGGTCAAAAGTTGACATGCGGTTAATGGTTGATGGAGCCTGTTGTTCATGGTTTATCCGCACTGTTCGTCGCATAGAAGTTCCTCCTGCAGTCGGTTCTGCCTGTTCAATCATAAGCGATGCAGGAGCTTCTAAGTCGGATTCATCACTAAAATCGTTATCGTGCTGGTGTTGGTCGGAATGAGGTAATGGATGGTAGGCATGGCGCAGGAATAGTGGTTGCGGAGTTGCTGCTGCTGCGGATATGTTTTGGCGACCAAGCGTATGTGTAGAAATATGGTCTAGTGCAAGGTCCTCATCGGAAGACTGAGAACCTAACAAACGTGAACTTGCCATGGAGTGAAATCTTGGTTTTATCGTTGTAGGAAGAGATTATAGGGATGGACGAAGAATCAAATGCCCGACTTCCATGCAGTTGATGCGGCACGTGCACAGTCACGGCCTTGCCAACCAATCAGAAACATGCCCACTCATATTGTTCACTGGTCAAGCTTCATGTTCGAGGGGAATCCTTCTTAATCAAAACACGTGCAAATAAGCGGCTGGCACAGACCTTGTTGTAAAAAAAAACTCAATACATGTAGAAGACCAATTTCGACAGCTTGAGTCGAAACAAAGAAGAAAGACTGTTGTTCCTGAAAAGTTTTTCATCTGAGTGTCACATCTACCGCTGTAAAACGGAACATCCTATTTTTCCGAGTGAAACTGTAGCAAATTAAAAAAAGTTCAAAACCGGCATTCATTCCCCGTGCTACAAAGAAACAGATAATGGTGAGTTTCTTTTTGGATAAGTGATCAGTCATAGTGTAATAACTGACGTCAAATTTTGATGTTCATGCATACCGGGAATCTATCCGAAGTGACGGACATTACTATGGCACTAAATATCTTTACTAGCTTCCTGACAATGAATTTAGGTACTATACATCATAGTGAAAGAATTAAGTACCAATACAGTTGGCTGAAGATTTTATCATCCTTCTAACACCTGATGAAAACTGAAAGCATATCCATCTTCATTCATTAAACTCCGCAAAAGGTAATATCATCTTTAACAGCCGTTGTAGATCAGAATAATAGTTCCACATTACACATGTGCATGCATCTGTGGCATGAATGGACAGATAGGCAACAAAGGAGGGTTATTTTGTCCGATGAGCTCCGAGTATGTACTTTAGAAGATAACGGCCAGGATACGTTTAATGCAAATTGGAGAAATTCTTTTAAAGCAACACTTAGTAAGCTACCAAGCTATCGATGGTAGTCTGGTGACAAATTAAATCATGTGGACGGATGGGTTTTACGAGATATCTTAGTGTAGATGTGGACAAAATATGAAGACCGGTGACAACACATGATATACAGCTTTTCAAAAACACTGACATAGTACTTATTTTTCTTTTTACTGTAGCAAAGTGGAGAAAGTGGTTCATAATCTTCCAAGGGAGCGAACAAAGTCATGGTACTTTATCCTAGCCAGATCCTCTGATTCAACAATCAAGCAGCCCATGCATGCAAATACAGCACATTATCGACACGAAGACAGTCTATAATGGCCTTGCAAAACAAAAAAAACAAAAAAAGAAAAAAAGAAAAAGAAAAAGGAAGAAAGAAAGAGAGAGAAAAAGAAAAAAAAGTACATCACTCTATACTGCATAATTAAAAATATGCTGAAGAGTTCTCACTAAGAATACCCTTGTATCAACATTGTCATTTGATTTCTACGATATAGCGGGAATTTCCATGTATAGTGTCTATAGAAAAAGTAATATTGAAATCCTTAATCTCATTGTTCTCAGACTGTTAAGGTGGTTATGATAGTGTATAAACGCCTGAAGAGTACAATGTTTCCGTGCTCAGTTCTTTTCCAACAGGATCTCATGTTTCTGATCGGGTAACAACATCAAAATGAGGATGTTCAACTGATTCAGGGTCTACCGTTTGATGCATCTATTTTTTTTTATTATAAATGATGTGCTAGACAACATACAGGGGTTATAGCATTGTTTGGGCTCTCATGACTGGAATGTGTGAGTAATAGTATTTATTCAGGGGTAATAAACAACTCAATCGGCGTTTGAAGGATCGCTTGGGTCACTACCTGTTTTATGTCATGATTTAAAACACTACTTTGTTTTGATGTAGTAATATCAAGGGAATTCATATCCAATTATATCTATATACGCTATCCCCAGAGGTATGGCAATTACAACACATACTCCAAGGTTATATTAAAAAAAAAAGGGAGGAAGTCTTGAGTTATTGTCGTGTGGTACCGACAGGCTATACATTAAATTGGCCTTCTTTAATCGGCTGTCCTTTGGCAAAGATTTTACTGGCCTAGCTTGCTTATTCTTCAAAACCTTGCGCAAACTTGTATATATCGGAGGTATTTTCTTCATGTTTGGTTGGATCATCTGTTGGGAAAAGTCTGACAGAGTAGCCTCTGTCCATTGGCATAGGCTTGTGCAGGATGTCATAGTCTGTGATATGGGTCTGATCTAAATCGACCAAAGGTTTTCTTGCCCAACACATGTAATAATTATAAAAGGATCGGTAACATCCAGCTTCAGTCATAATTTGCTTGATCTTTTGATCAAATTCTTCGCTTGTCAAATGATGAATCCTCGCAAAACATGGTTTATGGCGATGAAACGCCGTTTCGATAGCTCGATTTGACAGTTCGGCAATTTCTCCTGTCCACCAAATTCCAACACCGACGGAAACAACCTGGTGGTGAATATCATTCATATCACCCGGAGTTTTCAAGTATTCGCATAGATGCCGGCTCCATAGGATATCAACGTCGTACGTATTCTTCATTGCTTCTGGCACTGAAAGTTTTTTTTTTTTTGGACAGTCCCAGATTCGTCAAAACTTTTACACTCTTAAAATTTTCACATTTTGTGTTTCTTACATGGTTCCTGAAACGCTTTGGTAATAGGACCAGGGTTACGCATGATGGGGTCAGCTTCTCGAAACTCAACATAACCTCCTGGTTTGAGAACTCTTTTGATGGATTTAACGATATTCTAAAAGAAAAAAAAGAATAAGTTAGCCTTTGTTCTTATGATGTTACTACCTACAGCCCAATCGGCTTCTGAAAAGCAAAAGTAGACAAGACGCATGTGGATATAGTCAAAATAGGCATCTGGGTAAGGTAAACCATCCAGTACATTGCCACGCTGAAAGGTAGCGTTGGGTGGCTTGATGGTTGTCGGAAATAAGGTTGTAATGTCGATGCCGTGAATCTGAGCATCTGGAAACTCTGTGGCCATTTCGAGAACCCAAGTACCCGAACCACAAGCGATGTCGAGAACTCGAGGTGGTACTGGACGACGAACCCAGCTATTTCGTAGAGAGGACGACTGAGTTGAATTGGAAGTCGAAGTCGATGCACGTGAAGTAGGCCAGGAAGTTCGATTAGCTGTAGTCGAAGAAGAATCGCACGAAACAGACATGGAGCGAGAAAGAAGATCCCGTACAGGTGCAGAAAAGTTGTCACCAAAACAATGCTTGATCAGGAAATGCTACATAAAGTTATATAAGCAAGCATACTGTTTCAATGAGTTTCATACCGCTTGTATTTGACGATCATGTTCTTGTTCTTCGTCCGTTAGACATAATCGAGGCGAAGTGACGTTTTCGGATATCTCGGAGGGTGTTGCAATGCTCTGAGGTCGTCGAAGTATTTTACGTACTTTTTCAAAGACGTGGTGCGACCTTCCAACAACAGCCGGTGGTGAACTCTTGACTGTTTTATTCGAGGATGTTGAGCGCTGTTGGCATGAGAATCGATGCGGTCGTCGTGGTGATGGTTCCTGATCATGATCACCGGCAATAATATCAAATTGACCTTTTAATGAATTATCGTGTTTGTAGGACAGTGAGTTTCCCATCTAGTGAGAACATAATTCAAAGAAAAGAAGGAAGAAAAAAGTTTTGCATAAACGGGGGGAAGCGGAACCGGCTTATTTATTCATGCAAAACCCGGACTGGATTGCTGCGGAGATCAAATTATAAAAATTGACAAGAGGTGCTTTTTTCGGGTCCATACGTACGTTTTCCTTTTTTTTTTTTTCTCGGTCTTAGACAATGCCTCCAGACGACATTCCATTGGCTATAACTTCTAGAAGGTTTTCTTTAAACCATGTACCTTTGCCTGTATATCTTGGCCTTGACGTGGAAATTGAAGACCATACCTCTCGTTATTCCATTTCTGTTCATGACGGATCCTATACCACTGATTATTACAGCGGGGAACTCTTACAGCACGATGAAAAGAAGTCAAAGCTTGAATGTATGCAAGAAGCGCTTGAAGAACTTAAAACCGTTGTCTATTTATTTGCTACGTCTCAACGCTACAAGATCCAGATTATCTCCATATCTAACCTCCTCGACCGTGTTGACGGAGGAGAAGAGAATAGGCGGTCTATAATGAGTGATTTTTGGAAAGATCTGGACGCTATGCCTTTCCGAGTGACCACTCACGGTGAAACATCGGATGAAAGAGCTAGCGCTGCTGTGCGTAAAGCTGTCATGTGGTAAATACCCAATGACAAATTACTGCTTTAATCATTACTCATTTGACGAAAAGGTTAAGTCCACAATACCCTGGAAACTTACCTCGTATTTCCGTTGGCTATCGTCATGAGGTAAGAAAATAAATAACGTCAAACGTCATGTACCGATGAACTTTTGTGGTTAGGTCGAAGGTCTGTTTGGGGAAATGCGTACATATAAAAAGAAAAAAGTTTAGCTAAATTAGAAATCTGGTAGTTGATTTCGACCACCAGATCCACATGGCTGACCTGATGGACTACGCGGAACATGTCAGTCTAGAAACATGGCGAGTGCTAGAAGAGATTATTGAAACCTTCAAAAGACGACAACTCAGAATCTCTTTTTTTAACTCGACACCTCAGGGAGGCGGAGGTAAGCAATGAATTATTATTGGACTAAAACTTAGGTTTTTACTTTTTTTAGTGGCACTTATGCGTCATGCTCTGGTGCGTTTTCTAAAGCTTTGTAATATTGACGTTCATTGTACGTAATTTTTTATTTGCATGCTACACAATATACTTATGTCTGACAGGGTATGTGACTCGACCGAAACCGGAAGTGTTTGATATCACCAAACGCAAGTTTCACAATGTCCTCCAAGGTGTGGCGCCACCCGATACAGTACTGTCGAACGAAGATAAGCAAATATTTATCGACTGGTCTAACGAAAACGTGACACGGTTCTGGTTGGGTGCAAACGGCCCAATCAGAAATTCCGATGTGATCGTTATCGATGATCCTCAGGGTAAGACATTAAGAAAAATCATCACGCTGTTTGACATATATGGCATCTCTCAGTGGTTGGTATCATTCCGCATATCAAACAACATGCTCCAAATACGCGGATTATTTTTCGATCGCACATTGAGCTATGTGCTGACCTGATTCGTAATAACCCTACAGGTCCCCAGGCCACTACATGGAAGTACGTATACTATTCCATAGTTTCTATTGATTAACATGTCTATGGAAGTTTTCTATGGTCTTTTATAAAAGATGCCGACCTTTTCGTTTCCCATCCTGTCGAAAACTTCGTTCCAGATGTCGTTCCAAGACGTAACGTGGTCCTGCTACCCGCATGTACAGACCCTATAGACGGGCTGAACAAGGAATTAAATCATTGGTGTTTGGCGTATTATCGGTCTGTGTTCAACAGAATTTGTATGGACCAAGGTGCTCAAGAAGTGGACTGGAAGCGTCCTTACATTGTCCAGATTTGTCGCTTTGATCCATCCAAAGGTACGGAAACGAGAGCGACATTTATTGGCTCATTCTAAAATGAACGAAAAGGAATTCCCGATGTTCTTGAGTCATATCGACTATTGCGCCAGAAAATAGAAGAAGAATCCTGGGAACAGTTGGAGATTCCGCAGCTAGTGATTTGTGGCCATGGAAGCATCGACGATCCAGATGGAACTGTCATCTACGAACAAACGCATAGGATGATCAATGGCCCGAAACTCAAATCTATCGCTGCAGATATAGTCGTTGCACGTCTACCTGCGTCGGATCAGCTCTTAAATATGATCCTACGTGGTGCTCACGTGGCTCTGCAGCTCTCTCACCGTGAAGGGTTTGAGGTTAAGGTCACAGAAGCATTAGCTAAAGGAATTCCGGTGATTGCCTATAATGCGGGAGGCATTCCCCTTCAAATTGATAACGGAGTGACAGGTGTCATTGTCCCTATTGGCGATGTCAAAGCAGTCGCTGGGAAGCTTTACGACTTATTCAAAGACGCGAACCTCTACACTAGTATGAGCGCCGCAGCCAAAAACAATCTGTCCGAAGAATTCTTCACCGTGTGGAACGCCATGTCTTGGTTACATCTCTTTAATGAGCTAACAAATACTCCTGGAGAGAGTAAGGGTTTATTAGACGAAGAAGCTACGTACCAACGAAACGCACATGTTGGCGATGCCCGCAAAGTCTGTGAATTATGGCAAGAAAAATATGACTATCAACCTTTCCAAGAAGATGCAAAAACTGCAGGTGTTAAAGATGGATAGATGTGTATTTCTTATGAACGACTCAACTTCGTCATTGGTTACGTACGAAACGCATTCAATGGACGAAAAATAACAATATATTTGCTTACACTCGACCAGTATCTAATAAAGGAAACCTTTACAAAATGAGAACGTCACGTTTTTCATAACTTAAATGTTGTTAGATGAATCATGCTGCTGTTTTTCTACGGTTATCATTTGTGCTCTGATTTGTTCGTGCTGCTGCAAACGGTGGGTATGCCAATTGGGCATTCGTTGGTTGCTGCGCCAAGGACCGTAATAACGTGGGTGGTCGGGCTTGGATGTACTCCGACGAAGCGGTACCGCTGGCATTAACACTGCTGCTACTACTGATAGCACCAGCACTAGTTTGCTCCTATGAAAACAACGTCGCTCTAGTACATGCTCCCTATGCCCACATTTTAGTCCTTACATGCTGTTCAGATGGTTGTGAGCGACGCTTTTTGGCACTCTCTTTGAGCTTTTCCCATCGTTCACGATATTTGTTCATCAGTGCTTGTTGCTTCTCATTATGCGACCGTAACTGCCGGTTTTCTTCTTCTAGTTCTTTTAATCGCGCTACTAATATATGGCACTCAGTATGAAACGTTATTGAAGCACTGTATTTACTTAGATCTGCTACGTTGTTGTTTGACGGATGCCGTATATAGCTGCTTTGTGTCGTATGTGTTCCACTGCTCCCTAGTGCCGCGGAGGACCGCATGCTAGAATCGTGGTTCTGCATGATACGTTTGGCTTGTTTTTGTACATCATTGCGGAACTGCATAATACTGCTCTTAAGCAGGTTACTTTCCTCTGCCGCCTTGGTTGGATTGTGAGCACTTCATATCAGACAGACAGAGATCAACAAACCTTTTCCATCGAATGAAGTTTACGCTGCAGATGTTCGATATGTTTCTTCAGCTGTTCATTTTCAAGAGCATAGTCCTGCCATGCCCTAAATGTCATAAATTCACTCTTCCATTCTATAATGCCTCCAGAACTTACTTCTTATCATCAATACGTCCCGCAAGCGCTCCAGCGGACGTGAGATCATCTCTTTCGGGGACAACAAAGTACGATTCCATCATGGTAGATAAATCTTTTTTACGTTTATATCCGTTATCCTCGTCGTCGTCGTCTTCATTGTCGTCGTCGTCATCTGATTCAGGTTTATAAGGCCACATGGGTGTAGGATTGTCGTTTTCGTTTAGTGGAGCTGAAGCAAAGGCCACAGGGTTGGAGAGCTTTTCTACCAACGTCTCTACCACTTCCCAGAATTTATTAAATGGGTCAGAATCGTCTTCGTCGTCCTACATCACGGTTATTGTCTACATTAAGCCAGTTTTAAGCACTATACATTTTCCGTTAACAAAGCATAGGAATCACCGATCGTAGCCTGTGAAGCGTGACACTGTGTCTGACGGAACTGTTCCTTTGGTTTGGATTCCGGTAAGGCGATACGCAAACCACTCATGTCGATGCTTCCGCCGCTTCCTTTGTACTCTCTACTACCAATCATATGCGTTACAGTGGGCGAGGATTGTCCCTTTGCTGCTTTGGAAGCTTTTCGTTCAAGTTCTTTTGCTTTCCGCGTATGGGTCATCATCAAATACTGAAGCGTTCTATTTGCCTGGAAATAAGTAACGAATCAGCTATTCCATAAGAAATAATCCCAAGATTCTTAACCTCTGTGTCATCAGTGTCTTCCGTTGCCTTCCTAAATTGCTCTAGAATTCGACCATTCATAGCAGAAATGAGTTCATGGGTTGAGTACCCACAAATCGTATTGCTTTACCAGCTGCTTGTAAATGAGCCTCTACAGCCTTGGCCCACATTTCCCTATCTTCGTAGTCTTCGGCCGCATTGACATATGAATGCCCCTAACAAAGCAAATATGTTCAAACATTGCAAGATTGAATCATGACATACGGCGTTCACGGGAGTTTCTGGAATCATGTTCATGGTGGGGGGTGAAGAAGGTAAAACGACGGACTTTTAAATAAAGTCTTGTCAACAATGCAGACGGAAACCTTTGGTTTGGCACACTCTCCACTTATACAACCGAGACCCTTTCCAAAACTTGTTGGCCTACAGTTTATCAGAGCTTATTTACGGAATATGCTAAGAGTCATATTTGATGTTACCTATTTGGTTAAAGCGGTGCTTTGTACTGCTGCCCTTCTTGGCTGCGGCAGGATGAAAGTAGGCTGAAAGGGAGTGTCCATCCAAAGAATATGTTAAATTATCTGAACTTTCCAAGTATCTGATATCCGTATATGATATCACGGCAGTATTAAATTTTTTAGTGTTTTGGATGGAGTGAGTATTAAAAAAACAAGAGAGACAAAGATTCAAGCGCAGTCCGCCATACAACACATCATTCGTCTGCGAATGTACGCCTTTTATTTCGTTCTCTTTTGTCTTTCTCTCCTACGTATGAACACTGATGTTAGGTGCCCTACGTAACTATTTTGTTAGCTTGTGGCTCTAAATATCTTCATCCTTTGGGTACAGGGTACCTAACAAAGAGGACACGAAACGAATGTCTTGATCTAACGAAGAACCAGCTACACATTTCTACAAACTACTCTACCTTACTGCTGCCAACTGGTGCCAAGAAATTAGTAAAATAACATAATAACTATCGAATAAATAGTTTTTCTTTTTAGCCTCACTTACTTGAATATCCCTCAGAAAACTCATGCATTACTAATTTAGAAGACCTAAATGTGGGTTTATCGACTAATTCAGACGTGCAATGGGTGATTATTTAGCAATCATTGCAGGAAGTTGAATTCTATAGATCACTTTCCAGTTGCTATTTAATTCAATGTATGAACGAATTTTTCAGGTAACCTGAGGTGATGGTGTGAACGTCAAAGCGGTGTAGTTTCTCGGTGACATCAATGAGAATCTGCTGCTTTTCAGGTTCAGTAGCCCAGAATGTCTGATCCTGACAACGGTGCAAGCTCTACTTTTTATCTCTGTCTACTTCTACCTTAATGCAGTAGGCTGCACGTAGCAAACCCCGATACCTTTGATTGTCTTCCTGGTCTCTTTGGCCGTCGACTTCTTTTTTTTTTCTTTAAGGATACATACTATTTCATTGCATTTCAAATCAACTCATTTCATTCTATTATTTATCTATCAGCGTACACTGGTTTACAACAAATCCCAAGCAATGCACAGAAAACCGGCTAAGAGAGTTGGCCAGTAACTTGCAGGGTTCACGGACATCGAGCTGTTATCGTCACCTCCTCCAACCCTCAATCCTGACTTCGGTTTTGCAACACCACTTTTACACATAAAGGAGTTTCCTTTGATAACACCACCCTTTAGCCTATTCATCTCATCACATGTGAAGCGCGTGCTCGATGTCTGCACATTGAGCCCTCCTCGGACCTAAGTAAACGGTTAAATTATATATGCTGTTCTCGCAGTGCGACATACGTCATTAAGATGGGGTAATTGAATTTCGTCAAAAGAACCCGTCAAATCCAATGTACCATCCACTTCCTCTAGCGATGGAAAGGCGTCTACAACGCTGAGATCGTTATTTCCTCCTAAGGATAGAGCGCCACCTAGATGATGGAGTTGAGACATTGATAGATTACTAAGGTGCGCATTGTTTGACAACGTCAGTGTGCCGGCGATGTCGGTCAGTTTTGGGAGAGATAAGGAGGAAAACGTGTTGGAGATGAAAGAGATATCTCCGGAAATACGTGCCAAATTGCTAAAGTCGATACCCGCCAAGTTCCGGAAGGATCCATCGTTTAGAGCCATCAAAGAGGAAAACTATGCATTGTTGTTAGCTTTACAATCGAAAACAAAACAAAGTAAAAAAAAGCTCCGAGGAAAGCACATACATCGAGGTTTAGTGCTTGCGAGTTGGCTGTGACGGTTAGGGAGCCTCTGAGTTGTGTCAAGTTGCCCACAGCAAGGTTTTTTAGATAAATGTTGTTTGAAATCACCATATCATTCATTGACGACAATTTTAATCCGATAATCTGGGTAACTGTCGTATCCGTGACCGTGAATTTATCAGCTTGAGTTAAACCAGCTGGGAAACTAAGGAGGTTCAATGCAGGGTGAATAGAGATTTCGAAAGAACGCAAAGCCATCAGCTTTCTCATATCCAAGGTATTTAGCAATTTGTTGTTGTGAAATCGAATCATGCCGTTCACCGCTTCGAGTGAAGCCAGTGTAACACGCGTCAATGCGCTATTGTCACTAATGATAAGATCGCCTTCCAATAGCTCAATGCCTTCTAGTTTAATATCGGTGGCTCCCGTATTTTCAATGGTGATGACGCCCTTGTACGTCTTGCACGATTTGACTGAGTCCAAGTCGGCCTGGGATCCAGCTTTTAGATCACCAATGCAGCCTGCGGTTACATGAGCGAGGTTGTACAGTAAGATGAAAACAATAAAACGCGGATGGATAACCATGGCGTGTAGACGAAAGAAAAAAATCAAGAGAAGAAGGAAAAGCAGAAAGAGTTTCCACACTTGAAAAAGAAAGCATGCCAGGTTGGTATCAAAATTGCCGTGCAAATACGCGCGCTATTTTTTTATCTATTTGTTTTCTCGGTGCAACATGTTCATTTGGATCCACTACTCTAGTTCTTGACAAAGTAATCCTGGATATTTGTCTGTCTAATCTTTGATTGTTGAGCATACTGCTGAAGCGCTGTCAGGAAACCGTTCATTGTTACACCAGTGCGATTATCGATGTGTACAAAGTGGACACCAAGTGATTTCACTTCAGCGTTGCGTCGTTCGTCGTCAAAGAACAGCATCTCACTACAGTCTATACCAGAGTCTTCCTGTAGTGCCTTGAAGTGCCGTAACTTGCTACTCGGGTAGATTTCCATGTAATCTATCAGATCATACATGTTTGAATCGAGCTGGGGCACGCGAAACAGTCGCAAAGCCGTCCGCGCCCTGTAACATTCGTGTCAGAGGGAAGATGGAAGGTGCAAGCCTTACCAATCCGGTGTGCTTGTTCGTGAAGCAATACCGATTTTTGTATCGGGCAATGAGTGAATGAGTGCAAAAATGGCTGTCATGTGCTTGAACAGCTGCAGCTTCTCGCCGTGTCTAAGGTTCACAGGTCAGTGACAATGAACAATGGAAAGGAACATGCGCACTTGTTGGTTAACGTGTTGTCTGCTTCATCATAAGCATAAGGAGGTCCTAAAAGAAAAGGTCATAAACACCCATGTTAATTAAAAGCCCAAGGAGGTGACATGATTACCTTGGGTATAGTCGATCCTGCCCATACCATTATGAGAAGCGCGATCGCAAAGCATGTTGGGTCACTTACCATTCAGACCAGATCGTATAATCAAGGTCGAACACGATGAGTTTTGGCAGTATCTTTGGGATCTCTTTTTCTTGTTGTTCCTGAACCATGGTTAAGCTGTGCCAAGTTCTAACGTCGCGGTTTTAACAAGCTGGACTTCATCACAAAGCATAGCCACAGATCGCAGCGCCTAAATATAGCTTTCAGACATTTAGAGAGATAGGTAGGACGATCTGCGCGGCGCAGCAGTCTTTGCTGTATCCCGCAAAACCATATTCCTTGATCGTTGGTATGTTGTTTCAGTTATTAAAAAAAAAAGGCAGAGGTGGAAAGCTCGCTACAATACAGTAAGGATATTTATTTAACATCGTATTTGGGAGAAGTATTCACTGCGGTGAGATGGAACTTGGAATCTTTCAGCAAGAATCACATAGGATACGAGCGTCAAGACGTCCTTGACAGCATGCTGGCCGCTCCCCCTATATAGTTGTTTTTTGGCTTCTTCCACAGCTTCCCAGCTAATAAAGCCAAGGTTCTCCACATTAGCTTTACTCAACTTGGTATCTATCAATCTGCGCATAGAGATATCAACACTTGGTGGTGGCGGAGCAAGGAAGGGGTGCTTTGTTCGTTTGTACATTTCCTCTGTAATGAAGGGTCGAACCGCCTCTTTCAAAATCCACTACGCAGCTGACTCAGCCTCTCTGCAACGAAATAGAGTTTCTTACTTTTTCATTAAATTCACCATCTTCTGTAATTCGGATCTTAACGGAACTAGAGGACAGGTAAATTCTGAGTATGAGAGGACGTCTTTAGGACTTACGGTGGAAGATGGTTTACGTATTCGCACAGGTGGTGGTCCAAGAACGGCGTTCGGGCCTCCACTGAATGAGCCATTTCACTTCTGTCTCCAAGAGAATTACAGAGGTAGTTGGGCAAAAATGTACGGGTTTCCGTGTACTTTTCAAGGAAGTTAGGGAACTTTTCTTTTCCCACTTCATCTTCTGCTTACCAAGGAGGTATGAAGTGGATGCCATTTCGTCATTGCTTTCTGTCTAACAATACCATTAAGACTATTGACCATACTGATGCTAGGATTAGGTTTGCCATAATGCACTTTCAAGTCTGAAGGGTACAGTGCGGGAGACAGGGAACACGATATACCAAGAGAGATCGCGGCAGTGGTGTTATTGAGCATAGCTATCGTTTTCTTCCCGGTGTCATCACAGGTTACTGTGTTCACCAAGGCTGAAGGGACTCCCTCGCCCATCTCTTTCAATTTTTGTTGTCGGATAGCCTCACTTACCCGAAACCCTTTTGGACATGCCAGATCGGGCTCGGCGCAGTAATCCTTCTGGAAGAATTTGTAGCCTGCAAAATGCTCATCTGAGCCTTCGCCTGTGAGAACTACCTTGTACCCATTGTCACGCACAAGCTTGGATAATAAAAATTTGGCAGCACCGTTCAGGTTGCCCAAAGGCATCTCCGCATGCCAAACGGCATCATCGAACGCATCTATAAGACCTTCGGTAGTCACCGTTAGTTTATGGAAGATAGCGTTGCAAAAAGCAGCAGTTCTCTCTGCAATCGCGCCTTCATCGTACTCATTGCCATCTAACATGCGTGTAACTTTAAGCTATTCCAATTTTATAAGTATTATCTGTTACCTTTAAAAGAAACACAAAAGGCATGTACGCGCGCCTTTGGATCCTGTTCTCGCAGCAGATGGGTAGCAATGCCTGCCATCGATGCACTATCAATCCCTCCGCTTAAGTATATACCCAATGGGACGTCGGCTCTTAAACGAAATCGGACAGCCTCCACCAAATGATCACGGACACCTTGCACCATTTCTTCAGTACTTCTCGTCTCAAGGGCCATTTTATCGGGATAATCAGCGTCCCAGTATGGTTTCACCTCAACCGTGCCTGTGGATGTGGCCGTAAGATAATGCGCAGGTGGAATCTACAGCAAAACAAGTTGGTTTATCGTTGTTTTTGATGCGCTAATTACCTTATATACGCCTCGGAAGCAAGTTCTGTGATCAGCAATACTACCATTGTTCAAAATGCTGTCAATATCCCATCTTGGCTTCCATCCTAAGGGAAGAAATGCCTTGATTTCGCTAGCAATAAGCAATGTACTATCGACAATGGTGTAGTAGACTGGCTTAATTCCGAAGCGGTCCCGAACAGCAATAAGGTTTTTTCTCTCATCGTCCCAAATACAAATGGCAAATTCACCTCGAAGATGGTCCACAAAAGACAACCCGTGCTCTTCGTACCTAAAGAAGAAAGACATGTCAAAGGGTACCCTGTAAAACGTGTAGCTTACAGGTGAACAGCAATTTCACTGTCGCTCTTTGTTTTAA
Source organism: Saksenaea oblongispora B3353 (assembly GCA_000697495.1). Taxonomy (NCBI): domain Eukaryota; kingdom Fungi; phylum Mucoromycota; class Mucoromycetes; order Mucorales; family Saksenaeaceae; genus Saksenaea; species Saksenaea oblongispora. The sequence continues at coordinate 45,309 of JNEV01001632.1, forward strand.
ATTGATGTCCTTGGTTTATGAGCCCCTCGGTAATTCTTTCATAATCGTACAGTTCACCGTTGACGACAGCGCAGATACTACCGCTTTCATTTGAAATCGGCTGTTGACCTCCATCCAAGTCAATAATTGACAGACGCACGTGTCCTAATCCTAATCACCAAAAGTCAGTTCACCTTCTCGGCGAGCTCCGTACACTTACCACAGCGACCATCACTGGATATGTACGCTCCTCTCTCATCAGGGCCACGATGATGCAAATTTTCCAGCGATGCACTGAGATCCAAACGTGGATTACTGCAGTAGCCGTTGGTATGGATAGGGGCGTTAAAGTGAAAATAGGCTGAGAAACCGCACATAACTTGAGTAAAAGTAATTAGCAGTATCTTTTATACTTTTTTCGGAACTAGCTCCGAAAAAAAAAAGCGGGGAGAATAAGGTTAAACTCGTTCGGTCTTAGTACTAAATGATCTTCGCCACCTCTTCTTTACGGATTTGAGAAAATACGGACGTTCAATAACATCTACAGTATCGTAATCATTTGAACACTGTAGGATAGAAGTTAGTGACATAGCCATGCGTATGCGAGACCAAAGTTACCTCATTGAAAAAGCCGTTTTATGTTCTCTCACAGTTTGCACTTTCCGTGAATGACTATTAGATACAATGAATTTTGCAAAAGTTCTATTGGGTCGATGTATTAGCCAAGTCTGATAGCTTGTATAAGCACTTTACTTTGAAAAATATCCTGGTTTCCGATTTATAAACAGCAGGGAAAAAATTTTACGCGTGTCTCAACAGTGGGAAACGTGTAACAGCACCCGCATGAAGAACGCCATGTGGAGAATGAAAAATTGGCTCGCAACAGTGTAAACAGTACCGTCTTTCCAACATCAAAACGATTCTAGCTCCTGTTCAAACAGTATGTATTTACAGAGCAGACGCATGAATTGAATGATTGTTCCTGTATACACACCCTATATGTTTGTTTGCTTGTAATTTCCTTTTGCCAACGACAGGGCTGAGTCTCGTTTGAGTTAATCTAGATCATGCACCACATGAAGTCCCTTAATAGGTGATACCACCTTTGTTGAAGCTGGAGTGGCTGTGAAAACGGTAGTTTAATGTGTTACGTACATTTGATTGGGACACTGCCATTGTTTATAGTCGAAAAAGCATATGTTTTAGCTTCATATTCATTAGCTACAGCTTGGCCTCGCGGAACTTACAGATTCAACCAAGAAGACCTTAAGGTTATTCACTGTAGCTATCTCTGTGAAGATGGTAATATAGGTGGCACTTCACTTTGAAATTCATTGAAGTACAAGCGCACATTCTACAGGAAAATAGGATTTAACGTAGGAAGAAGTTGCTACTCGAGTCGTCTTAGGATGTCGGGCATGAAAATGGATGTGTGGCGGGACCAAAAAACAAAAAGCCGCACGTTTAACACTGCGAATAAAACTCGCTTTTTTTTTTGAAACGCATCATGTCACCCGCTGCGATTGCACCGATCGAAAAAGTAGCTCAAGTTATTAAACTGGATGCCAATGTGTCCAATGCAGAAAAGATTGATGTACTGAGAACCTTCTCTGTGGGTCTTGGAGGTAAGCTACAAACATAGGCTTTGTCAGCGAATAACTAGACAATAACAGACGCGCCTACCACGGAGCAAGCAACACAAGTACTGTCGGTCATTCCCCTTTCAAGCTTTTACCATGCATTGTCCACGGAAGACGAAGTGCTCATCGATGTTCTTTGCGAAATCATTGCCAAATTACTGAACCCCTTTCCATATGACGCCTTGACTGCAGCTGATAACAAAGTATAGAAAGATGCAGTACAATCAAGACACTCATAAGCGATTTTTTACAGCCTTTTCTGTTGGAAGGGTTAACCCATTTTACACCCGCAATACGTTATCTGGCGCTGCGACAAGTGGAAAAGTGTCTGGCATCGGATGCAGCTGTTTCTGCGATGGTACGAACAAAGAAAAAAGTGAGGGAGCTAACTGGATTTGTACAGGTTCAGTCTGAAATTTTTCCATTAACCTTGACATGTTTGACATTTCAAGATACCCGAACAGCGAACAAAGCTGTGGATCTTATTTATAAGGTGCAGTAAACCGGGTCGAGGAACCATTGCTCTAATCCGTTTCAAGATTGCATTGATGGCACCTGGACAAGCAGCCTTTTTTGGCGATATGTGTCTTTCTGTTCTGCGAAGTCTTTTGGATATGTAATGACATTAACGTGGATGCGATACCAAGCAACTGATGGATTAGCAAAATTAGAAACGGAACTGTTCGATTTCGGGTGTACGAGCTTGTTATCAAGATAGCTGGGTCTTCTGATCATGCGTTTCGGGAATGTGAGAAGGCAGGGCTGCTCCAAACAATGGTGGATGAACTCAGGTCGGAAGATTTACTGCTCAGGATCAATGCAATCGAGATGCTCAACGAGGTAAACGGAATTTGCTGGTAGAGAATGGCGGGGCTTACCTCTTCTAGATTGCTGCTACACCTTCAGGAGTGGCATTTTTACAAAAGGCATGTCTGTTGGAGGAGCTGGCACTTGTTCTGAGCCGTGAGAATGATGATGTCGTAGTGGTGTTGACCAAGTGTGCCATTTTAAAATTCTTTGGTAGACTGGGCGAGAACAAGGTAAAATGCCGGAATGACTGTCGACATGGGACCATTGATCATGAATTTCAGGATATTGCGTTTGCACCAATTGAAAGCCGCTGTCAGATCTTGGGTCGGTTGGAGCAATGTCTAGAGAGCACTAATAAGGAAATATTGGTAAGGAGAAGGACAGATAGCCATCGTCTCTTCGCTATAACTAAAGTTTTGGGAACATTTTGAATAGGTGACCTGTATCGCAACCGTTGGATTGATCGGCTCTCACGCAGATGGCTTGCACCTGATTCATTGCAGTTCTCTAGAGAAGAAGCTAGTGGCACTGTACCAATCAGCTGCAGGCGACATAAAATGCAACCTTCTTCAAAGCTTATCCAAACTTATTGGTGTTCGGTAAGCGGAAGCCGTGGCCAGGAGCTAGTATTTCTCTTTTGCTTAAATCGCGTGGATAGGGATCAAAGTGACACTGCAGTGGATCAGATGACTTATGAACTTTATCAAGAGATAGAAGGTGAGATGAAGAGCCTATGTGCGATCTAGATCGCTGACATGCCTACGCAGGTCGCCCCACAACCTTGCAGAGTCTTATCCGAGCGGCGAAAGAGCCATCGGAGGATACTCACATTGCTGCATTTGCCCTGATGCAAGCAATCGCTTCACACACCTGGGGTCATCAGGTAAAGCCAACTTTTTATTATCACTGCTGCTGTTTGTCACTCAACTTGGATACTCTCTAGGCAATGGCGCAATGCAGCGAGTTTATGGATTACATTCTAGACCGAACAACGGAGCATACATCGCAGGGCCAGGTAAAGAAAGAAAAGGAAAAACTCTCTTTTTTTCACATAGAATTGCTTTATGCCATGTAGCGATGGAAACATGCCATTATCCAAACGCTGGCAACAGCCCCACAAGCTGCCGGTAGTTTAGGAAGCTACTATCATATGTGTCTGCTGTATGTGAGACAGGGCGCTTTCTATCGACCAACTGAGGCCGCTGCAGCCACAGAAAGCGGTTGATAGATGCAAGGAGGTAACATTTGTTGTCGAATGGTTACTTATATGAGAGAATTAAGGATTCAGCCATGTACAACCCCGAATTTCAAATAAACAAAAAAAAAAAAAAAAAAAGGGCGCTGAAAGGAATGGCATCAACGAGCCTAAAATGGATAAAAGAAACTGATAACAGCGAATACGGCTATTTCCCGGATAACATCTTAACCCCCGCAAAATCTTGACTTTTTAACTTCTTTGTCCCGCTTTCCTTTTCCTTCTTTTTTTTATCCTTCCTACTTTTTTTTAAGCATGGCAGTTTATCAACAAAACACGACTGAGATTGTCTACTCCTGTCTATCAACTCTATCCTCAAAGACATCCACGAACAGCTTAGCAGATCATTCTTATCCATCAAGAAATTACATGCCGCGGCTAGACAAATGGTCTTTTTTTCGGCGCTTTTTGTTGTCTCGTCGCAACCCGCTGCCTATCCAGAACCACCATTGGACCCCACTCCTCAGTAAGTATGGGGTTCTACAACGCCAGACGATCGGTGAAGGTTCGTCCGCCACAGTGCGGTTAGCTCATTTGACCGAGGGGGGCCAGCGGCATGTGTTTGCAGTGAAGGCTTTTCGAAAACGCAAAACTCGTGAACCCAATGCTAGTTACATGAAACGACTGACCAGTGAATTCTGCATTTCAAAAGTGCTAAATCATCCAAATATTGTTCAGACATTTGATCTGGTAGTCGATACCCAGGGTCGATACTATACCGTGATGGAATATGTATGTAAAAGAAATAACGCAAGCAAGGTGAATGAATTGAACATGCTTGACGCTTTTTAGTGTCCTGGAGGGGATCTCTACAGTGCATTAGTACATGGCCGTGTTTCAATACAAGACTCCGAGATATACTTTCAACAACTCTTATTAGGCCTGTCCTATCTCCATTCGTTGGGAGTAGCCCATCGAGACATCAAACCGGAAAATTTGCTGCTGACAGATTCACGTCAACTGAAAATCAGCGATTTTGGGGTGGCAGATGTATATCACGAGACGTGGCAGGGTCATCAACGTTTATCGGACGGACTATGTGGGTCCAAACCATACATTGCACCAGAGGTATTTGAAAAAGAAGGTTATTGGGCCGCCAAAGCGGATGTCTGGTCCGCAGCCATTGTCTTTTTTGTCATGCGTTTCGGTGGGGTCCCGTTTAACTCGGCCCAGCGCACGGACCCCCATTATCGCAAATATCTAGCTAAATACCACAGCAGGTGCTATAAGGCCTTTGAATACCTCGATTCTCCCTACCGAAATATTATGTACAATATGCTTAATCCCAATCCTACCTGTCGCTGGTCCGTTGACGAAATACTAAAAACATTCTTCCTGTACAAAAAAATTAACACCGTATAATTTTAACGATAATAAAAATACAGCCTTCTTTTTCTGGTGTGTGTGTTTTTCTCCTGGAAAAAAAGAAGTATGGCCACTTATTTACTGCACAGCTAGAAACTGCTTACAAAAAAATTTTTTTTCTTTTCATTGTTGTCTTTGCTTAGTCTGCAAACTGACATAATGAATTTTTTGTCATCATTGCTCCGACATATTTCCTCTAAGAAAACGACAAAACTCTGATTACATGATCACGGCACAATGGATTGTTTAGGTTATATTTCCAATTTTTCCTATTGTAATGCTATAAGCAGCTCGAGGCGAACGGAAGATTGTACTAGCCTACCACCTGAACAATCCTGGAGCATGGATAAGTAGCTGCGTAAGTGTGGCTCGTTTGTTTTGCTATTTCTGTCTTGCAGGGTCCAGTCCATAAACGGTTGCCTGCCTCCCCTCCCTTTCTAACTTGTTTTTCTATTAAACTGACGAAAGGTACAACCTCGTCCTTTTCTTCGAAACCCTGCAGATAAATGTTAACAAAGGCACAACCTATCTGGTTTCTTAATTTTTTTTTAACTACAGTCCTGTTCCAGATGTTGGAATAATTCACAGAAATAACCAAGTGGTATAGGTTGCATTGCTAGTACATACATAACGTCGGAAGAAAGTGGAATAAATGTCATTTTAATGTTAACTTAAGCGTTCGCCATGGTTGAAAACAATAGGAAACTTCTGCATATGGCGACTCGCTTCCCCTCTTTTTCTTTCATGCACATAGCTTGCTGGTCAACTTATTATAATAGTTAGGGGAGCGAGCGTGCATGAATCAATGTGTTTCGGATTGGTCTATTACATTCGCATGAGTCTAGACACAATGATTGGTTCCTTTCAATCCTGAAGCTACTGCTATTCAGTTCGTTCTGAGACCATCTTTTGGAACCATCATGGCACAGTACATGGATGACTATTCACTTTCGGCCATAGCCGTTTCCTCCCCCTTCTCCTTTGTCTTTGCTGTTATCGTCTCCAGCATGGCACGATAGTTTCGTTTATAGAAGGTACTGCAGAGATAAACGCTACCTCTGAAAACATGATGCCAGCACTGGAAATGCAATTGAATCAAGGACCGTGCCAAAAATGATTGCTCTTTTCTATCAGCGCCAGTCAGACGGTTCAAGCCACATGTTCTTCTGGTGATTCGATTGTATGCGGTACTCCTTTGCTTCATGTATAGAATGTGCTAGAAGTTTCTTTGATTATTTGTCTTCTCTGTATGTGATGACCCTTTTCGTACTGATTGAAATGTTTGCTCCAAGCTATCCTCGTAAGGTTCCTTCTTGACAGAAACGTGCGACAAGCATGCTCGCGCGTGAATGCGCAGGAATACTTTCGTGGGAACCTTAGTAAATGTTGTTATGGGAGGCGCTTCGTTGCACTTGTAGTCGTAGGACGTAGGAAAAAATAAAAGCAAGAAACGTATTTACATAAATGTTGATCAATACATTGTAGATCTGTATATCGTCAGTGTTTATTCGAGATATGCTATGACTACCTCTTGTTCTAATAAATAGGCGCCTCACTGTACACTATGCGTGTTGATTGAACCCTTCTGTAAATATATCACAGTTCTAAATGCGTCTCAATCCTTTCTATCTGTATGATATCCTAGTGGACGCGGAATACCTGAGTTAACCAGGATGAGCGTGAGAATACTGATCTGATAAAGGATCATCTAAGATTATCTACAAACCCCTTTATTCCGCTATTACCAATAAGAACTATGAAAACGTCCAAATAGAACAAAGAAAGTATTAAGAAAAGATAATCAAGAGTCTCACTTACTTTTGCATGCCTTGCTATTTTTAGTTTCTACAACAGAGTGTGCGTACAAGAACGTAAAATATGTATTGGCTCGGGTAGATGGTGACGAACAGAGGACAAACAGGACAAAATAGGAGGGTACGTTGCAGAACCCCAACTTCCTTGGCTAGTTTGGTGCTAAATGCTTTGATGATCCTGGTGCTTGGCTGCAAAAGTGGATTGTAACATTGAAGTTTCCTTAAATATGTGACATATTCGCACCTGATATTCACTTGCTGTTTGTTCTTGGTCTTATCAATTGTCACCAATTCTTTACTGCTTTTTTTCTTGGTCTTTGCTTTTGATTTACCCCGTGGTTTCCATTTTCTTATCAAATTATTTGCCACAGTCGCTTTAGCTCTCTCGCTTGATGATTTCGCGATTTGACGCAGGTCTCTCTTGATACGACCAACGAGATCGCGGTACGGGATATTTGTATTATGGTCATCATAGCATTGATACGCATTTCCTAAGGTCCACAGTTCAGCAGACACAATACTCAAATAGAATGACATGGTATTGAACAAGAAGGGGTATGAGAAGCGCCTTTTCCTGGCTGCATAAAGCGTGATAAATCTCCGCAGCAAGCTTTGATGAGGTGAGTAGATTTTTGGGTACTACTGACGGGTGCTGGATGTCCATTACTATTATCGATGCTGTATTGCTCTCTGTTCCACATTTGATCTTCAGTGAACTGTGTGCATCAACTTGGATTATTGTCTTTTACATGCTGCAATGCAAATGGCTTGCCCAACCCCTCTTCTGCACTTTTGATGCCTAATCTGCGGGTTGCAAAAAGCCTATATCACTTCTTGAGATAACTATGACGAATTGGTGTGATGTAACTGTGGTTGTACAAAGTGTTGACACATCTGTACTACTACTTTTTGAGTTTTTGATTATTCAAACAGTTACACCTCTCGCGTACTCCCGGATAGCAAACGCTCCCACATTTGGATATTTTTACCTTCAGACACTTTTAGCTTGGGCTTCATTATTGCAGCTTGGCAAAAGTATTTGGAGTGAGAGTTCCCGAAGAAAGTCCCCTTTTTTATCATTACGACTCGGAACACTTTTGTAATAATAGGAGATAAGACAGCAACTACCTCTCCGCTAGACGAGTCTTCTTGTTTATTTAACCGTTGTCCAGACATGTGCATTACTGCATAAAGCTTTGTCCGTTTTTGAAGAGATCTCAAAGGCCAAAGGGTAGGCGACCTTTCTTATTTTCAACAATAGAAACTTTCCACAGCTCTCGTCTACCATACCAACCAATCCGGCTGTTCATCATCGTTTCTCTATCCATGATGGCACGTAGTGTTTCATAACCAACGGAGGGACTAAGGAAGTATCCCTGCAAAGTGAAGCCTGTATATTGGCAGCTATCTATTGTAACTGTGCGCTCACGGATATCCCTATTCAATCCATTTATTTAGGAATGGGTGAAATCAAGCTGCCTGTTGTCTTCGACCATTGCAGAAAAAAAAGGACCCGCTGATCTGGTGATTCAGCAGCGTCGGCAATTAGTCATAGGTTAGATGGATTCAGTGATAACACAGCCGGGTTCGAGGAACAAAGCAACGCGTTGTATCCCTCTCGCTGGATTCTTGTAATCTCTGGTCTGCGGTTTCAACCTCCGTAGGTGACAGGTGTAGTATGTTTTTCGGAGAAGCGGGGAGTTTCTGTAAACAAAAAAAACGCTTTGATAAACCAACGGTGTGGGGTTTTTACCACGGTGATGCGTTCTTCGTTTGGTGTGATTTGATTGGCACGTAACTTCAATTGTTCCGTTTTTCTTACGAAGAAAAATTGTGTTTGGCATCATTTGAGAAACGCGGGTTTTCATTCGCTCATCATTCATCTACCTTGCAAATGTTCACACTGCGACATTTTACCGCGAACGCCCGACGTGCTCTTTCTTCCACTTCCAAGCTCATGGGTCATTCACAAACGATCAAACCAGCAACTCGTGTTTCTAGCTTTGCCAAAGACGGTACATTCGCCTGCGGTCCACTCGTTTTACTCATGCTGACATAGTGTGGTCTATTTTCACGCCTTTGGCGGTTGAGAGCAAGGCTATTAACCTCGGTCAGGGTTTCATGAAGTGCGTAGGAGAAAAAAAACGCACGGAACACATCACTGAAGATGTCTTTTAGTTTCGGACCTCCAGCCGTTGTCGAGGAGGCGGCAAAGAAGGCGATTGAACAGGTCGAGTCGAACCAGTACAGGTAAAAAAGGCGGTGTGTTTATCCATCGGTTGCCTTTTTTTGATCAATGCAATCTTAGTCATCCTCGTGGTCGACCGAGATTGAGAAAGGCCATTGCAGATTCGTATGGCCCCGAATTCAATCGTCCTCTCGATCCGGACACGGAGATCCTGGTCACTGCTGGCGCGAACGAAGCCATGTTTGCCACATTTGCTGCTTATCTGGATGAAGGATCGGAGGTGATCTGTATGGAGCCCTTCTTCGACCAGTACATTGTAAGTTTGTTTACAACCAGGGGGTGTGGGGCAGGCATTTTAAGGAATGGCATAGTCAAATATCACCATGAATGGTGGAAAACCGGTGTACGTTCCTCTCCGTGCGCCCGAGCGCGCTGCACACGAAACCATCTCGTCCCACGAATGGCGACTTGATATCGATGAACTCCGATCTAAGATCACGCCAAAGACAAAGATGATTGTCATCAACACACCGCATAATCCCATCGGCAAAGTCTTTGACGAAGAAGAACTCCTTGCTATTGGAAAAGTAGCAGAAGAACACAACCTTTTGATTTTATCCGATGAAGTGGTAAGGCTATCCAAAAAAAGGCAAGCGTCGGTCTCATGTTTGTGCGATAGTATGACAGATTGTATTTCCCCCCTGTCACAAAGCTGCCGCGTATTGCGACATTGGGTAATCTGTGGGAACGCACGATTACTGTTGGTTCTGGAGGAAAGACATTTGCCGCTACAGGCTGGCGCGTTGGTTGGTTGATTGGTCCTGAGCAGCTCATCAAGCACTCCTTTGCGGCGCAGACACGCATTGTGTTCTGCGTGAACTCGCCATGTCAAGAGGCAGTGGCTGCGGGACTGGAGGCCTCGCTCGAGCAACCTTTGTTCCAGGAACAAACAGATGCCTATTTACAAAAACGGCAAATCCTTTCCAAGGTGTTTGATGAACTCAAATTGCCCTATACCATCCCAGACGGAGCGTACTTCATTCTTGTGAACACATCCAAGATCGCTCTGCCCAAGGACTACGCCTTTCCCGAGGAACTGAATGAGCGCGGCAAAGACTTCAAAATGTGCTACTGGCTCACAAAGGAAATCGGCGTGTGTGCCATCCCTCCATCCGAGTTTTATATCAAGGAGCACTGGCCACTTGCCCAACATTTTGCCCGCTTTGCTTTCTGCAAGACGGATGATGTACTTCACCAAGCTGTTGACCGTTTGCGAAAATTGGAGCCATTCATTAAACAGTAAATAGAAACAGAAAAATAAGACAATACAAATGCGAGCCTCTCCCTTTTAAATATTATCGCAACTCATACTGATCTTGCTTTGCGTCTTCGTCTTCCCGGTACGTCGTGAGCGCTCCGTCTACCACGAGGAAAGGGGTACTTTCAGCAACCATACTGTAAAGATGTTTGGTGGAAGACTCTTCCGCTTCTTTTGATAATTCGTGGTCATGCGCCTGCTTCCGAGCCTGCAGGACGGCATGTCGCATCTTCATCCAGTTGTAAAGGGCAATACCACACAATGTAATACATAAGCCGACGATGTTGGTCACCGTCAGACGATCACCAAATACCATGGAAGAAATGCCGATGGTTGCCACTTCCTACAGAACATATGGTGTGACCTCCTTCATTTTTGTCGACAGTAAAAACAATTTACCTTGAAAATGCCACAGACACTCAAGGTGACAACGGAGGTGCGCTTGATCAAGAAAAATTCGGACATGATCATTAAAAACGCTAATAAACCTCCAGCAAAGACGGAGGATATCTTTTGGGAAGGTTAAACTTTTTTTTTTTGTCAGCTTCATTTTACCGTGTAAAAGCCTTCGCTAACAGAGACGAAGAACGCACTCCAAAAGATGGTAATGTAACCTTCAACAGCACCAGAGATGACCAGCAGGACCAATGCTTGAGCAGGTGCTAGGAAAAAGATGGATGCAAATGGGTTGGTAAGACCCATACTTTCTTTTCGTAACAGCACCTCAGTAAGACTCCATCGAAGGCCGCCACAAACAGAGGCAGCCATCACCTGTAAAAAGCTGAAGAACAAAACCATGAAGACGGATGCTGTTTTTTTTTCTATATCGCTTGCATTACCCTGCCCATACAAACTCCGTCTCATCCGAGACCATCAAGAGAACACCGGACGAGATGATCAGAATCACGCTGATCAGTCTGAGGCTCACTTTTTCAAGCCGAAACAGAAAAGCAAAGATCAACACAAAGGCCAGTGTGGATGATTTACACATTGCTTTTTTTTTTAAGAAGAAAAAAAAAGGTGAGTAAGGTGAGATAAAAACGAGGGGATACCCAACTATAGAATGAAAGCGTGATGCTCTTAAGCGACAGGTTGGAGAGGCCAATATCCAGACTCGTGGCAAGTGCGCAGGGAAAGACTTTGCGCCTGCAGTAAATGGTAAGTATTTTTTTTTCTTTTTCTTACACAGTTTTACATGTAATCCGAGAAGGAGGGTGCTTTGGAGGGCCGTAGTTTTGGTACGGCGAGCAGGGACAGACCTGAAAAGAGGAACTGTACAATCATATGGATACCTGAGACAAATAATGGGAATTGGAAACCGTAGTAATCGGGGGAAAACATCCATTTGTTGTATAATGAAAGAAACGTGGCAAACTAATTTTTTTTTGGTTATCAGCTTTTGCTGCAGCCTTTCTGGTAAGTAGCGTATTCTTACGATGTACCTAAAGTGATGTTTTTTTTTTAGTTACGCAGGGAACGGGTTCTCTTCTTTGGTTACCACATCAATATCCAAAATACGTTAATTGCCGACGACCGGAGAATGGCTTTTTTTGTGCTGGTTTGCACGTCTATTGTGGGTGGGGAAATGTCGTGCAACAAGCGCTGTGATGATGTAGACAGTGGATCGTCAGCTAGCAGCCGTATTTCACTTTCAGACGAAGACCGATGCACAGCCTGTTGTTCGTTCATTTTGACATGATGTGGAGTGTCAACGGCTGAGACAGATGCTTGACTCATGGTTGCTCCCAAAAGAAGAAGAAGAAAAAGCAGAGACGACGTAAAGTTTTTGATCGTCCGCTGAGATGACTACCCAATTGCCTTTTACAAACAAAAAAATCATCGTTCAAAACGCCAACTGTTTTCCATCGCCTTCGCGTTTTCTTCGTTGCTAAAGGAACCAGATAAAGAAAAAAAAAAGGACAGAAGTTTGCTTTCTAAACAATTTTATTTGCAAATGGTACACACAGCTTGTTCCCTATGGAGCCTCCTCAAAACGCCTTCGAGCCTTGGAACAAAAAGGAGCGTCAGTGGTCTATTTCCCCTTTTTCCATTTCATTTTACCATTTCCTTGACACGATCCTTGTATGATTCCGAACCCGTTGCCGGTGTGATGTCTCGTTTGGCGTAAGCCGTGCCCAAACCAGCTCCTTGGGCATACTGCTGAGCAGTGATTGGATCTACAATACCTGATCCATCCTTGCCTAACCCTTCGCCACGACGCCATCCCATCTGTTTTAACATACGTGCACCCACATTATCATCTGCTAAAGGCGTTTTCACTGACGCCGTTTTCTCAACACGTCTAGGATGCTGGTCAGCAAGTGATAGATTAGCCAATCGTTGTTTTTACGTGTCTGTTTCAGCTCGTGGTCTTGTCTGGCCAGCAGGTCGGTATTTTGGTTCTGTCAACACGGGTTTGTCAGGCTGGCCAAAGGCTTGCCGGCGTTCTGCTGCTCGATTTCGGTAGCTTTGCTAAAATGAGAGCGCGCGCGCCTGTTTTTAGCCATGGCCATTTTTTTTTTTTCGTTTTTCTTTTACCTCGACAAGTTGATCTTCGGCTTGTTCTGTTTTTGTCTTCACGAAGCGTTTTTTCATCCGTGCTTTGTCCACGCTGACAGGGTCTCGGAGGTTTTTCTATTAATTGAACGACGCCATCTGGGCGTTAGATAACCTTGCTTTCGTTCAATTAAGTCGAAGGTGTTAAACGCCCAAACCACATAAAAAAATATCTGCATTCTCCCACTCCCGCAATTTTTTTCTTATGCGTTTTGTTTCTTTTTACGGTTGCTGATCGTACTTTGTGTAGATCCGAAATTTCTTGGTGCCGTTCCAGGTCTTGTTTTGTCTTGAATTTTCGCTGACACAGGAGACATGCCATCATGGAGAAATCAGCAAAATCATCGATGGGAATTTCTGGCTCTGCTTCTTCTAAATCGACTTGTTTTAGCTCGGCCTTCTTCTGATTCCATTTCTGGAGTTGGCTGTGAATCTGTTTATGCTCTGTTTAGTGTCCTGCCTTTATTTCTCTTCCTTAACATGGGCACCTTTTTAGAAACAAGAGGTACAGTGCTGTCTTTTTCAGTGCGTTTACGCTTTCGATCCTCCATTTCATTGAAAGGTGAAGTGCCATCCGATGATGATTTTGCCGGTCCTTCAGACGGCCCATTGTCCTCTGACTTCTTCTCCTCTACTCCATTTGTATCTTCAGCGGCCAGTTTTGACCGAATAACAAACTTGAATGTTTGCTGCTGTTTTTGCGGAAACATGACGAAGAAAAAAAAGAGCAAGGCGAAAAAAAACAAAAAACAACCCATTTCAGCACAACCGGAACACCAACTTTCAAAGATTCCACCAATCATATTGAAAGGACTGATCAAACTTGAAGAATGGGTCAGCAACTTTTTCCTTTTGCATCAAAGGGTACGCAATGCTTGTACGTATGCACTCAGACGGTGGGCCACGGGAGAAAACGTGGATTCGATTCGACAGGTCTCCTTGTAGCGAGAAGAGAGAACACGACGTCTTTTTATCTGGAAGGGCTGTGTCCTTTTCGTTTAGCGCTTCTCTGTACAGGTACGTACGAGACAATGAAGGGGTTCGAGCGGATGTCTTTTCCAGCCTTTGGATAACTCCACCACATCTACCTCCCAACTTTTTAAAGGTCATACAGTATTTATTGAATCAATGTTTATCATGCTGAGTCGGAAAGCGCATCATCCTCAAATACTTCACACAATCTTTTCTTTGAAATCGAGCAGTATAGAAGTTAGATGTTTATCCATGGTGTCTACAAGAAACTGTGCTAAAATTCGGACATGCCTTATCTGGGATAAGCGTCGCCTCCTTTGCCGCTTGTCCTTCTTCCATCAACCGAATCGAGTGATGTATCTTCTGTAAGACCCTCGTATTTCAGGCCTAGCTATCTGATCCGGCTCGATTTGCGTGTTTTATTCTTGGAAGAATGAACGCGGTATATTCCTATGTATAACATGGTTTGAAATCTGTCCCATGGACACGGTACATGCAACGCCGTCATTGGCATAGCAGTCCATGCATCCGGCAGTTCTGCCCATGCATCAGTTCTTCATCATCCTCAGAAATGACAGCATGCAATCACATGATTTCTATTTAACCAGGGGGGAACGCCTTCGACTTCCCATGGCATCACACACAAGTTAAAGAATGACAGTGCTAAATTCATCCCCAGACGCGACAGGTGAGTCAATTGGCTGGACACAAAATGACGTTCAAGCGGCGCCAATCGCTCGGCAAGAAAACCAATAAAAAGAAAGAGAGACACGATTTGCCAATCACATTGGACCGTCTCACCATGGAGAAAAAGATTTTTTGTGTACACATTTTTTTTTTCCTTCTCTTTTTTGCACGCGGTGTTCTTGTTTGTTTTTCAAGTCGATTTGCCTTTAACGCAAATAATTCATTGATTTGCCCATCATCCGGTCCAAATTTCATCAACGTTGTCGTTTCGTACGCGGATCCTTGTTTGGTTTTTCTGACGTGCAAGACGCTATTCCATTCCGTCCTCCCTAAAACGAACCCTACGTTTGTCTTTCTCAAAGCAACTACAGTGCAACAACAAAAATACACGCATAAAAAAAAAGAAAAAGAAGTTGATAGAAGAGCAGTAATAGAAGAAGAACAAAAACAAGAGAAGGAATGGTTGAACTTAGCACATGTATCCAAGGAGAAAATTACTCAGCCCAACAAGGATCTTTCGAGGGTCCCGAGAAATTACTCGAAATTTGGTTTTCGCCGTCACCTGAAAAGCTACAAGAACATCAAGACCTTTCCTCGGATTCATCGGAAGATGATGAACAGGATGTACCATCGCAACGTTGTAAAGCCATTCAAGGCAAATTAGGATTACGCGCCGTGCCGCGTCCGATCTGGGATGACATGCTTGCCATTGTGAAATGCACTGTGCTCAACGTCATTACCAATGACAGTATGGATGCTTATTTGTTAAGGTAAGGAACGCACGGCGCACGGACGTTGGATCTAACATGTAGCCTGTTGCAGCGAATCGTCCATGTTTGTTTACCCGCATAAACTGATCATCAAAACATGTGGTACAACCACACTTCTTTTGGCATTGCCTCGGATGCTGGAGGTGGCTAAGCAGTACTGTGGATTTGAGAAGGTGTGGCGCGTTTTCTATTCGCGCAAGGCGTTTATGTTCCCCGAGCGCCAGGTGGGCCCCCATCGTTCGTGGGACGACGAGGTTTCGTTCCTTGACAAGTATTTCGGTAAGTTTTGTGGCACGTCCAGAAATCAGAAAAGGAGGGAGGCCATAACAACCGCATCCTAGACGACGGATCGGCGTACAAAATTGGCAAAGTTGCAGGTGACCACTGGTACCTGTATTTGACCAAACCTGCAGACGATGTTCTTCACCACCCCAGTCCCAGAAAGGATACGCGGCCGCATCCCCCGGATGTGATGCGTGAGCGGAGCATTGACAGTGGTGCTTCAACCCCGGCGGTGTCGGACAGTGAAGACCCATCACCTTTTGGTAACGGAGGGCATTCGCACCCAGATCAGACGATTGAAATCCTGATGACTCGTCTGAACCCCAAGGCAATGAAGAAATTCTACCACGATGCGTCGCAAACGGAGAGTGGCACGACAGGCGGCGGCTGGGTGGACAAGGCCACCGGCATTGACTCGATTTATCCGGAAGCCGACATCGATTCATTTTTGTTTGAGCCCTGTGGTTACTCCAGCAACGGACTGTATCAAGATCGTTACTTTACGATCCATGTGACCCCTGAGCCGGAATGTTCCTACGCGTCTTTTGAATCAAATATACCCGTAGAAAAAACGCATGCTGCATCCGCTGACGAGAGAAGTCCCATTGAAAGCTTGGTCAACCAAGTCGTGGCCATTTTCCAACCCGAAACGTTTACGGTCACGTTCTTTACGTCGCACCATAAAGAACACCACAGCCACAGCCATATGATACGCTCCATGGGCTCCATGGAGGGCTATCGGCGCACTGATCGCATTCTGTACGAGTTTGATGGCTACGATCTCGTGTATGGCCACTACACAAAAAGCAAATAAAGAAAGAAAAAAAAAAGAAAGTTTATCCAATAAATCGGATTGTTGCACCAAGAGGGTGTTTGGTTAGATCCTTTGTCGGTGATTCTTTTTCTTGTTTTCTGTTGTTTCCTTGCTCGATCGTTAATAAAAGATAACTTGTACAACATGCGGCAACTGATATATATTTTAACGTCAGGTGTAATTTTGCATGTTGCAGGTCTTTCTATCTTTCCATCTTCCTTTCTTTTTCCCCCTCTTCCCTGTCTCTCTTCTTCTTCTTCTTTTCTTTTGACTAGCCGTTCATTCAATTCCTTTCCTTTTTCCTTCGTTTTACTTCCGTCGGCCTCTTCTTTTTTTTTCTTCTTCTTCTTCTTCTCTCTTTCTCCCTCTCTATGCGGTTCGAACCTAACCAAGGCTGTTCAAAGCTTGTGAAATATTTGCTCATCGCCTATGCGTGTGGTTCACTCATCTATGCCGTCGGCTTTTTCTATACATCGTATGCATCTCCGACCATCACGGATCGCACTGACGCCATCTTCCCACGAGGAAGCAATGGCACTGCCAGACAGACGCATGCTGCCATGCCTGAAGATGTACCTGAAGAACATACTATTGTTTGGTCGGGCGACCAAGGTAAATTAAAAATAGGAACAATGCCTTTTTATTTTACTCATGTCAAACAACAAAAAAGGTGTAGTGCAGACGATGCCGGAGACTTTTGTTTTATCGAAAACGTTTTCGGATGCGATGGGACCTTCCAATTTGACACCGTATTTTTATAAAGCTCGCAAAGCTGTAGAAAAGGAAGATTTGACGATGGCTACACTCGTCACGCAAGACCGTCTTCCGGTCCTGAGCCGTCTGGCCAGTCACTACAAAGGTAAGCCAGAGCGCTTGATAAAGTTGCATCAACAATTTTCTTTTTTAGGACCAATTTCTGCCGCGGTCCATGTGAATGATGACAACACCAAAGAGGAAGTGATGCGGTCTCTGCACGAGATATACGCCAGCAATTCCGACATGCATGATTACGTGGACGTTCATTTAATTCTTGATCCGTTTGATCGCCAGTTCAACTTATGGCGCAATGTGGCCAAATTTTTTGCGCGAACGGACTATATTATGATGCTGGATGTGGACTTTCACCTGTGCACGAACTTCCGCGAATCGATCCGGAAACCGGAGATCATGGAGAAATTGCGAAGCGGAAAGACGGCATTGGTTGTACCTGCATTTGAATATGTGATCCAAGAAGACGGCGTGGATTGGCGCACGTTTCCCACGTCCAAAAACGACTTAATGGGTGAAGTGGAAAATGGCAAGCTCGACATGTTCCACAAATCGTGGGTCAAAGGACATGGGTCCACCGACTATGACCGCTGGTATGACACCTCGGACATGTACAAGGTCACAGACTATGATTTTTCCTACGAACCCTATATTATCTACAAAAAAGAAGGAACGCCTTGGTGTGATGAACGTTTCATCGGCTATGGTGCCAACAAAGCCGCTTGTCTCTACGAAATTTTCTTGTCCGGCATTGATTTCTGGGTCCTGCCCAATGATTTCTTGATTCATCAGACGCACAAGTACCCAGAAAATACACGCCGAAAAGAGGTAAAGTTTTTAAGGAAACCCGCCCCCGCCACTCACCTGCCTTCTTTTTTTCCAGCGTCAGTACAATCGTAAATTATACAGTAATTTTAGAGAAGAAGTGTGTCTGCGGTATTCCCGTCTCTTCATGGCTTCTGGTGAATGGGATACCGACCGAGCAGACAATTTGAAACGAGAATGTCAAAAGATACGAGGCTATAGATCCAGTATGAATTCTATTGTTGCCTAATATTTCCCTTATACCATCATCACCAATGCTCCCTCCCTTCTGTCTTCCTCTTCCTCTTCCTCTTCGCACCCGTCCCCCTTCCCTCTTCCTCCTCTTCCTCTCATTACACCTGGTTGTGTATCGATAGAACTAAAATCAAGAAAAAACAAAAAAGAAAAAGTTGGTTGTCTTCCCCTGAGGATACCCCACATTTTTTTTTGTGTGTCTCTTAGTTATCTCCATATTGACACGTGAAAGTGAAATGCTTATTGCTTTTAATTCATGGGCGTTTGTCAGGGCCCTTTTTATTTTTTATTCTCACATCCTTCTCTCCTTTTTCAACCCCACTCTTTTTTCTTTTGTCTTTTGGCTTACCAATGACAGCAACCGAAACAGCAGTAACAATAACGAAGTCAAAAGCGGACCAGCCGGTTCCTGAACACCAGCAGCCGCTAGTAACAACAACAACGTCGACGACGTCGGTTGTGCAACGAGCTGTGACCCCGCTTATCAACACCGTCAAGTCTATTTCGTTTGACGTTGCTTCATTTTGGTCTAATGTACAAGACAGAGAAAAAAAAAAATAGAAAAGGGTCACTTATGGATTCATTTCTAGCGGGTGTATGACAATCTCATCAGTCCTTCGAATCCCAAGGCGTACTATACGCATCTGATGGAGGTGGCTACGAATTACGAGCAATGGGCTGCTGCGGCTGCCATTCTGGATGATCTCGAAGGTAATGCACGCAAGCAAAAAAGCTAAGGGGGGAAAATCGAGGGCTAACAAAGCGGTCTAGGTTTGGATCAATGGAAGCGTGATCCCCAGTCGGCCGACTACGATTGGGAGTTGGTTCAGACTCGATTGCAGCAGCTCCGACGAGTGCGTGAGATCAATCAGAGTCAAAGCGCTATGATATTTGCTTTGCGAACGAGTTTAGCTCGTAATATAGGCGATATGGGCAACCCTAGATTATATTCTCATTCCCGTGTTGGGACCAAAGATTTAATTTCTTCTTACATTGAAGAAGTAGTGAAGCAGTTGAATTGGATCGGAGACGAAGAGGAGGAGGGCTGTTTAGATCTCAAAGCGAAACATGAATTCTTTATGAATATCCGCCAAAGTTTTGGTCGCACGGCCCTTTTACTCAGTGGCGGAGGCACATTAGGTCTTAATCACCTCGGTGTCATTAAATGTTTGCATGGCGCCCGTTTGCTTCCACGCGTCATCTCGGGTGCGTCCAGTGGAAGCATCATGGCTGCTTTGTTGTGTACAAAGACAGACGATGAAATTCCCCATATGTTTGATCCCCTCTCCGTTCGACTGGTACACAGAAAAAAAAATAATTAGAAAAGACTAAGGTGACGATTAGGATGTGTTTGAACGGGAAGGGCAGCCAGACACACCCTTGATGCGATTGCATCGGTTGTTGACCCGAGGTCAACTGTACGATGTGGAAATCCTGCGTGAAGCTTTGCGCATGAACCTGGGAGATATTACCTTTCAGGTAGACACCATCGCCTACGCTTTGGGACCCTGATTTGTTTCTTTAGGAAGCATTTAATCGCACACGATGGATTCTGAATATTACAGTCAGTTCGTCGACGCTGTATGACATGCCGCGTCTTTTGAATTACCTTACCGCGCCCGATGTGGTACGTACACAGACGCCACGCTGCTTGTTTCTGTCATCTAAATCCCTGTTTTTAGCTTATTTGGTCGGCTGTGTAAGAAACGAAAAGAAAGCATACGATGGGCATGCTAACGTGTGTTGTCAGTGCTGTTTCCTGTTCTGTTCCGATCTTTTATGCTTCGTCTCCGCTTTACGCAAAAGACAAAAATGGCAATGTCGTACCGTGGAATCCCAGCGGTAAGGAAACAACAGAACTTAGTCAGGTATTCATCTGTGCATGGACTAGATCAACTTTACATCGATGGTTCGGTTGAAAAGTAACATACACTCTCTCTCGAACGGTTGTTATGGCCTCTAAGCATGCTTTGTAGTGATCTCCCGATGAACAAGCTCTCGGAATTGTTCAACGTGAATCATTTCATTGTATGTCAAGGTAAGGTCCCAGGTGACAGCGGAAAGGAAACTGAGATGGCATGACTAGTGAACCCACATGTTATTCCTTTTCTCCAAAAGACAAGTACACCTTCTGCAGTGAGACAGGCCGCTAATTTTTGTATGCATATGGCAAAAACGGAAGTACAGCACCGCTGTACTCAGGTAAGAAAGGGAAAAAAAGGCTAGCGCGAATGTACTGATTTCCCACGTGTGCGCTAGTTGACGGAACTCGGTGTGATACCATCAGTGTTTTGCAAAGTTCAGGCCATCATGTCACAAAAGTACTCGGGAGATATTACGATTATTCCTGAAATTGGTTATGCCGATTTTCTCAAGGTGCTGTCCAATCCAACACAGGGAAACGTCGCTGACGCCATTGTTCGGGGTGAACGAGCAACGTGGCCAAGTAAGGCAAGAAAAAGGAGGAACAGGTCAACTGACGCGAGGTTTTTTTAGAGATGTCGATAATCAAAAATCATTTGCAAATCGAATTGACGATTGACGCCATCATATACCGTCTCCGACTTCGCCAAATCCAGGAGATCCATGATGCGGAAGACCGACGTCCGGTCTTGGAAAATAGATCCAGTTCCCAAATTCATTTGTCGCGCGTGGTTGAAGACGATGGACCGGAAACGGTAGAAGAAGAGATGGAGGAAGAGGTGATTGTACGTGGTACAAAAAGCACGCCCTCTCCCTCCGGAAGTTCCACCACCACCACGATAGTGAGGGAACGTAGACAACAAACCCTAGAAAGACAATCTACCAGACGAGGTCTTTCCATGACAAGACCGGAATAATCTTCAGATATACCCCTATTTATTTTTATTTGTTTCAAGCCTACAAAGGAGATTCTAAAGGAATGGAATGAGTCGCTCTTCTTTTTATGAATAAAAATAATGGAAAAACAATCGCATTGAAAAAAAAAAAAAGTAATGTAAGGATGCTGAGGTAAGTGTAGTAGTTCTTTTAAAGAAAATGGAGTGCGTGCGTGCATGTGCATGTATATAAGATGCATATGCATATGCATATGCCTTTTTGTTTCTGTAAATGAAAACTATAGAAAAACAAGGAACAAAGATTGTAAGAGGATACGTATGTGTGCGTGCGTGCGTGTGTTTGTGGTGAGTAAGTGTGTATTGTAAGGACGAGAGGTGCGTGCGTTTGTGTGTATGCGTAAAAAAAAAAAAAAAGCAAAATAGAATAAAAGAGTATGTACAGTAGTAAAGAAAAAGAAAAGGCAGGAGCAAGGGATTTTTTGGTTTAGTATCGACAGACACTCCCATAGATCTTTTCATAACCGCTCATACGTAATGTTGGATAGTAAGTTTGAGGCGGGGGTCCAGAGGGAGAATAAGGTTTTGTTGCTGGTAACAGAGGTCGTAATGTAGGTGGATGATTGGTGGAGGTGGAAGCCGATTTGGCAGGAAGTGGTGATTCGTAATAGTTAGATGGCATCATGACGGCACCTACCACGGGTGTGGTTGGATACGAATGTGGATAATGAACGGGTGGCGAAGGATGTCCGATAGGGGGGGTAGTTGCCACGGGCGGTGTAGTTGGAGAGGATCGGGTGAAATTCACTTGGGGTGGAAGTGAAAGCGGTGGTGGCAACATGCCATGATCATCCACAAGACCACTTGATGCTGAGCTAATGGAAGAGGAAGAGGAGGAGGTCATTGTGGATGATTTTGATATATCTTGCGTAGGTGTAGGTGATGTAGGTACAGATTGGCTTCCTTGTGTATAAACATGTGGCCGCAAAGGTGACGTAGGTGCGGATGCAGTTGTAACGGATTCATCCAGACGCGATTTCAATGATTGATTTTCGGCTTGAAGATCCTTTTTATGACGATGATAGGTTAGTTTCACGTGTAGAAAAAAGAAAAAAAAACGGGATTACCTTGATATAATCCAATGCTAATTTCAAAATATTGCCCTTGTTTGGTTTTTGACCTGATTGAACAGCATTGGGTACCACACGTGAGAGTTCAAAGATAGTGTTATTAATATTGTCTCGTCGACGCCTTTCCACGTGGTTATGATTCTCTCGACGTCGCTGAATCCTTTCAATCGCCGTTTTACTATCCAGATTATTCCTATTAAATTTTTTTTAGTACGACTGACTTTTAAAAGAATAAGTTCCGTTTACCTGTTCAGAATATTGACACCATTGACTCTGTAAGCGGTTTGTTTTTTTGGTTTTGATTTTTTCTTATTCATTTTTTGAGGAGATAAATCAGATGTAAAGTTTAAAAACAAAGCACCAGGACATTTTGTAGAAGTTTGTTGTTGTTGTTGTTGTTCATCAAGAGAACTTTCATCATCATCTTCATCTGTATCTTCATCAATTGCCATAGCGGCAAATCGATCAGAAGCAGGCTGAGGAATGACATTGGTGTGAATAGGCATTTCTGGGTTTGTCCAGATCATTGATAAATCATGTAAAAGGAAAGAAAAAGGGGGGATAGGAGAGTTAAGGAGGAAAGAAAAAAAGAAATTTAGGTTTTTGGTGTCTGACCACTGGAAAGGGGGATGAAGTGACTTTTTTTCTTTTGGACCGACCAACGTTGAACTTTCCCACGGTCCCGGCCAATCGTAGATCAAATGTAAAAATTTTTTTTGAACGTGCATGTTACGTTTCCTCCGATGGATCGGGAAAACAATCCCCTTTTTTAACAAACGAAATTGTTGAAGTAATCTTATCTTTGACCTCTCATTTTGCGTGGGAATTTTTTTTTATCATTTTATAGATAACTTACCACGCGTCATTAAAGGTATATCATATTCCGAAAGCGCACGGACAGGTTAAGATAGGATTAACTGTACTATAAAAGAAGTTCATCGGAAAAGCAAAACAGAGAGGAGAATGGTGTGCACGTGCAATTACTTTTTTCCGGAGTTGGTCGAGGCTCACTTAAAACTCTCCATTTCTCTCATATCTCATATCTTTTTTCCACATAAAACTCTCTGTATTTCTCCATTTACTTTTTTACTTTTTTGACTCGGGTCCTTCGTATTCAACTTTTCCTTTCTACTTTTCTTTTTACTCAGATTTGTACGTAATCACTGTCTTTTAAAATTTATACCAATCCAGTATCATAGATATCACGTCATGAACTTAAAGGAACCCTTACATAAAAAAGATAGTAGATGAAAAAGGGACAAGTATATAGGGATTAGGGTCCAGCGGGATTTTCTGGAATTGTACCACATCTACCAACCTTCTCTATTATCTGATGGAATAAGTTTACGTATGACCTTCCTTTTCTATCATTCTTATGCACATACCTATTGAAAAATAACTCATAAAAGTTATATGTGAGAGAGAGAGACAAAGAGAGAATAACTTCGGAAATAAAAAATGTAACCATCGCCCATTTTTAGATAATTTTGTTTGAACCGGTAGGAAGTTTAAAGTATAACAAGGTTTTCCCTTTCGGTACTTTGCTCACTTTACTATAAACAACCAATCATATGTATTTGTTTCACGCATGGAAAAAAAGTCATGCGACGAAAAAGAAACCTTCAGGCCCAGTAAATTTTTGTAATGCAATTTGAATCAGATGACCCCATTTGATCCATTGTGTATTTGTTGAAACACCAACAATCGGGTGATCTCTTCCCTTTCCAAAAACCTGGTTTCTATTATGCAAAAGAAAAAAAGAGAAGTTGTCATGCTCTTTTATATCAAATGACCTCATTTTCTTTAATCGTTCTGGTTAAACAGAAGAAGTTTCTTCTAAACTGAAACCCCCGCTGTCATTTCAAAACGCATGGGTTGAAAAAGGAAGACTTTGTTCCAGATTTAACTATATAAACAAAATTCTATACTTCTTTTCTTTTACTCACTTTTTTTTGTAACAAAGAGAAATCATCCATCATGCCTATGTCAAAAGAACTTGAACATGTTCATGAGCAACTATTGGAAGTTGCTAAAGAAACGCAAGAACTGTCTCACACAAAATATACTGAAGACAGTATCAGACATTTGCAGGTAATACCAAAAACTTTATCTTGTACATGAAAAACTTAAAATTACGTCCAGAACAAACTGCATCATATCGATGAAAAGTATAAACAAGGCATCATTGATGACAGAGATAAGAGAAATCCTAATGATGACCCTTATGAGCATGAAGGTCAAGCTCAAGTGTGTGACGTATGTACAGTAGTACCTTTTAAACTTCTCCTCATCTCATTTCTATAGGAATTGGAACGAATTCATCAAACACTCCATCTTATGCTTTCACGTATTATGTAAAAAACGCTTTGCGTTCATTGAAATGTGAATTTTTCTTCTTTTTTTGTGTACATAAAAGAAAAATAAAAAAACTTGTTTGTTTTATGGGTTGTTGTGTGTGGGTCTGTAATCTAAAAAAAAAAAAAAAATCTACAATTTGGCTTCTGCAGGAATTTCGGCGATCAAAAGATCTCTAAGTTCGTTGGCGGCATCTTCAAGACACTGCTTGAAATGATGTGTACCATTGATATACTTTTTACCATGAACTTCAAGATCCTTGACACTGGCAACATTGAATTGAAGTGCATTGCCCTTGATCATATAGGCAACACCAAAACCATCATTCACCACTTGACCCCAACCGTAACCATCAAAGTGTTCCGAAGAAAGCTGCGAGGTGGAAAGGTACCAGTGAGAAGAGTAAGCATAGCTAGGATCCACAAACAAAGCAGGCTTGGGTTCGTTTGGCAACAAGCTGTTCTTCAAACCGAACAAGTGACGATCCACACCCTGGGCATTGACGGCATCAGCCATGTAAGCACCCTGTGCTTTAATAGCAGAACGGAACGCCGCAATCTTTTGATCGTTGGGAAGAAGAGGGTTCTCCATGGCCTTGACAAATGCAACCGATTCCTCGCTGACAGTGCGCGAAGTCTCTGTACGACCACGCTGGAATTTACGGGTTTGGCCAGATTCGTATGTAGGACGCGATGTACCAAACATCTTGTAGTAAGCCAACTGAATCGTCATCTGGACAAAACCATCGGGAGAACACTTGAACTTCTTGATCAAGTTCTTGCCGAAAGCATTGTAAGCCAACACAGTCAATTCATGGTTGGCAATGAGATTGTCAAAGTTCTGTTCAGCTGTCTTCACAACCTGCTCAATTTGAGCATTGGTCTGCAATTGAAGTTGCGCTGGTGCAGGAATATCCGAACGCACTTCATCCGAACCATGGTCAAGCTTATTTCTAAGAATGCTGTTCCGAAAAAAAAATCAATATCCATCCAACCCGCCTACTATCTCCTTTCTTTCCTTACCTGTCTGTCACAAATTCGTTCAAACGGCAAGTAGCAGTGCCATCCATGCATGAATGCTAAGGAATAAAAAAGTCAGAATGATCGCTTTACTAATAACTTGTTTATTGTTTTTACCTCGCCCGTGAAACCGGCCTTGCCGTTCTCAAACACAATAAATTGAAGGGGTTTGTCAAAGAAACGGTTACGACCATCACCATGCCAGCATGCGCGGGACAACTCATCGCGGGTGTTAGGTGTCAGGTCGTCCAAACAGACAACAAATGCAGCAGATTCGATCTTCTCCAACACCTGCTTGTTGTTAGGATTGGCTGCCAGCAGCAAATCACGAGACTAGTCGAATATCTGAGTAAGAAAACAAAAAAAGAATAGAAAAAAAAGAACCACTTACTTCCGTCCATCTGTCGCGGTTTTCCGCGGTAAGAACACCCAATGGAATGCCCTTGTCAGAACCCGCGGCATGGATCACACGAAGGTACTGTTGTTCAAGTTCCTTGGTGGAAAGCTGACGACCGTTGTGAACAGTATCCACCACGTAGAACTTGTTCTTGCGGATCACAATAACGTGTGTGTTTTTCTTGGGATCAAACTGGACCTCCACATCGGAGGGTTTCGTGGGAATACGGCAGTTGTTGAACATGTATTTATAGGAATCCATACACATAGGCTCGCCCTTGGCAAACTCAGGCTCCAACGTTTTCCTGCACTACAGCGTTAGCCCATCCACTCACACCCTTCTCGTTCCCTCCTCCTCCCGAAACTTACTCAACTACTTGTCTCTTAAACTCCAGAGCAGCGGTGGTGATAGCCGCCGCACGTTGAGCAGGTGCTCTGCGGAGTTTATCGTCCTTGTAGGCAAAGAAGTAACTGACGTAGATAACCACAGGGTCACGGTAACCCATGTAGGCCTGGTCGAGCCACCAATCCTCCATCCAGTTCACAATACTGGGATCGTTGGCACGGGCCAAAAGACGCTGCTGAAGCTTCTCACCAATACCTCCGGGCGCCTCAAATTCCTTGGCTGCCTGCTCCGTACGCTTGTAGTCCTCATCGCTCAACAAAGGGCGAACTGTCTTGAGGTACTTTTGCAATGTCGCGTGAAGCGCTGGCACGGGGAGCTTGGGAAGATTCTTCTGGTAGCGCAACATGGGGCCGGCAGCATTGGGATCAACAGGCGTCTTGGGCACAGGCTTGGTTGCGACCGCACGGCGGGCAGTCTTTACGAAACCGATAAGCGGGAGGGAACAATAGAAACACAACTTACAGCTTGTTTGGCGGCGGAAAGGGATACCCTTTGCATTCTTGCAAACTGGAAAGCGCGACTGGACATGATTGAAAAAGAAAGGGAAGAAACGTTATAGGCACAGAAACACCGCACGTCTTATATAGGGTGTGAACCGATTTCAATTTCAATGTGTCATCAAAAGAACAATCACACGTGCACTCTAAGCAGACTTACCAACATACACACACGTGAGCAACCGATTCCTCGCTTCCCCGTCTTCCAGGAACCACCGTTTTTTATACGATCCCACCCTTCATGCCATGCCATGCCAGACGCATCAACCCGTAAGATCCCCACCGTGAACGAGCGGACTTTTTAAGCGTGGCCATCGCAGCAATGGCCACGAAATAAGAGGCAACCCCACTGCCTATCGCCAGTAGCCTTTTTTCTACATTCTCCGGATAACCTTACGCTTTAAGGAAGCACCTGCATCAAATGATGCGGCTAGTCAGCCATCCGTGAATGTATCTTTCTGCCAGTGTAAAATCGTTTCGGTAAGTGAGGGATCGTCGCCAGAGCTTTTTTTTTTTTTTTGCTGAGCGATCGCAAAGAATAGCCGGGGTTGATCTGCTTTTCCTGTGCCACCTGGTGCTTGTCAAAAGGATGCGTACATCTTACAAGCTATGTTGCCAATCGATTTAAACGCTATTACCATAGCAACATTGCGATTCAAACGAGCAGATGCTTAGAACAGTACATTCCATACAAAAAAGAGAAAATGGTAGCAGGATGATCGATAGTTCAATAGTAGAATAAAGCTCTCTCATGTCTTAAGTATTTCTTGCTTCTATGTTGATTGCATTGGTACGGATTTTTTTTTCAGATCCATCGACAATTCTGCTGACTAAACTTGAAAGACATCTATCCCTTGCATCCAAGTCAGGGAGAATGACGTCGCATCAATTATCAAATGACCTCGTTCGTCTTCACTGCATATACATAGCATTGCTATTCGTTCTTGGCTAACCGTCTCTACGCCAGTAAACAAAACCTGAGGTACAACTTTCCAGGCGGTCGATCGCTAATAAGCCATCCATCTTTTTTTTTCTCACGCTTCTTGTACCATTCTTCGCGGTAGCTATAAAGCAGCTACGGCCAATCTATCCGCCTTCTTTTAGAGAGCATCACCTCTTTATCACAATGAGATTCGCAACAGAAAAGACCATGTGTCATGATAAATATTCTTAAAATCGTGGTACAGCGCTGACACCTGAATATTCATACCCAGTACGGTAATCATTAAAGCAAAAAAAAAAAAAAAGCGCCTATCCTACACTGTTATCTTTCCTTGTCCCAAGAAAAGAAAAGGAAAAGGAAGGCAGCCTTCTGGCCTTCCAGGTCGAGCAGCGCTTTGTCGCTCGTCGTGCCCCCAGCCAATGAGGTAGAAAGATCTCGTTGAGATGGTGGTGCGTATCTGTACCACCTAGCGCAAAGGAAAAACTTGTACCCATTCTAACCTTCCCCCGCACAATTTCATTAGTTTCCCCACATTTTTCTTCATGTTACGATGAATTTTATAGGAATCAATAAAAGAGAGAGAAAACAGAAAGAAAGGATTATGTATATCTTGTAAAGTCCAACAGCGCTTCCAAGGGAAATCCGTCCCGAGTTGTCTTGTTTGCGCTAGGTTCTGGTCGACCGGCCATGACACGTTCCCTGATACGACGGATATGCCGTAGTCGCTGTCGCCAATGGGAGAGGTATTCGTGTCTTCCTCCTGTGCTTAGGTTTTGAAAGACTTGGGCAAAGATGTTGGCATGAAGGGCGGTTTGACGAATGAAGCTAGGTAAAGATTGGGCTGACACCAACTTGGGTTCTGTGATGGGTCCGAGTTCGGGCATGTCGGGGCGACGTTGCATTTCGACCTTAAAAAATGTGTTTTCAGCCCCCCAGAGTGCCTCAGACGAGGACACCGTCTCGGTGGAAATCGAGTGAGGCGAGATAACGATATTGATAAAGTTGAATTGTCCAGGTAGCGTGTCAAATGAATATTTCTCACCGGAATCATTGTAGACAATCGACACATAGTCGTTGCCGATATGTCGTTTCTTAGCGCTGCATTGTGGATCACGTTCCAAGTGCGTTGGCATCATCGTTGCCACGTGGAAGACCATCTCTGTTACATCATCTTTCCAAAAGTAGGCATACCGTCCATCGATATCCATTTCCCGGTCGAGCCCACCCGTGTTCCCTGTCCTTCCACGAAGGCGCTGGATCGTCCCCAGCCCATTGAGAAACTGGACATACTCTGGCGATCCATGTGTGTTGGCAAGGATGTCGATCTCGTGATGCTGTCCCTTCCCCACATACAACACGCCAATCTTGTGGAAATCAACCACAGGAATAAGATCCAAGTTGGAGATCGTACGCGTCGTGGTCGGATCGTCCGGCAAAGGAGGCGTCACCTCAATTACACGGCTCAGATCAGGATAATTGTGCAGTTGTAAGTACAGAAATCCGGGATCCAGCGACTGCTCGACTTTCCGAAGATGGCTCACAGGCTGTGCAGACGATGGCGAAGGATCCGACACAATGGCGTGAATGGCACCCTGAAGACGTTCTTCCGAAGAGGTTGGCTGCGGCGGGCTCGTCGGCAGCTCGCTCGCGTCCCCACCGACCGACCATCCCTTTTGAGAAACGCAAGGTCTTGCCGCTGGACTTGCGATCGCTGATTCCGTTGCTTCAGCTTCCGAGCCATCCGATCGCGACTCGGACGGTCCAGGCGTCTCCGCTTTGGCTTCCGCCTCTTTCTCCTCCCCTGCTTCCTCGTCAAACGAAATGCCTAATCCGCCCTCTGCGCCGTCCTTAGACTCTTGTTGCCGTAGCATACGTGACGCCATCAGATCCGGCTGGTACTGCATCATGAGTAACGCAGGCAGCGTTTTGTAATCGATGCTATCCGACTTGATTTTGTTTTCAATGTTGCACATCATCGACACCGTGCCTGATGGCCGCCGGATCGTCATCTCCACCCACCCCAAGGCCTTGGCGGTTTTCAACGTCAGCAACGTATGGCCATAGACCCACGTGCGCGTGCTCTGCTTCGCTCCTGCCTCGCCCACGCCTTCGCCCATCAGAATTTTCGATACCATGGATTTCTCCGGCGATAGACTGACATCAGCAAAGCTGAAACGCGAAAGCATGTCAATACATGTATAGGTCAACTCATCAATGGGCCGACCTATTGGATTGCCACCCAGAAGCCTTTGAATGATAAACGGCACATGCTTTCTTCGCTCTCGCAGTGGAACTGCAGTGAACCACACCGTAATCACAAGATAAGCCATGGTAAGCACATACTGAGCAAGCGCGCCACCTTGATTTGCCTGCTGCGGTTGCTGTTGCTGTTGCGGCTGCTGTGCTGGCTGCTGCTGCTGCTGTTGTTGTTGTTGTTGTGCTGCTACTGCCGCCGCGTTTCCCGACGGCATCGGCGAGCCCAATGCAGGCGAATTGCCCGGTCCTGGAGTTGATCCTGGCGATTGCAAGGGTGTTGTTGAATGGGAATACTGCAGATAATTCAGTGCAATGGCAAACACTGGTTTGTACATGTCCCCCGTGAAGTTAGAGTAGAGATCGGGAAGTCGTGCAAGACCCGAAAGGAATTCAAGGATATGAACGGACACGCTGCTGACAGAAATGATTTGTGACATCCGCTGAAGAATCTCGTTCAGCATCTTGGCCACCGAGAGCGGAAGCTCGTGGCAGCACACAGTCAATGCGTTGATGCATGGTTTGGTCGCAGCTGTGACCTGGGTAATACCGATATAAAAAGTGTAGACAATCTCGTCTTGGTACTGTTTCTTAAAGTGGCGTCGGTAAGAAATAAGCACCGTCAACAAGTGATAGGCATGGATATAAAGATCATTCCGCTTGATCGTCGAGGGAAGATTGGTGACATGTTCCAGAAACTTGCGTGTGCTGATCCACCGAACAATCTCCCTCCGCAGTTCTTTGATCTGCGTTGCTGCCCCACAAAACAAATGCTTGTTCCGCAGCTGTAGTGGTAGCCGTTTGAGAACAAATAAGACAATGTCCCAGTTGGGCGCACACGATATCACTGTGATGTAAGCCTTGAGCGCATCATCCATCGATAGCACCGTAGGCTGCGTTTCCTCGTTCTCTTTTCCTTCCTCTTCTACTTCTCTCCCCGTGTAGGAGAGGACGGTTGAACATGGAATCATAAGACTTTCTCCCGGTTTGAAGCCACCTGTGTGCATCGGATCAGGTGCAAATGGGTTGGCTTTCTGCTGTTCCAGTTTTTTCTGTCGCTTGATTTGCTGCATGATCCGGATCGGTGTCATGATATCCTCGTCGTCCACAATCTCTTTCGAATGAAACGTAAGTTAGATCCGGCTACATCGCTAAATGATCCTACCATCGCAAATGACATAGATGTGATGATTGGGAGGACAGCGTATCCGAAGGAGTAAATCCAACGCAACAAGCTTCGGCCCACCCTGAGGACATAGGAAATCCTGTGGAACACCAGCAATCCCCGTGATCACCTGGAACACCTTGCCACATATAGCAGCCTTGTTCCCCGCAACCAGCTCCTCAAACAACTCCACCATACCACATGTAGCAAAGATGCCTTCACAGTACCGGTCTGAGCTGGCGCTTTGCAGCAAATGTGTCTGGCTCTGTGTGCGTCGAAGCCCTGCATTCTCATCCCTCGCGGCGGATTCATCCTGCTCCTCCGCATGTGTACCCGAGGGGACACACTTGCACTCTGTACATGTTTTCAAACGCTCCAAAAGCCTATCAAAGGTCTCTTCGTCCTGACAATCACATAATGACGCTACCATCAAGTCGATTGATCGTTGTCGAACGTCGCGATTCTTTTCCCTAGCAACGCCCTCCATCATGGGTAGAACAATCAGTTTGTACATATCCTCTGAATAGAAATCCTTCACCGTCCTGCAGACATCGGTAACAATCGAGAGAACACGAAGCCGGATGGATGGCACGACATCTGTGGGTGTGAAAAACGTCTTGGTCAGCTCCAGCAGAAGGCCAGTCCAGTTTTCAGCCGAAGGCAAAAAGAGATGTTCCGTCTCGTAGTAGTCCAACAGGGCTGTCGCCATTGTTTCCGACGCGTAACTTCGTAGTGCATAGAGAACGTTGATAAAGCGGGGGACAGGGCCAGTGTACGTCTTAGCTGTGTACTTTTTGTAGATGCAGGAAAGAAACCGTACAAATTGATGAACAACCCCGGATGATGTCCTGTCTTGTTCCATCTCTTGGTTTGGCAGCCGTAAAAGCACTTGGATCGACGATTCATCCATGATGCCCAGAACGTGGTTGGTACACACATCGCAAATATCCCAGATAGCATCCCAGTCCATCAGTAGAATCGTGTTTTCTGGATTGTCGACAAGAAGCGTCAAGCTTCGAAGGACACTCGCGTTGACGGTGTTATTATGCTGAAGCGCACAGTGTCGGAGATACATCAGTAAGACGGTGTCAGAAACCATATAGACATCGACGCCTGTTCTGCTCTTCTGACCCCATGCGGTCTCACTGAGCAGCAAAATCGCCCCGTTGACCAGGATCTCTTCTTCGTTCGAGGCCTCTCCTAACGGCTCTTCCAGGAATCTACAAAGGGTCAGGATGGCGCTGTGCGCGCAGTGAGATAGGAGTAAATTGGTGAAGATAGGCCAAAGCGAGACAGCTTTGCTGGGTATCAAATCGTCGGGTAGCATCACTGCTGCGCAAAGGATTTCCAAAAATGGCTTTAGAGCATCAAAAGGGACAAAACGATAACGAATCACCACATCGGCAAAGGCGAGGCAGGCCTGAATATCGCCTGGATGGGTTGTCGAGAAAAACGCGCGACGCGTGGCAGAGATCATCTCTGTTACTTCGGATTCCTCAAACATCGCAAAGTTGAATTTCCCTAGACAGGTGAGTAGATGGAGCTGTTCGCTTAAATGGGGAATCGCTGCACCGGGCGTCGAAGCCGCCTGGCTCTGTCGTCGCGCATCGGTAGGGGAGTCAGTAACGCAGGGGATGGATGAAAAGACGACGCGTTTCTGAAATCCACGTGGTAAGGTCATGTCCATCCACGTTATCAGCAGTTTGACAATGTTTTTCTCGAAGCCCGAGATATCTCGCCCACCCTTACAAAGAGCAAAAAGGACGCTGTACATGTCGTTGAAATCCTCCCAGTTGTTGTGCGTTTTGAGGGAATTGTAAAACGTCACTCTTGCCATGCCAAGTTCATCATACTGTCCACTTATGCAAGCGAGCATGAATTCAAACACTTTGTGGCGAGCATCGCGAGGCATGGTCGGCTCCAGTATGTCTTGGACGGTAAAAAAGACATTCTCTAGGTGCATAAACTTATAGGTCTTGCACAGCTCGGAAAACACTCGAAGATGTTTGCAACGAGGACCCAATGCCTGTGAACTCGCTAAAAGAGGTAGAATAGGTCGAGCATCAAGCGGTGCTGACAGATCGGCATTGCTGAGATTAAGACACGATTCGACTGAAATGGAGGATGCGCGAGTTCTAAGTATATTGCTAAGCCAACGATTCGACGTAGAAGGGAGTTGCTTTTGCGTATTGCTTGACATTAGAAGCAGCAGCCAGCAACTGACGTTATAGGTTTGTTTTTCTTTCTTTTTCTTGATCAAAAAGAAATGAAGAAAAAAATGCGAAGTGAGAAGAGAATAGGAAAGAGAGAGAACGAGTGAAAGAGAGAGTGGTGGAAAGTCCGTGACTGGGGAACATGAAGAAATCGAATGATATACTGCTCTTTTTTTCTTTTCTCTTTTTCTTAAAACTTGAATACTTGGTCTTCTAATCTACTAACAGCGCGAGGCTTTTCATAACCGAGTTCGGTTGTCATCTAACAGGAGGATGAAATCAGAACTACTCTTTTATCAACCTATCACTTGCCTTTGCCAAAAGGGATACCATAGGCGGAGGTCCACATAAAAGGATCTTTATATCATTGGAGGGAGCAGGACAATATTCACGGATCATATCACTCGACACAAAGCCAACTCCTGCTTCCCATTCTTCGGGTGCGTTATTGAGTACATAATAAACTTTGAATTTCTTGTGTTTAACTGCCAATTCATCCAGCTCTTTCTTCAGCAGAATGTCTTCTGCGTTTACATTTGCAAAAATCAAACTGACTTCAGTTTTATCCTCTGGATTTCTGCAAATAGCTCTAATAATCTAGAAAAGAAAAGAATAAATCTCCTTTTTCCGCAACGTCTGCATCATTTACCTGAAGCATAGGTGTGATACCCGTGCCACCTACCATTGGTCATGCGTTAGCTTTCCAAGGAAAGAACAACTTCTTATTTACCTGCAATCATACCAATGGCTTTGACCATATTTGGCATATATGTAAAATTTCCCTTGGGACCACGCATCGCGATGAGGTCCCCTACTTTGAGTTCACCAAATAACTTGGAAATGTTGCCTGTAGGGTACGACTAACGAAAAAATGAGTGCCACTTATTTCTCGGTAGTGTCTTACTTTAATCACGAGGTCGAAATATCCATGATCTTCATTGGTACTCGTGGGCGTGTAGCTACGAGAAATTTGCTTGCCGTTGATTTCAGCCATCACGGAGATATGTTGGCCAATGGGAAGTCCAAGAATGTCATCCTTCTGTGGCAGTCCAAAGCGATATCTTTTTTATTTATTTATTCATTTAATTTCTTTTTGAATTGGCGTCATTTTCTTTACGTTCATCAAGTAACTTACATTGCCGTGTTATGCGAAATGGGGATCTTTTCAACGAGTTTAAAATCATTATACTCCTTGGGATGGATCAGCGCTTCTAAAATGACGCCACATTAATTCCAACACATGTGCATTCTGTCTCCTACTTTTTCTATTAAGAAAAAAGATAGCTGTTCCTGAAGCAAGGACTGCTGGAAGCAAATAAGGCATTACATTTTGTAGGTTATCCATTGCTGAAAAGAAAAGCAATGAAAAAGAAAAGAGAGGCCGAGCAGAAAATATAGGCTGCGTATATCAGCTCACTTTTGACAGAAACACGTGCATACTTTCGCAAATTATTCGTTTCGTATGTTATTAAGAATCAGGTCAGGGACAAATGGACCTGATAGTAAGAACAACTTACATCGGATGAACTTCCATTTGATCGTCGTCACATGAAGGTACTGTGGCACGAAGAAGGAATTGCAGTTAAAGCATAAAAATCGTGCCTTTTTTTTTCTTTTGGTAACATTTTATCGTTCAAAATCGCCATCGACCCGCTCTTAAAAGTGGCTTTACGCGGAGAAACCAATACCCCGCACCGTAAGCAATGCCTCCTAGATGAGCTGCGCTATCCACCAAACCCGACTAAAATAAGAATACTGTTAGTCAAGGCCAATTGACAATTACTTTGAACACAAACATTTAAAGTTGTCGCTCGGTAAATGTCATACGCAGCGAACAGACCAACAACGGCAGCTGCTGGCATGGGTACAACGAAGAATACGTAGAATGTTGCCTTTGGAACTATTCATTTGTACGGATTAACAGAAAGGCGACAAGGAGCGGCAAGAACTCACATGCACACGCAAAGAAGGTTGTTATACCCATAATGGAGCCTGTTCCGTAAACCACTTATCAGCTATGCGCCATTACGATCATTTCTGTACCTGATGCACCGAGAGATCCACGAACACGTGGCTCTCGTTGATGGCTCGTCTTCTCTAAAATAGGTCGCAGATAGGCTCGATAGCCCACCGCCACAAGGGATGCAACCGCACCCGCTCCTCCATAGAGAAGCAAAAAACGAGAGACACCTATGGCCTGCATCACACCCTCTGCCATGGACCACAGAATAAGCATGTTAAGGCCCAAGTGTTCGAGGCTATTGTGTGAAAATACAGATGTCAATAGTATGTGCCAGCGTCCATCGCGGAGTCCCTCCATCGAGTTGGTGAAATGCTTAAACATAAAATTGAGCCAACGAGGGTCTCCGTAAGACTTGTAGCACCCAACCGCATATTGCCATACGAGAAAGATAGCAACGTTGGTACCAACAAGAGCAATTTTAACTTTGTCTGGGTCCAGATTATCGATACGACGGCTAAATTGTTTAAAGGGGTTGCGTTGTTCTTTCAGAGCATTAGAAAGCGAAGACTGACGGTGGTAGTGAGGTCGAATAAAGGTTCTCAGCTGCGTTAAGCTATAAGGAACGGCCAATTTTTTGCCGAAAATAGAACGACATGGATTCAGGAGTAATGGCGGCTTTTGCGTACGTGTCCATGTCGACAAACGAGCAACCTGCATTCGCCCAGCTGATGTATGCAGTGTCTGTGGACGACACATGAACAGAACCACGCGCGACATGGGGGTCATTCTGCTTTGCTTCACCAAAGAGTTACGTTCGTCTAAAGGGTAGTCGGGAACTTAAACGAACTTAGCCACAACGAGTGAGCACTTTCTGGTCTCACCCGAAAGTCGATGTCACCTTTAGTAATAGGGTATGAACGCACAAGGAAAATGCGTAACAAAGACAATGAAAATGAACCAGATAGCTGGATGGCTGTGTTAAATTTTCAGGGTTTAAGTTGTAAGAGGTTTGCAGCTTACATTACCAAGGATAACAGCTGACTTTCTAATTAAAAGAGACAGCGATGTGATGGATAGCTATGAAGTAGGCGTAGAGGTGTTCTCGAAAAAAAAAAGAAAGAGAGAAAGGCACCTAGTGAAGACGAACTGTTGGTGCTGTGTGAAAAATGAGCCATTAAGCAGAGAGACGCATTTTCTGGCTGTAGTGGACTGACTGTGACTTCCGTGTACTTTTTCCGTGTTCGCTGCACCGCTAACAACGTTTTGATCATTTTTGACAAACGACGATGCAAACGAGAGGCACCAAGGCAAACTTGTTTTATACCAGATCTTTATTCTGCCACTTACAAAAGTCAACATCGAATAGTCTAAACTGAAGCAAAAGAATGGAACGAAGGAGAAAGTGAAGGGGGGAAAGGAAACGCGATCAGTGGTTTCCAAGACGACAAAGCCTGTCATCGCCAAGTCAAAAAAGAAACAGAAGCGCGTGCGTGGAACATCTGAAACAGATAACCCAAAGTTTGCAAGCAAGGTATGGTGCGATAGGCTCTACAATAGTAAAACTGACATGCTGTAGGATTTTATGTTAGAAATGATAGAAAAGGCAGCTGAAAAAGAAGAACAAAGAGAAAGCAACAAGCTAGCCAAAAAAGTAAAAAATGACATGGTTATCAGTACCATACTTAATATCACTGTAGGTGGCTGTTGAGAAGATAATTGAAGCACAAGAAGAGAAGCGACAGAAAAAAGCAACAGCAAAGCAGGAAAAATTGGTATGCTATTCATTTATTTTTATTGGTACAGCTAATGAAATGCAAAAAGGCAAATGCAAAGCAAATGGTGTTGGAGGCACAGAAGAAAAAGAAGACAAATGCTCGAAAGAAGGTGAAAGCAAAACGAGAGTTGGATGAAACAGAAGCAGTAAGCACAATCTCTGCATCTTTGCTAGGAAACCTTAACATGTATCTGTCTGTAGACTGAAACCGACAAAAAGGCGAAGAAGAAAGTTCGATTTGCATAAGTTAACAGTGGGTGCTTCATCTCGCTGCCTTTTTAATTTTTTTATTTTTGTGTTATTTTTGCATTGTTTCTTGTCAATATCCTATTATCTCTTGACATCCATTGCTTTTTGTAAGAAAATAGACAGCTCTCTGTCGAGAAATTTGTCGTTTATTCTTTAGAGAGACACAACTACGAATAGACGAGATGCTCCCTCTTGCCTCTGGTTCATTTTGAATAAACTATCATTTCCGGTAATATGTGTCTTGCTATCTCTTGTATGGCCTCACGTTACATTCTGCTCGATGGATAGCTTAGAAAATTTCTGTTAGATGATGAATGGTCACGCGTTTGGTACGTTCAAGTGGACGTACATTCATTAAATCGCAAAAAAAAAAAAAAAAACTCCTTGTAACATGCAAACAAGTTTAAATCCAGTAAGGACGATGTTCTCTTTACTTCTAGTTTAACGATGATGTAGAAGGATGAACATGCATGATCAGTAAGGTAGGGTGTTGCTCCAAATTCATTACAACAAACCCCTGTTTGCTGTAATATCTAACGATGAAAGGAAACATTGCGGATCTAACTGAAGCTCAGAACTCTCGAATATGTTGTCTAGCATTCTAGACAGACGGCACTAAAAAAGTGAAATAATTGCTGTCTTGGGAAATTGAGGCGAGACACGCAAAAGTAAAGAATCATAAAGTGGCACACTTATGTCAACTCATGCGGATTGTATCATTTTTAAACCAAAAACTATGAATAAAAGAAAAAAGGCGAAAGCAGACAAAAGAGGGGACGTAACTGCACCATAAAAGGCTGTCCTACGTCTGATGCAAAGCCCTTCCGTTTATGCTACTTCTCTGTGCTTTCATATGCAGCAACTTGCATGCATGTTGATGCGAAGCACAACCCCAAGATGGCAATACTGCCGAGTTTTCAAAGTTTCAAACTATGACACCAAAACATAGTAGTGGGAGAGTTTCGACAATGGTATTTTATGATCGCAGAAAACGTCTATTTCTGGAAACAAAATTTCATGGATGCACTGTAGATAGAATCGTGGTTTCTTTTAAGATAACGACAACAACTATAGTGGTGGATGGAGGAGATGAGCATCTGATGCAAAACGGATCAATGATTATGCTATCTTACGTTAACAACGTCACCTCTATGGGCAGATCCATAGCCGCTGAAGTCTCGCTTGAAAAATGCACAGAATGTCCTGAAACCGTGTATTTATCCTTTGCTGTAATAAGTAAGTATAACAGACGGATATATGAGGCATCTTGGAAGAAGTTCAAGTTCTGAATTGGAGCTTAAAATAGTACACTTGACAAAAACGAATACGAGGATGGACGTTTTCCCTAGTTTTCGTATTTAAAAATAACAGGTCAGATGGGGTCAAAGAGGGATGTTTAAACTTTCTGTACAAAGTACAAAATGATATTGTTGAGACACACAATATATTCTCAGGGTACAAAAAGCACTGAATCCAAGGAGTAATAAAAAGCCTTAGTCGGAGGAACCCGGAATGCTTTGTCATAAATTACTCTTTATGAACAAAGGGGTAAGAAACCCGGGATAGTAACAGATAATTACTGTTGCCTCAAAAAAAAAAAATAGACTCTATGAGATAATGTTCTGCAAGGAGTTGATATAACATATAGGCTATTTTCTGCAAAGCACGGTAGGCGTCATGAGACACATAACTTATAACTTTTCTTTTATTTGACTGCTGCAGATGAAGTACTACAATGTATATGGTTTCACCAACCCAGTGGTGCTCTGTTCAAATTAGAAGAAGTGAGCCAACACGGCGAAAGCGGCTGCGGCAACACCGACTGTAGGAGCAAGCGAGGCACCGGCATTCTTCGGTTTGTCGGTTTGAGCGTCGGCTTTGGCGGGGCCAGAGGAAGCATTGGCGTTGTTGGAAGAGGCGCTACCTGTGCTGCCAGCGGCTTGGGTAGAAGAAGCAGATCCGGCGGGAGTGACAGAACCGGAAGGAAGACCGCCAGTGTTGCCAGAGGCAACGGCATCATTGAAAGACTTGAAAGCGATCACCTTCTCCTGGTAGGGGTAGGTAATGTTCATGCAGGTGGCAACATCAAGGACGTGCTTATAGGATTGCTGGATCTTGGGCAGGTACTCAACGGCAAGCTGCATGGTGGTGTTGTCGATTTCGTGGGTCAGGACAATGTTACCGTGGGTGTTGAAGGTGCCGTTCGAGCCCATGTTGACGAAGTCTTGGTAGTTCTGGTCAATCTTGGAGACGGGTTCCGAGTTTCCAGCAGCCCAGTCGTCGGTATCGAGATTCCAGAGAACAGTAGTAAGACCCAATTGGGTAGCAATCCAGCGGACACGGTCATCAACATCACCGAAAGCCTAGCAAGCGCCAAAAGAGGTGAGTACAAAACAATAGAACAAAAAAAAAACT
Source organism: Saksenaea oblongispora B3353 (assembly GCA_000697495.1). Classification (NCBI taxonomy): domain Eukaryota; kingdom Fungi; phylum Mucoromycota; class Mucoromycetes; order Mucorales; family Saksenaeaceae; genus Saksenaea; species Saksenaea oblongispora. The sequence goes on from JNEV01001632.1 coordinate 85,180, forward strand.
TACAGGACGCCAGTGGATAGGTGTGACACCGGTTGTCAGCTTGATGGCTTTCTGGGTGTAGTAGAACTCGGCCAAAACTTCTTCGTTGGACAGGGTGGTCATCAATTGATGGGACCAGGTGTGATCGGCGATGTGGTGACCGTCCTTGATACCGCGCTGAGCACCATAAGGCCAGTTGATGACGTTGGAACCAATGTAGAACATGGTTGCCTTGAGCTTCTCTTGGGAGAGGTAGTCATAGAACGCGTTGTGGGAGCAGTTGGGACCGTCGTCGTAAGTCAGACCCCATGTATCAGGCTCCGGACAGGCATAGATATCTGCGTTGACACCTTCGTTCTTGGGAACGGTACAGGTGGTGGCAGACCACCAACAATCGGGATCCTTGGATTCATCGTAGCCGGTCATGTCGAGGCCACCATCGGCAGTTTTCTTTCGGACGGGGATCTTTGGAGCCTTCGACCAGTCAATCGAGTTGTAGAGCTTCTTGAACTCGGCGGAAGTGTTCATTCCGTTGCTGGTTGCAGTTTCCCAGGTGGTGGGCCATTCTGACGCGACAAACTTGAATTCGGCAGGAGTTTGGTAAGGGTTACACTCCTGCGTGGGGTCATGCGAAGTTGTCTGGGGGATGCTAGGGATATTGATGCTTAGGGGATTGACGGGCGATTGGAAAGACTTCCAGTAGTCCTTAGCGCCAGCGGCGGGAGAAGAAGAGGCAGTGGGGGTTGAGCTGTTGGAAGCCGGTTTTTCAGCAGCGTGTGCTACACTGGCAAGTGCCAATGAGATGGCAATTACTTTGATATGCATCTCTAAGGGTTTAAGGGGTGGAAAAATAGAAAAAAAAAAGGAATGGAAGTGAAAGAAAGAAAGGAGGAGAGAGAGAGGGACCAAATTTGCTTTCTTTTACTTATTCAAACATCTCTGTCTTTTTATTCTTCTAGGGAACTTTTTTTTTACTGTTGTATCTCCGTTTGCAGGCCTAGCACAATTTAGTCTGTGTCACAATCGAAACGCAAACTATTTCGCCCGATTTCGCTAAACTCTCTAAACATAGTTATTTTCAAACGTGCAACAAGCAAAATGAGTGTTACACTGTGCTGAAATATAACTATTTATGGAGAATTTAACACACCCGCCGGTGCCCCAATCGCTCTCTATTTTATTTGTGGGAAACTCCGCATAACCCGGGTGCAATTCGCTTGATGGTTTAAGCTTTGCGACTTTGCCACTTTAAATTCTCTATCAGTTTATCGCTGGTGCTCTATTGTCAACAATCTCAACGTTGTTTCTTCTCATGTATATGGTCTGCTGTGTACTGTTCACCTTCTGCTATAAGAAATAGCACGTCTGTACAACATGGACCCTATGAGCTGTATTTTTTCTTGGCTCTTTGTTTTCCCATTGTAAAAGGAAACTCGGTCCTAAAAATAAAGTTCGGTTGAATGTTTACTGTATTTCCCCGGTGAATGTGTGTTTTCTTGCACCGGGAATACGCAGAGGGCGATCACTGTGAGCCATTGTGTTATGAACGAAGATCAAAAACAAAAAAAGGCGATTTTTGTCGCTATCGTGAGCGTAGAGCTCCACTAGATAGTTCAGCAATTTAATGTGAAATAAGGCAGGTCGTAAAAATAGCTGCTCGTGCACGGAGCTGTAGACAGTGCAAAGTTCGGCCGGAACCGTTTTTGAAAATCCCAGCTATTGGATACTGCCAATCAGACGAGTGAAGGTAGATAATTATTGCTAATTTGCTAATTTCAGAACCGGATTCCTTCTAAGGAGTAAGTAAGAAGAAATAAAAAAACTGAACTCTTGGAAATCATGGAACTTGTAACGTGAAACAACAGACACTGAACTTTTCAACCCTGAGAACTAGGTCACAGCCCGTAGGCTGGCACCACCATCTTGTGCAGCGAGACGAAAAGCACGTGGATCAGCCACGAATGTTTAGACCGTGCACTGAGGTGGAATCTGATTACACAATCCAGCTGTGTCACTCCATCACACGTTGGTGGGACGATGGTAACCATGCACAATCTTCATTACACACGTTTTTCCTTTATTGAATATGCTTTCGTCGATCCAAATCCTGCTGCTTCATCTTGTAGACAGTTGGCATCGTAGCAGAAAAATGTCGAATGACAGCTCACTGGACGGAGTTTGACAGACATACGGGTGTCAGCCCCCCCCTAAAATTCGAGGCTGATCTGTCCAGCTTTACAACAGTTGAAAATCACTACATATGGGTATTCTCTAAACTTAGCTCAGCCCCTTATTGTGTTGCGATGCACTTCTGATTACATCGGGGATGACTATTCTTTTTAATTTCTGAACCGAGTCGGTGGCTATGCATTCTTGACTTACAACCATGTGGATCCGATGCATAGCTACTCATAAATTCGATGTATTTACGCATAAGCAGCTTATTCATCAAAGAAAATCGCTTCCGTCTCTTGTTGAAGCAGCAGATATGTGTGTGTGTGTGTGTGTGTGTGTGAATCAAAACGTATTATTTTAGGTATGGGTCAATGATGTTTCTTGATGACACAACATTATCTAACTGAATCGCATAGCCCACGAACGCAAATACAAATGACTGAAGCAAGATGCATATGATTGGTTAAACAATGTGATCAGCCAACTAAACCTTGTTTCTTTTTTTATGTATGTCGGAAGAAAACCTTAGAGACAATACACTTCTACTGCGGAGTTTAAGAAATAATGGTGAGAAGAGAGAGGTTCCGAAGTCCTATACATGATCTGTTGTGTCTCACTCTATGTCTCGTGTCAATCTCTGTGATCTTGGCATTCGCGAAAAGACAACAGATATTCTTTTAAGAATGGGTTTATTCGCTTAGAAGAAGGCTCTTTTTTCTTATTTGTCTAACCGCAGCTTGAGCAGGTGCGTCATACCTCCACTATTTATGTAACGACTCCATGGAAGATACGTATCCGAAACCGTATCAGCATGGTATAGACGTGTTTCGTGATACAGTAATACTTTTACCTGATGTGTCATTCCCGTTCTAAGAAAAGTCACTGACTGATCACTGCGAAATATACCTTTCTTTGTTCGACAATCCCGTTTTTGCCGAATATTGCCGATCTGCTATCTGCGTGCGGTTTACACCTCATGATCCTTGCCTCCACCACTCTCATGGTAAATGTTCTCTGTTTCATGCAAACAAAGCAACTGCTACTTCTTCATGCTGTTCGGCTACCATTTTGGTACCACACACTGCATCCTTGGACAGCATTAGTAACAACGGTAACGGTGCAGTAAGATGTCTTTTTGGAAATCAAGAGAAAATAATAAATATATTTGTCTGAAGATATTGTCGACAATTTTTGTGCGGAATATAATCGGACAAAAACAGAGACGTAGGTAATAGAAAGCGCTTTCTCGCTCTCTCTTACCGCTTACTTTATCATCTTTCTTTACGGTAGATGGAGATATACGGTAGCTGAGATTTAGAATAGTATAGCGTTGTTTGAGTCCAGTACCGAGGTTCGAAGGATTTGTCCAAGTGTCTTGGTATTCTTCGAAAGGGATTCTTTGAAGCTATCCTCGCTTATCAAATAGGAACGCATTCTTTTACGGTTGAAATCTGTTTATTTAATGATAGCCTTGGTTATCTGATCAAGCTTCTGCTTCATTTACGATATGCTAACCTACCATCGGTCACTGTCTGCAACCGACAGAACTAATGCACGAGCGTCTACAAACCATAAAGCTAACCTTTCATCTATTGCAGCTAGCCAGTTATTTCGCTTGCTCTATAATTTCGGAGATAGCACACGAATGATCTCCCGTAGGGACCATTCCTATCTTTAGAGAACGTCCCGTCCTATGGAAAACACGAGCTCCCGAGATGCTAGCACTCTACCGGATAAAAAGCACCTCGATCACGTCCCATGCGGTGGCACCAGCCCTCCATTGCCTCGTTCCTACCAATGGCATGACCATGCCCCGGCATTCATTAGAACTAAATGACAATGGTGCTCCAATGAGAGCCTCCTGATGTACTCGCAGGAACACTGACTCTTGGCATACTTGTTTTGGTGTTATCAGCGGTGGTAGGCTCTTGCAAATCTCAGCACGTGCCAGATTGGAGAAAGGCAGCAACCAGCTTGCCAGTTAGGATAGGAGTAGCGGAGTTTGCTAGCGTTATCGTATCGAATCGCATTCATGCACTGACGTTTTTTTAATCCAAAAACGAACGCGAGATCTTCATTGCTTCGTGCAGGAATTTGTGTCTTAGTTTTTCTCAATCTCCGGTTTCAGGATGTTTCGCCTCAGCAAATATTTTTTTTTACGCGTTCGGAATTGTTTATCGCTCGATCTTCAGCTTTTCTTTTGTAATAAACAAACACAGAAGCAAGCAAGAACATGACACCGTCGTATGTCGATCCTTTTGACAGCGTCATGCAATCTCCACTAGACCATGAAGCAGCCTTGGGCAGCATGGCATCCGAGTCGACACAGCAACTCGTATGCCCCACCTCTGCTTCGTCGCTCGATATGTCTACGATTGTGCAGTCGCTTATGCCGCTGGATCCCTTTGGTGCAGCCCAGAATTTGGTAAATTCTTTTATAACACCAATGTCAGCATCATCCGTCCCCGGGTCGTCGTTGGCGGTGTCTTCTGTGCCGCTCTATGGTCCTTTGAACCAAGGGATGCACGTGTCCAGATCGGAGGAATGGTCTTTGGAGCCATCGGCAGTGCAACTCACCAACCCCTCTCAATCACTTGTACAGCAGCAACAACAACAACAACAGCAGCAGCAGCAGCAACCACCACAACCACAACCGCAAACGCGACAGCAACAAGCATGCGGCTATCCACCTTACGCTCCTCCCATGACGATGTATCAGTTCGTTGATGAGCGCTGGCCAGCGCAATGCCCATCGGCGGACTACGTTCTCAGAGATCCTTCACCGCCTTCCGCCGCGTCGTCCAATATATCGACGCCGCCGCCAGCAACACAAGGCTATGCCGAAAAGTCAAAGAAAAGACGCCATTCGGCACCATGTACTACAGGTCGCTCTACTCGTCGTCGTGAATCGCACCAAACTTCAGTTGCATCCCTCGTTTCTCTAGCGAACAACGACCCAACAAACGAGTTTATTGACGGGGTTGAATATATTACATTTATGTACTCCTGCAACCGCGTAGTAAAAGAATATACTATACGTGCAGACATCCACAAGATGTCCATCGACGATATCCCGTTGAGTTTCAGAGTGCCGAATACGGTAAGAATTTTCCCCGCTACTTGTTTTCAATGTCAGTCGTCTGAAACCGTCTCTTTTTTTGTTTCGAATTAAGGTCTATCCAAGAGCGAATGTTCCAAGACCTGAATACGAAGGGAACCGTTGGGCGTACGAGAGTTGTTGTAATAAGCTTGGATGGGTGCTTTCCTATCTTAATCGGGAAGAACTGGAAGGCCGTCGCGGCCTTATCCAGCGTGCTGTAGACTCCTACCGCAACCTACACAAGGAGATGAAGTCACGTAGAGTAGCTCGCCTGGAAAAAATCCAAAATGGCACTCTTCGCAAACGTCGCGCCAAGCGCGCGGTTTCTGTTGAATACTAGTTTAATTTATTAACAATTTTTGCTTGTACGAGTTGTTTCTTATTTGAAGTAAATACTGTCTACCTACTATTATATTCTACAACATCCTATTTTACCGATTTACAATTCTATTTTAGAAGGCGGGCGTTTCTGCATGACACACATGACATGTCGGGGCTGAAACTTCTGATGTTTTCGAAGATAAGCAGGTGGAACGTTTCGGATAACATGGCTGAATGTTACTGTCTGAATGTCTTCCCTCCAGCATACCCTTTAGTATTTGGATCGTATGGGACACAGACATTAAAACAAGCGCATGTAGGAGAAACCTTGGAAACTTGGGCAGATCACAGTGCCCGAGATATTCTCATTAAAAATCAAAAACAGGTGTCAGGCGTTTTTTTTTTTTTTGGATGAAGTCTCTTTTTGACTGAGTACTTTTCCCCGTCTCATGTATTGATTTACCTAAAGTCGCCACAAGTAAATATCTGTCGCACTTATTAAATCGAAACGGATACATAACGTTTCTGCTGCGATTGTGAAATGATCTTAACATTCCAACAAGTTTAATAATAGAAGAAAGAAAACGTTGGATCCAGGTAGTGCAAGAGGGAGCAATGCATGACAGCCTACTGCCCCGCTGCGGACTTCCTTCATATAAAAGTTAGCTAATCATCAGCGGGACGAGTCTTGTTACCTGAACATCAGGCGTAGAGAATAATTGGACAGCTATAACTTGAGAAAATTCGAACTGTACTTATACAAATATCAGAAAAACTTTTCAAGTGCTTGACTCGGTGAATAATTATCGACTCATTGCATCTATATAAACAACTTTCAATAAAATGCCAGTGTACCAACTAAGTCAACATTACTGTATTGTCTCGTTTGATTCAAAGCCTAACCGAGAATCAAGAATAATAATAATAATAATAATAATAATAATAAATATGTCGTCAGTTCTAGGGTTTACTCAGATACATGTGGAAAAGTTAGGACTTTGAGGAAGATGGCGCCGGTTGAGGCTCTTTAGATGAATCAGCAAATTGGGCCTCAACCATATCTTTGAAGATTTTTGGGAAATCTTGGAGGGCAGACGCCAGTGCTTTGTTGAATGGTCCTAAAAGTGAATCTATTGCAATACTTGGAGCGTTTGCGATGGTAGAAATAATGCTTGTCACTGTTGTTGCTGCGGCTGTAGGGGCTGTAAAGGTTGTGAGGGCTGTAGAAGAGCTTGTTGGATATTCTGTTGCTACCGCCACGGGCGCTGTTGTTATGTTTAACGTAGAGACTGATCCATTTAGTAGTGCGTCTCCCGATGCAGGAAGAGGTCTAACGGTTTCTGGAAATATATTCGGCATGGATAACGATTCTCTTGGTAGTGATCTGCTAACTGATGGTGGTCTGTTAAAAGATGGTGGTCTATTCATTGGTGGTGGCCTATTCATTGGTGGTGGCCTATTCATTGGTGGTGGCCTATTCATTGGTGGTGGCCTATTCATTGGTGGTGGTCTATTCATCTGTGGCAGTCTTTCTATCTCTGGCTGCCTATTCATCTCTGGCTGCCTGTTCATGTGCGGCTGTGGTGGTCTATTCATCAGCGGCTGCCTATTCACCTGGGGTCTGCGCATAGGTTGTCTATCCGTAGGTAAATCAGCGTGCACGGGTAGTGCTCCTTGATGTGCCATAGGAATCATATTGATCCTGTTTGGAGCGCCATTCCCAAACGGCACTAGATAAAATTATAAGAAAAAAAAGCGCAGTTCTGTGATCTATGTACCGTAGGTATCCGTAGCGGTTGCTGTTCCATAATAATCTATTTCCGTAACACGGATGACCTTCGTGGCCTCTGCTCCCTCTATAATATGTACAAGGGGACCATGATACGTCAGAGTATGTATTCCGATAGCTTGGTGATGATGGTGATGATGCGTATTGAGCATGCTGAGGAAGAAAAAGGAAGGCGGTAACAACTTTTCTCGTGGCTATGTCAAAATTTAAGATCTACATTCCTTAGTAATTGTAGCGCTATGACCAATAAAGCCCTTCACTATAACACACTTTCTCTAACGACGCACTACAGTATTCTAGTATTACGTGTTTTACTCCTCAAAAATCACTATGCGGAATTTTGCTATGGAGAACAAACGCATTATTCTGGAAAGATGTCTCGAGATAAGTAGTGAAATTAGAGAACAGGTTGCCCCATGTTACAACTGCATTCCATAGATTGAACAATATAAATATTCCATATGCAACATCATCTTCTCATACACATATCTGACCGATCCTCATTTGATAAAGTACATCTTGTCTTTCGAATATGCTGAGTGGTTTTCTGGAATCAGGTAAAAACCTTCAGCAGCATGTCAATATCTTATTCTTTGCTTCGAACTATTGTTGGTACTGATTTGACAAATATCACTATCAGTCGCTTCGTTCTGGCTAACTTAATAAGGAGGTGTTCTAGAAATGATGGTGCACGTTATTTTGTGGTAAACTGTGATAATCACGCTTGTTATGCTGCTTTTGCGCGTTAATCCTAAAAAGAATATGCGCAAAATACGAGCTTTTAACCTATACGTGACTTATTTAAGCAATATCCTAAAATAGTTTTTCGGTACTTATAAAGACGCGTCTGTTTTTTATTTGTTATGGCGCAAAGGAAGACTGACGCTAGAAAAAGCTTCAGAAAATAGAAATGTCGCTAAGAAAACATAATTAGGCCACTCATTTAAGGGCAAGGCAAATTATAAAACGTAAAAATTTTTTTTTCCGAGTAGCATCTACAACAGCTAGGGTCGAAATGTACCCGGAAATAGATCCCTATATATCGCTGTGATGAAGGGAAGTCAGACTTCTCACTAAAAATGAGTATGCATTAACTGAACCGCGCAGAAAGAAAAGGTCTAGCATGTTTTTTGTTAGTACTGCGAGCAGTTTTTTTCATGTAATAATGTGTCACTTCATATATGTAGCTCATATGAGTTTCTCCACATCACCTTCATGTTATATGAATAGCATAGCCACTGGAAATAGCTGCGGCGAAACGTTCTCCCAGTATTCGTCTAGACTTACAGTACTATTTTAGAAGATCCAGGTAGAAATAGAAACTGTTCAAGGTATAACATAGCTACAGGAGAACAATGGCGCCATGTCATGTAGCCGGACAAATTTCACAACTAGGTCAATGATACAAGTCATTTATATTGTAATCAAAGAAGAATCGATAACTATGTCGGCCGCAGAAGTCTGAATTGAGTAGAGAGTTGCTATGGACCATCCGGAGGACTCGGTACATGAAAGTGAATTACACAGAGACTGAATCATAATGGATGCAAAAGAAATGATGGTCAATATCACGTTGGATAATAAAAAGGTGGTGTCATCGAAAAGAACACAGCATGTTTGTTGTACGGATTGCTCAGGATATTACCTATCCGCCATGGGAAGCCGGTTTTTAGTGGAATATTTTTTTACCTAGGTAGTCCACCCAGGAGCCGGCTTCTCATAGTGATCTTCCTGTACAATGCATTCACTCGCTAGTACTAGGATACAGTACGTTGCATTCTGCCTATCAATTTGTGTTTTATAAATTATATAGAACTACAGATGAATTTTGCGTCAATAGGGAAGGTAGGATGCTTACAATTAGCGGTGATTCAGAAGTAGACAAAAAGAATGAACTAGTGTCTTTGCGCGAAAGTATAAGCAAGCTATTTATAAAGTATTATAGAATTTTAGTCGGTGCAATGCACCACTCCCTTCAACGTAGACTTTATGCAGCATACAACAATACTCTCAATAAAGAGAGCGCTCTCCGGTAACATTGCACGATGTACAGGGCTTTGCAAGTGACTTTGCGTTAGATGAAAGATCTTTTTGCGCCAGTGAATCGGAGTTATTTGCGCCAACTAGGAATCTTCAGAGGATGATCAGCGATTACAAAGAATTATAATTTTCTTTAGTAGGCTCCACAATTCTTTTACGTTATACAGACAGCAAGTGACTCTCATTGCAAGAGAAACAGATACTTCTCACTGAATGTATACGGTGATCACACTTCCGTCTGAAATCGGAATCGCTGAGAAAAACGGGAACCAGGAACAAAGAAGAATGCCTGATCTTTTCGTGTGTATGCATACGTTAAAGGATATAGACAGATTGGAGGTCATTTTAGTTGGACTCCCAACGTCAAAGATACAATGGGTATATGAAACGTTAAAAAAACAGGATCAATGGGTTGTATACGCGATATATTGAACAGCAAACAAAAAAAATCCTTGACTTAATTATTGAAGAATGGTAGACAGTCTTGATTACCGATGCAAACGCTCAAGTTGCTTATCATGATATAAAAACGCGTAGTTGAGGCAAATGAAGATGTTTGACTCGTATCTGAAGAAAGGCCTGCATTCGACAGTGCAGCATCTAACTAAAAATACCTGGCTGCTCTCCTGAAAGAATGTTTTTTTTTATCTTAACCCTAACAAAGCACATTGCATTGGATATCCACTTAGTAAGTGACCCATTACATTGTTAGCTTTGATAGAGATCGTAGCCAGAACTCTTATGATCATTTTTCGAGAAGTGGATCCAGTGAGTTTTCGTCCTTCTTGCTTTATTGTTGGATGAAATAGGAAGGCCGGCTAACTAGTGGCAGCGTCACAGAAGATAGGTCACGAGATCATCTTTGGTGGTACTGATTATGGGCTCATCACAATGGCTACCATGATCAACTTGACCAAAGCTCAATATGATAACAAGATCGAACTGTATAACCGCTTCTCCCTCCTTGCAGACATGCGCAATGATATATTAATGGTAGTAGATGAACTTATGGAAGTCGATATGCACGACGACATTTCTATGGAGGTAGATCAGTCTATTTCCGAACCTCTTACCGAACGATCGCCTGTCAAATGCTTCCGCATCACAGCTGAGGAGTTTAATCAGAAGACACTCCACCACAAGCACACAAATAAACTTTCAAGAAGGAAAAACAGGACATCTGAAGTAAAAGAAGCAGAAAGATTCTTGGCATATAGCAGCATGAGCACCGCTGTTACAGTAATAGACGCTTTCCAGCGATATGTAAATGCATTGGCAGTACGATCAACACTGCGGGACTTCTACCACAGCAAGCGAAATTGCAAAGAGATCCGAACCGGTGAGCTGTTCAACAACATAGTTCAGGACCGCTTTGCGTCAAAAGAGCGTAGATTCATTTCGGACCGGGCAAAAGCAGCCGTAAAGGCGTCCAATACAGTGATCATATGTATTGGGAATGCCGGCACGGCTGTTAGTTCAAGGCTTAAAGGGCATGCTAAACGATGTGGTGGACAATTCCGCAAACGACATCGGCGATATCTTCCAGTGGCGATGACCAATGAATACATGTCTCCCCAAACTTGCAGCACCTGCCTCATCCAAAACAGCTCAAGTTGGTGAACGGCAGCTGGAAAACTGTGTCGAACAACGGCTCTTCTCTCTGTATGAATCCCGAGTGCCCTTCATACAGAACAGGACGTAATACGCGGAGTGTATTACGGCAGCAGCAGCAAGTCGATTACTCGTTGGGCGCTCTACTATGCTTTGATCAAACCAGCCACTTCCAAACTGGTCAACCTTTTCCTTCCCACCGCGATCCGCCGGTAACAGGTATGTAAAAGTTAATATGATTTCCAACTAAAAATAATAATAACATAGGTGCGACGCAGGTCCCCGTTCCCACGGGAATACGATAGTGGTAAGGCACAAACGATAATCCAAAATGCGCTGCAAAAACCAGTATCTGTGTAACATGGGTTTGTTCCGGAAAATGAATTGGTCCGAGCCGGGGAGCTAGATAGAGGGCTTAGCCACCCGATTGTACATAACTCGTTGTCTTTGTGTGGATATGGTCTTTCTCTTCTGCATATCCTCTGCAACATGCCCAAAGGTGCGTAGATCATTGATTAAATTTGATGGAAGAGGAGGAAACATGTTAGATGGATTGATGAACGTGTGATACGAGCGATATAAAGTTTCTTTACGATTTGGACGATAATTGGAAATAAACAACAGTTTCTTACCGGTTTTCTTTCAGTTAGCATTTCCGGCACCAAGTACCGCATGACCCTCGGTTTGCCCGTGGGTGCTGTCATGAACTGCGCCGACAACAGCGGTGCCAAGAACTTGTACGTCATTGCCGTCCGTAACATCAAGGGTCGTTTGAACAGACTCCCTGCCGCCGGTGCTGGTGACATGGTTGTCGCTACCGTCAAGAAGGGCAAGCCCGAATTGAGAAAGAAGGGTACTATGATTTTTTATGTGTGTCGTGATTTTTAACCGTGTGATGTAGTCATGCCCGCTGTTGTTGTCCGTCAGCGCAAGGCCTGGCGCCGCAGAGATGGTGTCTTCCTTTACTTCGAAGATAACGCTGGTGTTATTGTCAACGTAAGTTGTCTTGAGAACGCGTAGTTTGGAATGCATGGCTGACATGATTACTTAGCCCAAGGGTGAAATGAAGGGTTCCGCCATCACTGGCCCTGTTGCCAAGGAGTGCGCTGACTTGTGGCCTCGTATCGCCTCTGCTTCCGGCACTGTTGTCTAAAAAGCATACTGATACTGTCCATCACAAATAAAACAAAAAGGGAAACTTGCTGAAAAGTCTCGCGAACAAATGGAATATGGAGTTATTGTAGACGTGATCTTTACAGCAGAACTTGAGACCAATGGATTTTAGAAGACGCTTCATGCTGCTAACAAGTTTGTGGTTGCAGTGATTGAACATGGATATTCAGCGCAAAACATTGGAATGCAGTTAGGGTCCCTGTATACACTTCATAGATAATCATTTCGGCTTAGATGGTCGGCTGCAGTATGCGGTTGCCGGTTTGGCTTCCTTTCTTTTTTTTTTTTTTTTTTTTTTTTTTTTTTTGAAGCGCATACCTGATACTCTCTTCCTTCATTAAGCGCATGCTTGTCGATTCATTTAAACTCGTTCCTGAATCTAATTAACGGCAGTAGCAATAGTAACAATACTGATGAATGACATGGCAAAAAAGGTACAGGTCGAATGAGCTTTCTACCATGCTGGAGAGAAAAGAGATATCTATCAACTATGTAGATATGAGTGAAGACAAATGTATAAAACGCTGTAGTTTTTATTTTTGCAAATCAGTGGAAGTGGAGCATTAAGGCATCATTACAAAGTGTGAAGGATGAAGGGTCTTATAACAATGTAGTAGCCATGAAGCATCTTCCTCGATATCATCAATGGTGGCCAGATGTTGTTTTTCTTTCTCTGCGATACGTCGAGGCGATAGTAGATAGAAAGTACTGTGGGGCTCGAGCATATTCTTGTTTCCCGAAAGAGGAAATGTTATAGTTGGAGGGTGAAGGATAAGTAGTCTACTACTCCTCTCACAATAGCCCTCAGGTACATCGTGGCGCAAAAGGAGGCACGTAATTTGTATCAAATGATAAGAGACATTCAGTTGTATCAATTCGTTTAACAAGTTACCGTTCACCAGCAGTTATACGCCGGAATTTGAATCTTACGGACTTTTTTGTACTGAGAGATAGTGTCGTGAAAAATATCTTCCATAACCTTTGGGTAGCTTGAGACCGTTTCCTATTATAGTCTAGGTTTCAGTGAGGCCGTCATATGCATGTCCACCTTCAGTACAGTTCGAACGTAGCTTTGTGATCAGTACTGTGATCTGGGATTGGCTAAAGCTATTTATGGCCCGACTCGTGGTGAACTCCTACCTGGTATGACATTGTAGATGTGTCTGTTTCTGGTACAACAACAGAGATATTTACATTGACGACTTTCAAAGACATCGTTTGCAGTGTCCATCTATATGTCACGAACTGTGTGCATGACAATCTAAGAAATTATCTTTTAATTTCATTGAACAGCTTATTGATAATACAACAAATTACAGCAAAAGAACTAATATCGTTCTCCATTGCTTATAATGAAGGAAGTACGTTTGCTTGAAGAGCAAAGAGGCCATCCGAAGATAAATAAACATTTCGTGAGAATGATTGAAGAAGATATGACGGGATCTGTAGCCAGACATTCATTAGTTGAAGTACTTTTTACCTTCACTTTGCTACTCTAAGCGCTTGGCACTCCATTCACATCCGACTGAACACCTCTTTTATCAATTAATAGCATTTCGAAGGAAAGACCATTGTTGAAAAAGAGGAAGTCGTCACTGAAGAAAAAATCGTTGTGGAAGAATAATCCACAGTTCAAGAAAAAAATACCACAGTTGAAAAAGAAGAACTCATCGTTGAATAATAAGAAATCACCATTGAAGAAGAATCTACCGCTGAAGAAGGAGAATCCGCCAGCGGAGAAGGAGAAGCCATTGCTGGAGAAGAAGAAAGCAACGTTGAGGAAAAAGAAGCAGTCGCTGAATTAAGAAATCATCGCTGAAGAAGAATAACTCACTGTTGAAGAAGAAAAAATTATCATTGGAGAAGAAGAGCTATCAGATAGAAGATAAATATTCCGTCACAATCGCTGAAGCAGAAGAGACCATCATTGAAGAAGAAGAAGATGCCATTAGCAAGAAGAATAGAACACCATTGAAGAAGAAGAGGCCACATTTAATTTGTATAATACTGCATAAGTTTGCCTTCAACCTCGTCTAGACATCTCCACTGCTGTATATACTCGAACAGGTTCCTAGGGGAGACCCCCAGACCCCCGAAGGTTGCTCTGATGACGGCTCGGCTTTTGGGCCTCGCAACGCACAATACACAACGGATTTCGTTACTTTTCTGATAGTGACGTACATAAAGAAACTGCGTCTTATCATTAATCCTGTCAGCGCTGCCAAATGAAGCTCCCAAACAAAAGATTATGACACAAGTGATTTAAATTCTTGGCGATACCAACTCGTGTCCCATCGTTAGCAAACTGGTTCATTCAATCAATACATTACAGTGAACATCAATTTTTTGAGCGCTCTTCGTACATGATACGGTAATGATACGCCGGGAAGACAAGCTCTTGGAAGGAAGAACAATACATCCTCAGTTCACGGATATCTATTCTTTGTTGTTATATGCTCCGCCCGCTTTTTTTTTTTTTCAGTTTTCTTTCATCGCGATTTGCATATGCTTCCTTTGCTTGAAACCAAATGCATTGCCGATACCACACGGTAATCCCAAACTCTACCGTAGCACACTTTGTGAATCCATGTTCATGTAGAGAAATAAGACAATTCGATGATGCTCACCTACACATTCAAGCATTCAAAGAAGAGTACTATCGTAAAGCGGGTTTGACAGAGAATGGCGCACAGGACGAGCACGTCGCAAATTTACCTTTGCATCCAGATGCGCTTCTAGTCGAGCTTGATGATTTTAAGGCAAGTCTATGCACCGCGACATGACTGACATTGACTGTTTGACATAAGACTTATTCTACAAAAGTCATCGATGCTTGCGTTGATTTAAAAATTAGAGAGCGCATTTGGCAAGAGCTTTATGAGGACCATGCTGTAGACGCTATTATAGATGGACAGCAAGAGTTGGGTGAGGCAAATAACCGGAAAGACATATGCTGAATTTTGTGTTATGCAGAATACTCTTGTTTGGCTTTACAAGATCAATTTGAGAGACATACTTCAGAAACAAGCACATATCAAGAGCAAATACAATCGTTGGCAGAATCAGTTGAAAAATGTACATCGAATACGAAAAATGGAGATGCGAGATTAATCATTGATCAATTGTGGGATTTAGCGTACCATACATTGGTGAATCGAGCCAGCGATGTAACACGAAATCTAGATGAAATTCACGCTGCCGTGAGTATTATCTAAAAGGTATGATATCTGATCTGACAAGGAAACAATGAAGGAACGAGAGATCGCCAGGATCGAAGCACTTGTCGGGAAGCAAAATCTGCTGACGGTCGAAGAAGCGAGGGCACAAGTGGACGAATTAACGGATAAATACGTAGAGATGAACATAGAAAATGATGACCGCCGAGAGACGATTTACGATCTTGCACAAAGAATTGAGGAGGGTGATCGCGAGATTGAAAGTCTATTGGCAGAAATGGTAACCATTGAAGCTGAAGCTGCAAAGGTGCTCGAATCAAATGGGCACAAAGATGAGAAACTTGAAGAAACGAAAAATGAGCAAGTGTTTCTGTTCTTAGATTACTATAGAAGATTAATTACTTCTTTTCTAACTGTAGATATGATGATATTATCAGCACGACTAACCAGCTATTCGGTATCGAATCCGTTAATTTCGAGTCACCGTCTTCTATTCAAGTCCAATTTTGCACACCTGAGCGAGATCAACTAGATATTCAGTTGGATGCAGAAGCGCGACAAGTAATAGATGCCACAGTAAGATTACAGGATCTGGTTAATAGTTTTTAATATCCCTGGTTCTAGTTATCTAACGGTCGACGTAATATTCGAGACCTAGTAGCACAAGCAAGACACCGATATTCAAAGGATGCTATTGCATTTTTGGTATCAGAGACTCTTTCAAGATTAACCATGTAGATCATGACCTCGACAACTCACTTTATACAAGATTGGGTGGCCAGTATATGCTTTTCTGTACAAACATGCATTTATTTACTATACTTTCTATTAAATCATTACTCCTGGAAAGAATTATTGTCGTGTGAGAATTGCGCTGACACATCGTACCCAGCCTGATTTGGAAGTTTAGACTACTGAAGCTGCATAAACAAGTAAAACTTTTCCCGTGTTGTGAAAAAGATTACCCACGTAGTTAGAATGTTGATGTTTAGCCGGTAGTCACATATATTATTTCCAAAAAAATTAATGCCGTTGTAGCGTATCGCTTTGTATATTAAGCTATACTATTTTGCAATAGGCAACAATACTGCTCGGGAAAGCTGTACTCCATTTTTTACACGAAATGAGATTCTACGCCATGAAATATACTTAGATCAGATAAATGTCCATTCAATAAAGGATGTAATGGAATCCATGTCCCTTTTCATTTTTTATCTTTTATTGTCTCAACAAGCACATGAACCACCTTAGATTAAGTCCGTAACTAGAAGAAAGAGTCAGATTGATACAAAACGGAATAAAAATATATTTACCATTCATTGGCATTTCGTCGATTTGAGT
This sequence comes from Saksenaea oblongispora B3353, assembly GCA_000697495.1. Classification (NCBI taxonomy): domain Eukaryota; kingdom Fungi; phylum Mucoromycota; class Mucoromycetes; order Mucorales; family Saksenaeaceae; genus Saksenaea; species Saksenaea oblongispora. The sequence continues at coordinate 101,885 of JNEV01001632.1, forward strand.
ACTATAGAATGATTGTGAATAATGGTTTTGGCTATATAGTAAAGTAGAGTTACCTGTAATATTGTTCGATATCACGCAGAATCTTCAAATCATCATTCTTGACAAAGTTGATCGCAACACCCTTGCGGCCAAAACGGCCAGATCGACCAATACGATGAATATAGTTTTCACGGTTGGCAGGCAAATCGTAGCTAAATCAAGCTGTGTATTAATATGGGCCGTTATCTCCATGTGTAGACTTACTTAATGACTAGTGACACCTGCTGTACATCGATACCACGAGCCCACACATCAGTGGTAATCAGTACTCGACTAAGACAAAGGAATAAGAAAGATAGTTGAGTAATGCTATAAAACTAACCTTGCGCCCTGACGGAACTCTTGCATGATAGCATCACGTTCTTTTTGTGGCATCTCACCGTGCATGGCAGATACAGTGAAGTTGGCTTCGCGCATCTTTTCTGTAAGCCAATCTACCTACGCCATAATCAATGTTTGCTTTTGTATACCCTCACCTACAAACCTTGCGTCGTGTGTTGCAGAAGATAACAGCTTGTGTGATAGTCAATGTATCATACAGATCACATAGCGTGTCAAACTTCCATTCTTCCCTTTCCACTGCAACAAAGAATTGTTTGATACCCTCCAGTGTCAATTCATCACGCTTTACAAGAATGCGGATTGGTTCTGACATGAAATTCTGAGTCATCTCCAGCACGTCGTGGGGCAATGTAGCTGACAGCAGAACCACCTGTGTACCCGGTGGCAAGTGTCGGTACACATCATAAATTTGGTCTCTAAATCCACGATTCAACAATTCATCAGCTTCGTCCAGGATCAACATCTTTATGTTGCGAGTACGCAAGCTACGTCGTCGGATCATATCGTAAACGCGACCGGGTGTTCCTGACACAACATGTACACCATTTTCCAATCGACGAATATCTTCACCAACACTAGTACCACCGATACATGCGTGGCACTGAACATTCATGTAATCACCCAATGCGAGAACGACACTCTGGATCTGCGTAGCCAATTCACGTGTAGGTGACAAGACAAGAGCCTGTGTTTCGCGCACAGTTGTGTCGATCGTCTGCAAAATTGAAATAGAAAATGTCGCGGTTTTACCAGTACCAGACTGTGCCTGTGCAATCACGTCTCGACCTCTGATAATAGGCACGATAGCTAAACCATCGGTTTGTATCAGTAAGACATGCACTCACTCTTTCATCGCAGGCAAATCCATTACCTCTTTGTTGAATAGCTGATGGTTTTTCAAAATTATAAGCGTAAATTCCACGAAGCAAATCCTCCTTAAGGCCGATCGAGTCAAAAGTGGGGACTACTTTGACCTATTGACAACAACAATTTAGAAAAAAGCTGTTTCACGTGCAGAAATTCTCGTAGTTCATACATTTTCCGACGTCTCAAATGATAATTTTTCGTCTGTCTTGTGATCAAACGACATCTTGTGTGTTGGATGGACTTAGCAAAGCAACAGAAACGCTCACAAAAAAAAAAATTAGGCAGACGTCACTGACTTCCGATGAATTCAAAGACCGCACCCCAGGTGTCTGCAGTTGTTGAGCTATTTTGCGTGGTATCTATTTCATTGTGTATACTGGTTCTCTTGTTTGTATGGCTAAAGCATTTTAAACCAGTCCGTGTTACTTTTAATTGATATGTTTATATATATTATTGTACTATTGATGTCAAGTCATTGAGTTTTTATATTTCGATAGGTCTGTAAAAAAAACTTTAAAATCGGAGTGTAACAGATTTTAATTTGGAACGTTCATCAGGTTCGTTCCCCAAGGTTTTTGAGCGTGGGGATTCCAACTTGCTGAATTGTTTTCCCGGATTAAAATGCATTGACTCACTTTATTTCGAGGTCTTTAAATATTTAAACTGGTATCCATTTTGCTTACTTCTTTCTCCTGAACCTTTTTAACCTATTACAGCATGGTTATCTTTAGATCCGCAATAGTACCAGAGCCGATTCCCAATGTCGATTTATTCTCATTGCTTCTTGCGTCAAATGAAATAGATTCTACACGATCTTCCGATAGAACTGCTTTCATAGATGCATCCTCAGGAAAATATTTGACTTTTGCGCAAGTATCGGATCTGTCCCGTCGCCTGGCTGTTGGATGGACTAAACTGGGTTTGACTCATGGAGATGTCGTCGCTGTTTTTGCTCCCAATCAATACGATCACTGTGTACTCTTCCTTTCTCTTCTAGGAGCTAAGTGCACAATTACACCTGGGTAAGTTGTGTATGTAGTAATATATGACCGGCACTTACCTCATGTCATCTCACAGCAACCCAGAATATACCAAAGGTTAGTTAACTCAGGGAATTCATTCTCAAGCTCAAAAAAAAATGTAGATGAGGTTGTTTATCAGCTCAAGAAGTCAAATGCGAAAGCTGTGGTTACTGTGGCTTCAATGTTGTCGAAGATTACTGCTGCATGTGCTGATGCAGGCGTTTCACAACAACAGATTTTCCTTTTCGGGTCCGAAGAAAATAACGGCTACAAACCATTCTATTCGTTAATGACTAATGAAGTCGTCCAATCGGTCGAAGGAATCGATATCGATAATGATTTAGCTTTTATCTGTTTCTCAAGCGGCACGACCGGTCTTCCTAAAGGGGTGATGTTGAGCCATAACAACTTTATAACAGCTCTCCAAGGAGCGTTAGCAAAAGCACAAACTACACCCGATAATCAGGTTTCCCTCAGCTTCCTACCGCTCTTTCATATTTATGGTATTGCGGTGGTTTTGTTACGTAACTTCTACACCAGGGTAACTACTGTTGTTATGCGCAAGTATGAGCTGGAGGCGATGTGCCAGCTCATTGAACAATACAAGGTGACTCGGATTAGCATAGTACCCCCCATTGGTAAGTACACCATCGGATGTTGGGTTTATCAACTAATGGCTAGTTCAACTAGCTGTTCAACTGGCAAAACATCCCATTGTGGCCAAATACGACTTATCATCCTTACAAACAGCATCTTGTGGAGCTGCGCCACTTCGTCGTGAACATATCGAAGCTCTGAAGAAAAGAATTGGTTTGACGATTGTTCAAGGGTAATTTGAAATACAATAATTCCCATTTTTAAATGATACCTTCAGCTACGGCCTCACAGAGTCCACCGGAGGCTGCTTCTTTCAGAATATTGTAGAGTCTGACGATGTAATACCAGGTGCGTAAACTGTTATAACTAAATCGAAAGATCTTATAGTCATATGCAGGAGCATCTGGGACATTGGTACCAAATATGGAAGCAAAAATTGTAGACGAGCGTTGTCGAGGTATTTTTTTTTTTAAAAAAAAAGCACAATTCCCTAAACTAACATATATCGGTAGAACTTGGACCTGGGGAGGAAGGTGAACTTCTTATCCGTGGACCTCAAATTATGAAAGGTTATCTGAATGATCCCAAGGCGAATCAGGAAACGTTCACGGAGGATGGATGGATGCGTACGGGTGATATCGTAAAATATGACTCTTCGGTTCAAGAGTTCTTTGTCGTTGATCGAATCAAAGAGCTCATAAAATACAAAGGATTTCAAGTAGCTCCTGCCGGTGAGAGTAATTCGTGAAAATCTCAAAGGACTAATGTGTAGTCAGAACTGGAAGCTTTACTGATGAGCAAAGATACAATTGCAGACTGCTGCGTGGTTGGTGTCTACGACCCCGATCAGGCCACAGAGATCCCAAGAGCATATGTTGTCCCGCAATCAAATGTGCAACCAACGGAAGCTTTAGCTGAAGAAATTATCAAATTTGTTGAGGTTAACGTTGTGTACTACAAACGACTGCGTGGCGGTGTTCGTTTTGTAGATAAAATCCCTAAAAATTTAAGTGGAAAAACTCTACGTCGGCAGGTTAGGACTTGGGCTCAACAAGAACTACAGGAAAAATCCTCGAGGAAATCGCGAATTTAATACTTTACGCATCAGCTACCATTCCTTTCCAAAAAAAAAAAATAAAAGAGAGAGACAGATGAAGCATTTAACCATTGAATATGGAATTACTGATTTTGATTATTGTGTACACTGCAAAAAGTAATACAACTATGTATTTATATCCAGCGGTAGAGGAATAGATTCCGAGATTGCATCAATGTTACTATGATATAGAGCAGTCTTAAGCTACAATGTTTGTTGCACTTTATCGGCAAGGCTAGCATCAGCAACCATCTAAATATTGCATTGCTTGTTTTATCCCGATTTACACATCCGTAGATCATGCCGACAGAAAAAGGTCAGCTATAAATAAACGGTACACGTCAGTCAAAATTTAGTATATGTGCGTAGCAGTATTGGAATAACGTGATAAATAGCATCGACTATTCGCCTACACTTTTCCCACAATGTTAACGTTGTCATTTCTAATGAAGTAGGTAGCAGCATCCCCACTATGCGAAGTTCATGAAGATCACATATTCAAAGAATATAATTGATGTGGAACTAGAAATTGATTCAGAGAATACACAGTTGGCAAAAGGCAGAGACAACCTAATCAACGATGCCGTAGAAGTGAAGGACATGAAGATCGACAATATGGAACGTGATGATATAGAATCTCTGCCGGTATTGTGCCCTTTACTTACCGATTGTGAGGTTATAATCAAACGTGCGAAAATTTAGATGCGGATCACGATATAGATGAGCAGCTGGACATCTCTCAATCAAAACGTGGCCGAATATTGAGAAGCATTGCAACAGCTACAATGAATAATTATTCAGCAAATGGATAGAGGTTGTTCCTCACTCAGTATAGGAAGATTAGTTATCATTCTGTAACCAAACTTTGGAATAATCTCCCGTCTAAAAAGTGGTTACTATCCTCTAATTTCAAGCGTGTGAAATGCTCCCAAAGTGGATATTCCTCAGACGAGCACCTATGGTACATATTCCGCTGCATTGGCCAATCGTCTACTTTGCGCAGCTATAGCATCTCAAAGAAATAGTAGCGATTTTTAAACACCTTCGAAAAGTGTGTTACGTTATCCTTCAAATAACTGGTGCGCTCCTTTTCCTACAGATGTACCTCCGGAACGTTTTATGGTATTAGGAAATTGGGCTTCACTGGCAGTTTGATGAACTCTTTAACATCTCTCAAAGTGTATAGGTGGACAGGAAGAGCATATGATACACCTAGTGATTATCTTCCGAAGTCCATATACCAACAAACCTTATTTCTTGGCTTTCCAGTATTTAAAAGAGTAAGCGTATTCCTTGTTTCTTAAACACTCAGGCTAAAACGCTATGGTTATCTTTAAATCTGCAGCAGATGCCAAGTTGATCCCCAAACTTGACTTGTTCTCGTTGCTTCTTGCGTCAAATAGCCCAGATTCCCCACGACCGCCGGATCAGCCTGCAGCTATAGATGCTGCCACCGGAAAATACTTGACTTTTACCGAGATATTTCATCTCTCCTATCGGTTGGCTGCTGGGTGGCAACGAATTGGTTTGAACCGTGGAGATGTTGTTGCTGTTTTCGCCCCTAACCAATACGATCATTGCGTTCTTTTTCTTTCACTTCTTGGAGCTAAATGTACTATTTCACCTGGGTAAGTTTATATATATATTACGAATCTTGCTGATTGTGCATCGACCATAGCAACCCAAAATATACGAAAGGTTAGTTGTTTTGGGAAGGTTACGTTCTCATCCGTACAATCGACGCTCTAAATAGAAGAACTTGTTTACCACCTCAAGACTGCAAAAGCGAAGGCAGTGATTACTGTATCTCCGCTTTTACCGACAATTCATGCTGCATGCGCTGACGCAAATGTTCCTCAGGAACGCGTTTTCATCTTTGGATCGAAAGAAAGCAAAGGGCTATAAACCATTTTACTCATTGATGAACGACGAAAGCATCCAATCGGTAAAGGGAATTGATCCTTATAATGATTTAGCATTTGTATGTTTCTCAAGCGGCACGACTGGTCTCCCTAAAGGCGTAACGTTGACCCATTTCAACTTTTCAGCGGGTCTAACAAGCTTGTTGAAGAGAGCACAAACTGTACCTCAAGATGATGTTTCCTTGGGTTTCTTACCATTCTTTCATATCTACGGCATCTTGGTAGTTTTAATACGCAATCTTTATACCAGGGTCCCTACTGTTGTTATGACAAACTACAACCTCGATATGATGTGTCAACTTATTGAAAAGTACAAAGTGACGCGAATAGGTATAGTACCTTCCGTAGGTAAGAAATCAATCTTAGACAAGACTGGTTTTAAGTTGATCACTGCTTCAACTAGCGGTTCAGCTTGCAAAAAATCCACTCGTAGACAAGTATGACTTGTCCTCCTTACATACAGTATCATGTTCTGCTGCTCCTCTCCGTCGTGAACATGTTGAAGCACTGAAAAAAAGAACTGGAGTAACGGTTGTACAAGGGTAAGTCAATATATCACAAGTTTGGTTGTTAAAGAGCACCAAATAGCTATGGCCTTACAGAGGTCACAGGAGGATGCTTTTTTCAGCAGTCAGTAGATATTAATAAGATGGTACCAGGTACTGAGGTTATCATCGTCAGCATTGGCAGATTTCATATGTTTCTATAGGCTCTACTGGAATATTAGCGATGTACATGGAAGCAAAGATTGTAGATGAAAATGGCACAGGTACGAAGCGGAATAAGATACCTTCTGCTGACAAAATATTGGCAGAGCTTGGCCCTGACGAAGAAGGTGAACTTCTCGTTCGTGGACCACAAGTCACAAAAGGATATCTGAATGATCCCAAGGCGAACGAAGAAACATTCACAAATGATGGATGGATGCGTACGGGTGACCTTGTCAAATATGATTCTTCGATTCAAGAATTCTTTGTCATTGATCAAATCAAAGAGCTCATAAAATACAAAGGATTTCAAGTAGCTCCTGCCGGTGAGAGTAACTCATGAAAATCTCAAAGGATTAATGTGTGATTTAGAACTGGAATCTTTGTTGATGAACAAAAATACAATTGCAGACTGTTGCGTAATCGGTGTCTACGATTCCGATCAGGCCACAGAGATCCCAAGAGCATATGTTGTCCCGCAATCAAATGTGCAACCAACTGAAGCCTTAGCTGAAGAAATTATCCAATTTGTTGAAGCTAACCTTGTTTCCTACAAAAGATTACGTGGTGGTGTTTGTTTTGTAGATAGTATCCCTAGAAATCAAGGTAGTAAAATCCTACGGCGCCAGATCAAGACATGGACTCAGTAGTGGATGCATCAAGCACATGAAGAGATCATAAATTTAGTATTCTACATCAAACAGTCCTTTGGGCATACACGACAGTACACACACACAAGTTACGATATCTAAAATATATTGTAGAACAATGTTTATACATTGTTAAAAGGATTAGTCTATCGATTTTTGTATTCTTAAACGCTCAATGCGTACATAATAATTTGCCTTTTTCCGGAAATTGCTTATAATAGGTCGGTGTTCTTGACTACGAGACATTCTAACAGTGCAAGTATTCATATAAAGGCAGTCTTGGCACCAATGATTTTATCTTCTCATATGACTCTCATCCAGGCGCTGATCTACTTGAGCAAGACTCTACTCACTGATACCCGAATTATAGACATTCTGATGAAATGCCAAGTTAACGCTCCAATAAATGCAGATACAGTTGGCCTAACCGTATTTATGAATAAACTATGTGTGATGTGCTATACCTCGCTCATCGTAGCACCACCTTTGACCCTTTACAACCTGCTATTATGGAGGTTCAAAAGTGTATTACCGAAGACCCAAGGGTTTGTGTCGTCAACTACTACGGCTTTCTCCCTTCTAATCATTTCTCTTGCTCTCAAAGGTCTCTTTTTGGAATCCTTGTATTATGAAACCGCGCCAGAACGGACATGGTGAACCAACGCAGCAGTTAATTTTATAGAATAAAAATTACATTCATCCAGCTACTGCATCCTCGTTTATCGAGTCATCAGGAACTACCGATCCTGTAGGTCTTTGGTATATCAGGTGTCTGGGATCAAAAGACATTCTCTGAAGAACTGTATTTACAAGAGAAGCAAGGTTGGATTTCGAGAACAAGTTTTTTACTGTTGTCGTTAACAACGTTGAGTAGTCAACTGTGACCAGGAACTATGCATCCATTGGCCACCCTTGGCGTCTTTATATTCTCTCAAGCTCCAAACATTGTACACTGGGATCACAGCTGCCGAGACAAGGTTATTAGGCTGTTGTACAGAGTCACATGGGAAATCATAAAAGATTTGGTTGATGTTTTGAGCTAACACAGTTAATCGACCGCAAATAAGCAAGAAGCGTACCGAAGAGGGAAATATCGTGTTATTAAAATGTAAAAAACTATATTAACGATAGTATCGGTTACCCGAACACTACAAAACAAAAATTTACCATCCCAAGACTTTTACTGTTTAAAGCCGAGAATTATTGCCAACTGTGATTTGTACTGAAAGACCTCAAAATGGATTTTGTCACAGCCTTAGTGCAAAGCATTGTACGTAAACACCCAAAGAAAAAGGAAATTACGTTGTCCTTATTTTACTCGGCGTACGTGACACTCCAAGGCAAAATCGTGCGATGTTAGCCATGTTCGCCATGTGTCGTCCGCCAATACGGCATTGAATATTGAACCGGTGGCGGGGACCCTGCGGAAAATTGCTCTCCGCCGGCAAAAGCGTTGTCCCGATGTGGCTGGAAAACCAAATGCCCAAAAATATTAGCATCAACTAGTAGGTATTCGTTTGATCTAATGCTTCATTTATCTGATATACAATACATATACTTATTCCTTTACTTCCGATAGCATTACGATAACGTAATGGTAAGCACGGGCCCAAAATCAGTTCGTCACGGTAATTCGGAAAAATATACTACCGCCGTGATATTGTCTTATGTCACCTTATATTAACTACATCAACGCATGGTAGAAATGACAGCTGGCTTTTTTTTTTTTTTTTTCGGATCAAATATATCTAGAAATAAAACGTCCTTTCTTCCTTCTTTTCTACAACCATGTCATCCACACGACCGCGCAACGCAGAGACTGAGATGGAGAATTTAAATCGCACAGAAAGCCGGTCTACAAAAGAAACAACACCAATAGCAACTACCGATCGGCAAAAACGATGGTGGTCTAAAATATCCCTACCGACGTTTCCACAACTACGAAAAACAATCAAAGCATCGCTGGCGTTGTTGATCGCATTGATTATGGCGTTAGAATCTCGATGCAGAGAGGCCATTGGATCTGCAGCGTTGCTTGTCGCTATTGTTATGATCTTTTACTTCCCGGTGCGAACGATCGGTATGTCATACGCCCTTGCATAAAAGTCGATTTTCTCATTTTCTTTTCCTCGTCACAGGTGTGCAGACGGAAGTGAGTAGACTGAATTTTACCGTCGGATATCAGATTAACGGGAATATGTTGGATAGGCGGTTGTCTATGGCACCTTTGGGGCACTTATTAGCGCACTATGGTCGATATTGGGTAAATATTAGTCAGACATGAGAGGCATCAAACTCAACAGAAATTTCAGGTTTGTATCTTGCTGATCTTTCTAGAGATCATGCCAATCCAAATCCCTTACAAGCTGGCGCATGCGCAATATTGGCAGTGTTCCTCTTCGTCGGCACGTTTATATTAAACTACATCCGTATGAAATTTCAGAAGGGTAAGACAACCAGATGAACCAGTGATGGCAAACTGACGGTGTTTGCATGATTCATAGCCAATTTTGCTTGTGTAAATTCCTGCATTGTTTTAACAGTACGCAAATACACCCCACATCATATGGGTGCTGACATTCTAAATTAGTTTGCAACGACCCAAGGTGCCGTACTGAATGGGTTTTATCCTGAAGTGGCTGTAAGTGATTATCTTATCAGCAATCGATCGCGATGACTAATATTTCTAAACAGTGGATCTTTCTGCGCCCGACCGCCCTTGCCGGAGGTATAGCTCTGGCTGTCAACGTATTCATCTGGCCGGACGATAGCATCACCAACTATATGGGAATGCTTAAAAAAACATTATTGGATTACAACATGTTCTTCCAGGAACATTCGGACGCCTTCCTTTCTGTATCACCATCTACCTCACCTTCAGCACTCACCTTACGGTCTCTTTACACGCGTTTACAAAGTAATCTGCTTATACTAATTGATTGCAAGCGTGCTGTGCAACGTGAAATACTCTATACGCGTTTGTCCGCGAAAGACGTAAGTCAGCTGACAAGGCTAGTTAAGGCGATGAGCGTACCATTACATGGGATGGGCCATAGCCTGATCACAAAGAACGACTGCATACATAATCCTATGCAAGCTTTCTTGCAAGACTTTGATCTGGAGTCGCTAAACAGCTCAATCGAAAAACTACAACCAGTATATCAAGGTTTATCCGGAGCGTGTTCCAAGGCTATTATGGAATGTATCCAACGTGTGGGCAACTTTCACGCATCACCACGCAGCAACCTGAATAGTATTCTCTGGCCGTTCCCTCGACTTTTCGTATCCACCCATCCGATTCAGGAAGCAAAGCAATACTCGACCCTAGAAGATTTGCAATCTGCTATCCAGTACTTTGATTCTCATATACCGCCAGAGGATTCACCACAGTCATTACTCTTACACTATCAATTCAACTTGCGAGAGCATGCGAATCATGTCAAATCACTTGTGGAATACGTCGAACAGCTGGAACAAAAACGCCCAAATCGGCGGTTATGGTTTCCAGTCATGTCGCTAAAAAAGTGGTTCCGATCGTATGAGTTTGATCGTAGCGTTGGAGGTGACCAAGGCAACTGCGACCCCATTACAGACAACGCGATTGTTCGTACACCGTCTTATATCCACAACGATGTCGATATACCAGGGCCGTCACACAAGACATCCAGAAAATACCATCATCAGGATCCAGATGTGGCACCCCCGAGCACCAAGATGGAATGGTTTTTCCACGGTTTACACAAAATCGGTGTTTGGTTTATGCAGCAGGATGTGATCTTTGCCTTCAAAACAGCTGTCGGTGTCGTACTACTGGCGATCCCAGCTTGGAGAATAGAAAGTGCGAGATGGTACATGGATTGGCGTGGCCAGTGGGCCATGATTAACGTTGTACTGTGGATGTTCCCTACGACGGGAACATTTGTGTTTGCGTAAGTATCACTATCTTTGTGACACGAGCATCTAATGACCAACATTTGCCTTCAGGGTTCTCCTGCGACTATTTGGAACTATCGCAGGCACCGTTCTCGGCATCATAGTATGGGAAATTAGTCGTGGAAACCCATATGGCCTTGCCATATTGAATTTTGTTTTATTTATTCCGCATTACTATGTCTTCTTCTATACACAACATTACAAAGTTGTAGCTTTGATGAGCAAAGTGACAATGATTCTGGTAAGGATAGAGGGCAAACTGTCCTATGCTTAACCTTTGCTTAGGTTGTCGTTTATGCGTACAATTATGTGGTTGATGAGGGATCCGCTGCAGAAAGCGTGTATCTCATTGCGGGAAAGGTAAGGTAACATAGTTGAAACGCTTTTTATCTCACCATCCTGGACTTTTCAGCGTCTCCTTTTGGTTGTCATCGGTGTAGCAGCTTCTGCCATCCTCTCGCTGATTCCTTATCCAGAAACGGGACGAGTAGAGCTACGTAAACGTATGGCCACGACAATCCGAGAAATTGGTCAACTGTATGGTACTTTAGCCGCTTATATGACGTCTTCATCTGGCAAGGCATCTTCTCTGGATTATCGAGTTAAAGCTTTCAGCAAGCGTGAGTCAGAATTACGACGACAGATTGCAGATGAGCATACATTACTGCAGCTCGCTATCTTTGAACCTCCTTTACGAGGGAAATTTCCCGCAAAACCTTATAAAAAGATGGTCGAGGCAATCGACAACCTGTCTGCTTTGGTTTACTGCATGGTGAGTTTTCCAAACCCCACGATATTAGAAGCGGAGCTAATAGCTTTTTTTTTTGGGACAGGGTTACACAGGTATCCGAATGGATCCCGTTCAACGAAGACAACTGACCAACAGTGCAGAGCGCGAGAGAAAAGACTATGTAAGTGGGAATACAAAGCTCATATGGTTCTACCGAGTACTGAAACACAAATGCCTTTTTGGTAGCTTGCATGTGTTATGACCACGTTCAAAGTTATATCTGCCACTATGGCTGCAAAGACACTGCTGCCTCCGTACATGATATCCCCCCATGAAGCACGGCAGAGGTACGAAGTTGCGTTAGAAGCTCTCAGTATTCCTCCGGAACAAGCAACGGTATATCGTAACGATACGAGTTTGAACGCGTATATCCTTAACAGTTTGGCATTTGCAAACGAGTTACAAAAGCTACTTGATGCGGCCGAGGAGTTACTCGGTTCTGAGGATCCAGAAGAATGGTTACTTATGTATAGTTAAAGAAAAAAGCATTTATCATCTTAGTGAGAAAAAGAACATCCCTAATTCATTTAGCATTGATCTCCGAGTCATAGACAGTTACACCATACTAGAACACTATTTAAAATAATGGCAATACATATTACACTGTACTTTTCTTTCACTTCTCAGTCTTCTTTTTCCATGGTCATTAAGTCAAAATTCCCCCCTATTGAAGAGCCAACAACTGGCATTGTGCAGCTTCTTTTCTCCAATCCCAGAGGTGTACCGGAAGATAGGCCAGCTTTGGTGGACGCGCTTACCGGCAAATCCTTAACATTTGCAGAGCTGAAGCGCGATATCCGTCGTTTTGCGGCAGGGTTACTGGACGTGTTTGGATTCCAAAGGGGCGATGTTCTGCTAATCTACGCACCCAATCTGGTATGTGTCGATATATCGGCACTTAAATATGTTTATGACGGCTACTAACGTGTGAGGTGAGTGAATTTGTAGATGGATTACTCTGTCCCACTTCTGGGCACAATAGCTGCTGGTAAGATAGTACAACGCAGTTCTCAATGTCAGCGTTCTCAATTGGGATAGGTGGTACAACGTCTACGGCTAATCCAACATATACCGCTCAAGAGCTTGCTCACCAGTTGCATGATGTGAGAGCCAAGGTCATGATTGCTCATCCCGCAAATCTGGATTCAGCACTTGAAGCTGCAGCAACGGTTGGTTTGCCAAAAACCAGCATCTTCGTTTTTGGAGATCATACTATTAAGGGGATACGACCTTATAGCGAAGTACTTCTAAGTCAACGAGAAAGCACTCCAGTAGAATTTACCAAAGAGGAGATTAAAGAGACCGTAGCCTATTTATGCTTTTCTTCGGGTACAACAGGTAAGCTTGAGCGTTTTGAGGATACATTTTAACGGATCCGTCATACTAGGAAGAAGCAAAGGAGTGATGACAACGTAAGAACTTTCCAAAGCAAGAATGAATTAATCACTGTTTCTTTACGCAGACATGCCAATATCGGCTCAAATATTCTCCAAATGCTGGCAGTTGAAGATGTGGATATCGATAGTAACGTTGACCGTATGATTGGCTTGCTTCCTTTCTTTCACATGTACGGTCTGTTTTTAATGCTTCACGCTGCTCTTTATTGGGGGATTCCTGTGTATGTGATGCCTCGCTTTGACTTGGTCCAATTTTGTGAAACGGTACACAAATACAAGATCACCTATGCGCCGCTAGTCCCACCAATCCTTGTACTTCTCGCAAAAGATCCCACAGTTGAGAAATACGATTTTTCGTCTGTCAAGACAGTGCTTTCTGGAGCAGCACCACTTGGAGCCGATCTTGCAAAACAGGTTTTAGCACGATTCCCACATTTTAAAATTAAACAAGCATACGGCATGAGCGAAGTTTCACCGGCGGCGGCAATAGAACCTTCTAACCGCATTATTATCGGTAACGAGGGCTTCTGTAGTTTAGCTCTTGCTTATTAATGCTATACAGGCTCAGTTGGTGTCTTGCTTCCAAGCATGGAGGCCAAAATTGTCAATGAAGAGGGACAAGGTGAGTACAAAGGTTAGCAGAACATCCGTTTTGCTAATCATCATTACTGTCTAATTATCAGAAGTTGGGCCCAATCAGCGTGGAGAGCTTTGGCTCAAGGGACCAAATGTCATGAAGGTAAAATATAACGGCCGTTATACGTCAATCGTTTTAAATAAGCGGATGTAGGGTTACATTAACAACTCCGAGGCTACGGCTGATTGTATTGACGGTGAAGGCTATTTCCATACTGGCGATATCGTTTATGTCGACGATAATGGTCATTTCTTTGTTGTTGATCGTTTAAAAGAACTGATCAAATATAAGGGTTTCCAGGTAAGAAGAAATGGAAATGGTGTACCAGGTCTCATCGCTAAAAACTTCATCAACTCAGGTACCACCCGCTGAGCTTGAAAGTCTCCTGGTAAGACTTGTGCTACTGTCGTGTTTCTTTTCTCTTCTCTCATCTATCTAATATTTAGCTGGAATCGCCTCTTGTTGCCGATTGTGCTGTTATTGGTATCTATGATGAGGATCAGCAAACGGAATTACCGCGCGCCTATGTGGTCCTGAATCCCGGTATTCCTCGCTCAGATGAGACGTGCGCAAAAATCAAAAAAGTTGTAGCGGATCAAGTTGCACATTACAAGCACCTACGTAGTGTTCGTTTTGTAGACGCAATTCCAAAGAGTCCTTCTGGTAAGATTCTTCGTCGTATATTGCGCGATCAAGCCCAAAACGAAGAGCCATCCTTGGTGAAAGCAAAATTATAAGAATGGGGACTTGCAACACTGGAAGTCGACATGATAATAAGAAATCAACGTATTTGTTTTTCTATTATTAATTCATTTATTTCTCCCGAGCACTCCATTTTCTCTTGTTCGTGTAAATTATCCTTCTACTCCTTTTTATTATTTTACTTGCGAAGGGTGTATATTACCCAACGAAAGAATGATCCATCTTGAGGCTGTTTACCAGCGAATGCATTGACTATATTCTTTCTAAAACATGGGAGGCGTTTCCTTTAATTCAAGTACGAGCCGTTAAATTACCTTTAGTTCAAGGGTCCTCAACCTTATTACTGAGGTGGTGAGACAAGGAAACCCTATTCTATTATATACATTCACATGCACCTACATCTGCCTTTCCCTGCATAAAGTATGTGACGTACTTTATGTAAAATATCATCCAAGCACTAGCTTGGATATCTTTTCTGGTCCCGCCTCTTATACACTTTTTTTTTTCGCAAGTTACAATTATACTCCCCCATCTTTGATACGTTGGCCGAAAAAGAGAAGAAAAATATTTCGTCCTGCTTCTTCGCCTTTCCTTCTCCAACCATATATACATTATCTGTTTCCACTTCTCATTGCTTTTACGGCATTTCTGTCGGACTCGATAGTATTTTTAGTTGTCACTTTACTTCAGAGAATTGGCAAAAGCAAGTCAACTACAAACCATGGCGTTTCTATTGTTCAATATGAAAAATTCCTGCTATCGTACGCTCGGCACTAATATCTAACATAATTGTGTTCACATGCATTGATAACTGGTTTTGAAAGGGCGTACCACTTTTAAGACATTTATCCTTGCCTTTTTTTTTTCTTTTCTTTTCTTTCCTTTAAAAAATGAAAAAGAAAAAAGAGAAGGAAGGGAAACAATAACGTAAGTATATTATTATTATTATTTTGTAGCTGCATGCCGCAAGCTTTCATCGTTCGATTGAGTGATATCTGTCATGACAAAGATAACCTTGCTGCATGAAGGAATGTTCGAAACCTTAAAGAATTGCCGCCACGCTTCGTTGTTTGGTGATATGATACGCGGTGCAATACGCTTGATGTTATAAATATACTCCATAGGTATATTTTATAACATGTCCAGCTGTCAGTTGTCTATCGCTTTTCGGCTCTCTCATGGAACAACAGGGTGCTCCTACAAGCATCAGTTTGCATGATGAAGCATTTTACTCCAAAATTTCAAAACTAGGTTTCGAGTACTGTTGTAGACTTTTTCATAAAAATAAACTCAGAAAGAACCATGACAATTCAAGTAATATCGTTCGAAATGACTGGCTGGTGTTTGCAGGATTGTTTAATGAGCTGTGCATGAGCGGGGTCCAAAAATAATTTCTACTTTTATGTCGTTTTCCGCCATTGAAACACTATAAGAGCGGTACGAGTCGTACAATATCTTTTGTTTTCTTTTTCCGTTTCTTATCTCCTTCCCTATGGCAATTAAGTCACAACTTAAAGATATCGAGGAACCAACAACCGGTATTGTGCAGCTTGTTTTCTCCAACCCAAGACGTGTACCAGAAGATCGACCGATTCTTGTGGATGCGCTTACAGGGGAGTTCCTTACCTTGCCCAAGTTGAAACGCGATGTATGCCGTTTTGCAGCGGGGTTGCAGGATGTCCTTGACTTCCGAAGGGGTGATGTTTTGCTGATGTTTGCGCCTAATTCGGTACGCAGCGAGCTTTGATTCCTTCTATGTTTGAGTTCATTCTAACTGAGAAAACTCATTTCTATCCATAGATATACTACCCCATCCCACTTCTAGGAACAGTGGCAGCTGGTAAGCAAATATAAGCTAAGTTTTAATATCAGTATCATCAACTGGGATAGGTGGTGCAACGTCCACGGCTAATCCAACATATACCGCTCAAGAACTTGCCCACCAGCTGCGTGAAGTGGATGCCAAGGTCATGATCGCTCATCCTGAAAATTTGGATTCAGCACTTGAAGCTGCAGCTATTGTTGGTCTTCCAGAGACCAGAATCTTTGTTTTTGGAGATCGGACTGTTAGAGGGATTCAACCATATAGTAGAGTACTTCTGCGACAACGAGAAGCGATTCCGATGGAATTTACAAAGGAGGAAATTAAGGAAACCGTGGCTTATTTATGTTTTTCTTCGGGTACAACAGGTGAGAGCTCCAACTATGAATATCTCTTAATAACTTTTGTTGTATTAGGAAGAAGTAAAGGTGTGATGACAACGTAAGAAATCTTAAACTAGAAATATGGATGAACTGATGACATTGTTTCCTATACAGACATGCTGGCATCGCCTCGAATATCCTGCAATTTCTGACAATTGAGGGCTTGGAGCTCGATGGCAACACGGATCGTATGATTGCCTTGCTTCCTTTCTTTCACATGTATGGTCTTTTTCTGAAGCTTCATGTTGCTATTTATTGGGGGATTACCGTATATGTGATGCCTCGCTTTGATTTGGAGCAATTCTGTCAAGTGATACACAAGTACAAGATCACTTATGCACCGCTAGTTCCTCCTATCCTTGTTCATCTTGCAAAGGACCCTACAGTTGATAATTATGATTTGTCATCCATTAAAACGATATTTTGTGCTGCAGCACCACTTGGGGCAGATCTCGCAAAACAAGTTCTAGCGCGATTTCCACATATTACTATCAAGCAAGGATATGGTATGACCGAACTGTCACCAGTGGCGACGTTAGAGCCTCGCAACCGCACAATTCTAGGTAACATCGGTCCCACAGAGTATAGTTATATTTACCAATACCACCAGGCTCAGCTGGTATACTGCTCCCAAACATCGAAGCTAAAATTATTGATGAATACGGACAAGGTAAATAACGGGTTGTGGTTGTTTTGCTTTGTTGCTAATATAAGCATGTCAATTATTAGAAGTCGGGCCAAATCAACGTGGAGAGCTTTGGCTTAAAGGGCCCAATGTCATGAAGGTAAAGTGCAGACGTGAATGATAAGTGATCGCGGTTTTAAAAAGAGGAACCTAGGGTTATATCAATAACCCTGAGGCGACGGCAGATTGTATCGATGCCGATGGGTATCTCCACACTGGTGATGTTGCTTACATTGATGATAATGGTTATTTCTATGTGGTTGATCGTGTAAAAGAACTAATTAAATATAAAGGCTTTCAGGTAAGACTATATTATATCAGCTGGCAAGTAGTCTCATTGGTTAAAAAAAAAAAAATAACAGGTACCACCTGCTGAGCTTGAAGATCTTCTGGTATGCTTTGTTATTGCCTTCATGCTATGTCTCACACAAGTCCAACAAAAAATTCTTTCATCTTCTAGCTGGAATCAACTCTTGTTGCCGATTGTGCTGTTATTGGTGTATATGATGAGAATCAGCAGACAGAATTACCACGCGCCTATGTAGTCCTGAATCCTGGTATTCCTCGCTCAGATGAGACGTGTGCAAAAATCAAAAAAGTTGTAGAGGATCAAGTTGCACATTACAAGCATCTTCACAGCGTCCGTTTCCTAGATGAAATTCCAAAAAGTCCTTCTGGTAAGATTCTTCGCCGTATCTTGCGTGATCAAGCCACGAAAGAAGAATCACCTTTGGCAAAATCGAAATTATAGTCTATGGAAGGAACTAATTCAATTTTCCATGTTCAATCAATACATAATAGGAGAATATCATCTTTTTCATATTACTGTCGTCTCATCTGGTGACGGGAAGCTATGCCTTTTTCTGCACATGGATATTTGCTAGTGTTTCTGGACTTGGATAGCACCAGTCTTCAGTCAAATTCGCACACCCTCACAATTTTTTCTCTGTTACGTTTCCATCTAGGGAGAGTAACTTTAATGGATAATTGACTTAGAGTATTGCTCTATAACCTGCATTGCCGAACCACAAAAAGTTATAAAGTAGTATCAACAAGAACGCGCATCTTTTGTTGCTGGACAAAAGCTCAGTGATAGAAGCGGATCACGAACACTTTCACAGTATTATGACGCGTAGAGGCGTGTAAACAGACATTGCTTTGCAAATTACAAGCATTAACTTGACTCCATTAAGTTAATAGCAATTGCAATAAAGTAAACTTCTATTTTCGGACAATCTATAGAAAGTTCTTTCACCACCATGTGGGTCAGCTTACTAGGAAGCCTTCAGGAGCTACTAGAGATCAATCGGTCGCCCCGTTCTGTTCAAGTTAATATTCGACGAGATACAGTCCAAAACTGACAACATAATTGGTCGAAAGACATGGGCGCCAAAGTTGGATTTTCACCGATCTTGGGTGCCAGAATTCCAGTGAGAGCGTCTCTGGTGACCTACTTAGTATAACCCGCTTTCCACAGATCCTGCAGACGTGTCAGAAGATTGTCGATCTTGGTCCTCGTGCCATGAAACACAACGGTAATACTAACTATCCTGGGTTAAATTAATACTCTCACAGATTCATTGTCGATCTAGACTTCTGACCGTTTATGTGTGGACCAATACTACGATTACTTTTTTCTTCAATACAAACGTCATACAATCCAATCATAGGACATCAAATGATAGTTGAAGCAGCGGGCGTTAGAGTAGTTACTACTATTCTATTGTTCTGAAGCTCTTCCAACGCTTTTGGGTTTTAAATAGTCAACAGAAGTGTTACTACAATCTACTACTGGCACTATACTGTTTGTACCATATAATTTTAGTTATACGCTAGAAGTGACCCGTATAGTAGCGTGCTTTTGAATTAATTCTACACTTTACGCATACTGCAAGAAAGTTGTTAAAATCCGCGAGTTATTTATCCACTGACATCTGATGAATAGGAGCAAAATCTTACCGTCCAGCATTTAGCTGGAACCGGCAAAAGCTGTATTCATAGCTGCTAATGAATCCCTGTTGTGTGCTGTCGTACTAGATCAGCGGCTGACGCATCCCAGGTTGAAACAGATGGAGGAACTGTTGCTGACCTTTCTCCTTTCCTTCCTATTTGTTTGCGGATTTGCGGCGACAACCGCAATTCGTCAACCATCGTTGCGACGGTATGCCGCTGGTATTTCTTTCGTAGTCATTTTCCTCCTTTTCTGACGTGGCCTTTCATTTAAGCATTTATTGCCTTCCTAATGGTACTAATGCACATGACAAGAGCAGCTGCCTTTTGATTTAGGTGATGCCTCTCTGCTGCCGCTGCCTGATAATACAATTTCTACATGATTGCTGCGTTGTGCCTTCTCTGCTCATGGGGACAGCAGTAAAATTCCTCAATGGCTTTTGGCATTGCTGTGCTATCTACAGCTAATCGTAAGCTTATGTATTCACGGGCAGTTACTGACATCGTGACAGATGGGTAATCGGTTCCGCTGGATACAGTCGTCCCGCACTAAATCCAACCTTCAGTGGAACCTTCTGAAGGTCGAAACTACTGAAAACTGATAAAAAAAAAAAAGAGGGGGGTTAGCGGGGGATGGTCGTATGATTGGCCGACATGGATTCTGGGGCCTGTTGAGATCAATGTGTTTGACCTAGTCATTTAATCCATGTCTCTGCAAAGCAGGAATAGATGTTGGAATTGTTTTGTTCTTCTTCTATCTGTCTCAGACAATTACCAGTTGCTACTAGGCTTCTGTGAATTATACTTTTGCATTCTCATATTCTTCAGAAGAAGTGAACAAACATAAATGTCATCCAAGAGCTTCTCTCGAGAATTGCTAGTTGAGTGTAATAAATTGGTCTGATGTAATCGTGACTATACAATGCGTTAGCATATCTGCACTGCCACCTCTTTCGAATCTACATCATAGCATATTGAGCCTCTGATTAGCTAAACAATCACAACTTTCACGTATTCCTGGGTAGATTCTATGATCTAAATGCCTGCTTTGTGATGCAGGCAGAGATTTTATTCTTCATGCTCGGTGTGCTTCGTTTGATTAAACGCCAAAACCTATGGCTACTCGCTATACGTATTATCGAAGTTATAGCTTCTCTTCGAAGCTACATGAAACCTAACCTGTCGACTCATCGCAACAGGAAAGAAATTATGGTGTACTTGTTGACGAAGCCGTTTGTTCGTCTGCTAGAATTAATAGCACTTCTGACTCCATATAACCTAGTCTTTTTGTTATCGAATGGAGCGCAAGGGTGTCTGCTTCATATGTAGCTTCATCCTCAAATTTTTCGTCATATACTTCGCTCTCCTCTTGAGCATTGGAACGACAAATCAAGACTTCCTGGTCATCAAGTATCCATTAAAGGAGAATATGATATACCAATGAGATACCAGGGTTAAGCAGTATCGTTGATGAAGACAGATAGCGAAAAAGTCATTGAAGCGAAGGAGACGAGGCCAAAGACACGGCGAAATTCTAAGTAGAGATTAGTGCGAAGGTATGTTGGTGGTTCATGTGGGCACCAGATGACACATCAGTGACGATTCCAATTAGTGCTGCTCGATATACCTACCCAGTGCCAGGGAACAATACTTTATATTGTTGTTTTTGTTCATGTTGGGGTGCATTTGCATATCTTTGACCCGGCATCTCAAAAAGTTATTTTTCTTTGTCATATATTAAGACGTAATGGTCGTTTCTCTCTTCTCGAATACACATTTTATTTTCAGTTACAAATCCTTTATGCCACAAAATATAGAAGTGACGGTCCGTGTCACCCGTGCCCGTGGACCTAAGTATGGTAAACGCTATTCGTGTCCCTGCCACTGCTTTTTGTTTTCCCTACTTCAACACAGGGAGCCTTTAAAATTACAAAGGATTTTGAAGGGATATTGACGTCTCTGTTTTGAAATCGAATCACTCTTGTACGGGGAAGTAGATCCTTTTGCATCAACTCAAGACACATCGAGCTGGTTCATTGTGATAGGTTCTCCAAGTGCCCGATCGGAAGGTGGGATGTGATAGATATTTAAAAAATATCTCTGGTAACTTACTGGCATTGGCTATACTTACAGTATTACTCGTGTCTTTTGATCCATTGTTTAAATCTACGTGGTTGTAGAATAAGACCGATAAATGCCCATCATTTCTCCTTTATCGGCGCTCCCATTGGTCTTCATGGACGCACAATCTGTACAATAAATGGTACATAGGGTGTGATACACACCAATTTCAGGACGGCGACCGAGATTGCATAACTTCCCGGTATTTTTCCGCATAATGTTAAGTTCAAGTGATGGCGGTTTATCTTCCTTATCCCGCTTCCGTAACAGTCGCGGTACAGCCCACTTCTGAACGTGAATGCCCTCAAATTGGGCTAGTGGTACAGCAATTACAGCTAGTTTGGTGTATATATAGCAAGAACTTTTCACCAATTATATAGTATGAATATAAGGCTATGAACGCCCGCTCCGTGGATTTGAATTCAGCATTTAGTTAGTTGTGATAAAACTAGTGTATTTATTTTTAGCGGCTAGACCATCAAGGTGTTATGAACCTAAAGCGACGTTTCTCTATGCAACCATAAAATCATCCAATTGGAATTCATCGAAATACCAGTTAAGGAAGTCATGGCTTACTCATCTCTCTCTTTGAACACAACGACTGAAATTCCCCGACAGAAAGTTATCAATATAACTCGTATTAGGAAGGAGCGAAGCTGCGACCGCAACAAAAGCTCTCAAAATACCTAATTACACCAGTCTCAATGTAGATATGACAGTACATATTCCCAGTATCCTTCAAATGTCGGTATTTGGAGACCCGGGAATTAACGCGTTTCCTTTCTTCCATATGTATGGCCTGTTGTAACGCTTTGTGCCCTTTATTGGGTAATTTCTGTGTAGTGATGACTCGCCTCGACTTAGCTCAGTTCTGTGAAACGAAACACGATAATGTGATCAACTTGTTCTAAGAAACATGACCTGTCATCCATTAAACAACGATTTCTCCTGCGGCATCACTGGACAGAGGATCTTGCAAAACGAATCTGCCGCGATTGCCATGATGTAAGGTTTAACACGCAGATGGTACAAGCGAAGTTTCACCTACGGTGCCACTAAAGCCTGCTGACCGCATTGTTTTTTCTTTTTGTAAGAATATTTTCTGTCGGTTTATCTATACTGGCTGCAATTTGTCCATTTGGTTGGCGTTTTTCTTCCAAACATAAATGTCAACGCTGTCTACAAGCACGAACAAAATAAGCAAATACGATGATCTTTTTCTATGTTACTAATAAAGCATTCTAATCATTAAAAGTGGGATTGAGTGGCTCAATAGGGACATTCCAGTTTAAGGAACTCAATGTTATGAAAATAAAAAAATGAAGCTGTGGATGATAATCAATTGTTTTAAACAATCAAATGTACGGTTACATCTACATCCCCGAGGCGACGGCTCTACGAAATCGATGTTGAAAGTTACTTCCAACGCTGGCAATATCGTTTTAAATCGATAACGACAATCGCTTCTATATGGCCGATATTTTTTTTCCTACAAAAAAAAAGGATCGACAGGTGCAAATTTCAGGGAAGAAGACGACACTGGTTTGCTTGGCATCTCGTTTCATTGGAAAAAAATTTTAACCAGGTACCACATGCTGAGAATAAAAATTTGTGGTACGACCATGTTTCTACCTCTCCTCACACATATCCAATGTAAAATTTTTTTCCTTTTAATTCGAATCGCCTCTCATTGCTAATTATGCGATCATTGGAGTGTACGATATAAATAAACAAACGCAGTTGCTATACACATGTGGACCTAAATCCTAATATTCCCCGCTCAGATGAAACGCGCGCTCAAAAATCAAAACGGCCGTAGCGGATCAAGTTGTACACTGTAAATAGCTCCGCAGTGTCCCGCTCTACAGATGTAACTCTAAAATGTTGTTCTGCTAAGTTAATTCGCTGAATCTTGCGTGATCTTGCCCACAAAGCAGGACCATTTTTGACAGAAATGAAACTACAGGTGCAGGGATAAAGCCAACTTGCTATGTAGTATGAATGTACATAATAGTAACAAAAG
The DNA here is from genome assembly GCA_000697495.1 of Saksenaea oblongispora B3353. Lineage (NCBI taxonomy): Eukaryota > Fungi > Mucoromycota > Mucoromycetes > Mucorales > Saksenaeaceae > Saksenaea > Saksenaea oblongispora. The sequence goes on from JNEV01001632.1 coordinate 125,570, forward strand.
CGGCATTTTTGTTTTTCCGTTGCCATGGCACCAGGCGACGGGAATCAAAGCATTTTTTTTCAAGTTCTTCATCTCCTATTGTTTCGGAGGAAGCATACTTTCTTCTACTCTTCTTTCACTTTTTTTTTTCCTTTTTTATATTTGTTAATTATCCTTTTAAAAGGATGGGCGGCATAGAACAGAACAAAGCGCCGTCTCGAACGTCTTCCGATGAAACTGCAGCCACTGATCCAGCGCCCTTACAGGAGGACGTTGAGAAACCAGTACAAGAAAAAAAGGACGGAAGGAAAATAAAACTTGTATTGACCTTTCTTGGTCTGCAACTCTCTCTATTTTTGGCTGCTCTAGACGGGTATGAAGAGACAAGAGAAATTTGACCCTGATTAATTTTCGACAGAACTATCGTGTCCACTGCGTTACCACATATCGGCTCCGATTTCAATGAAATGGCCATTGTGGCGTGGGTCGCCACGGCTTACATAGTCACATTTGATGCATTTCGTAGGATCTACTGGAAACATCATGCTAGCCTCTTTCTGATTTCTACCATCTTAGAGCCCCTCTTCTCCAAATTCTCGGATATTTTTGGACGAAAATGGATTCTCGTATTTGGAATTACACTTTTCCTCGTAGCCTCTGTGCTGTGCGGCGCGGCTCAGGTGGGACAAAAACATATGGGGATTCTTCCTTCAAACTAACGATCCTCCTTTGTGACAGTCTATGATCATGCTGATCGTTTTCCGCGCAATAGCTGGCATTGGCGCTGCTGCGATCTTCTCAATGGTATGTATAAACGTTTATGCAGTGTGGATTTCTTCCCCTAACGGTCTTACTTCAGGTATTTGTCATTATTTCCGAGTTGGTTCCTCTGGAGAAACGCGGCAGTTACCAGGGGTAAAGAGATGAAATTCGTTTAGAGCGAATCATTCATGTTTCGTCGTTTTGTCCTATATTATAGTTTGGTCAACGCTGTGTTCGCGCTGTCGAGTGTCTTCGGACCATTGATTGGTGTAAGAATTATGCGGGAAGAAAAGCTATGCGAAGCTAAAATTTCAACCGAACAGGGATCATTCACAGATTATGTTACGTGGCGCTGGAATTTCTACATTAAGTAAGAAGAAGCCTGTGCTCTATCGCTCTGCTGATCTATCGAAGTTTACCAATTGGTGCGGCAGCATTATTAGTGTTGATCCTTTTTCTACATCTAGAGACACCGAAAGACCGCTTCGCTGATAAAATCAAGAGAATCGACTATGCTGGTAAGAAATCGAGTACGAAGAATGCTGTAGAGTAATATTTTCTTTCCGGCAGGCACCGCCATTGTATTGGCATTTGCAACGCTATTTTTACTAGCACTAAACTTTGGAGGGCAAATGTTTCCATGGAAATCAGCTGCAGTGATCGTACCTTTGGTTCTTTCTGGTATTCTGGTGGCTGCGTTGGCCGTTGTTGAAATCAAGTTTGCCAAAGAGCCCTTGATGCCACCGCACTTGTTCAAAAATAGATCTGTTGTCAGTGTGCTTCTGACCAACGTCTTCTTTGGCATTGCATTTTTTGCTATGATCTATTACCTTCCTGTTTACTTCCAAGTTGTGCGTGGGGACTCTGCCATGTGGTCAGGGATCCGGATGATCCCGATGCAGATGATCATCTGCGTCTTCTCCACTAGCTCCGGCTTATTTATTTCCAAAACGGGTATTTACCGACCACTGTAAGTCGCATACTAGATGCATGCTGGCTTTGCTAACTAGTGTATAGAATACCCGTCGGAATGGGTCTAATCACACTGTGCGTTGGTTTACTGAGCTTATTTGACAAGGATATAGGCTGGGATAGTAAGTAGGCATAATCAAGTGATCAATTGGTACTTATTGCGTTTGACCAGGAATCTATGGATTTACTATTATAGGCGGCATGGGTAAGTTGAATCTTCTGCATTATGATCCGGTCTAATTGGTGCATTCTATGTCCAGGAATGGGATGCATGTTTTCATCTTGTATTATCGCGCTACAAGCTTCTGTATCTCCTAAAGATTTGGGTTCGTATACAGAAAACATAGGTGAAGAAGAACTTACTTTTTTTTTATTTAGCTGTCGTAACGGGACTTGGTAATTTTGCTCGAATTCTTGGTGGTGCGCTTGGCGTGGGTACGTAGCACTGCATATTTCCATGCCCCAGAACGGATACTTATTAAAAAACCTAGCTATTGCCTCGGCTGTGTTAAATTCGTCACTACAGCAAGATTTACCAAGTGCAATACCCCCTGAGTTAGCAGCTTCGGTTATTAAATCCTCGGAGTTTGTCCGTCACGGTCTTCCTGCACAGTACTTAGATGCAACCTTGCGAGTCTATGTGGATGGTCTACAGCTGATTTGGCACGTCATGATCCCTATGGCCGGCATAGGTAAAATAGATCCGCCGATTGATACCGATAACCATTTATAAACGCATTCTTTTAGGTTTCATTTGTTCACTTTTCCTGAAGCAATACGATATGAAGTCAAGAACACCTGCATCTCCTTCCTCCGAAGGCAAAGTTCAAGAAAAAGATGATGTAGTTGTGGACATCCCAACTGCTACTTCCGACCATAGTGATGCACAAAAAACGTGTCGTCCATGAACAGGTCAAACCAAATCATATGCATACTCAAAGAAAAACAGCATTCTTTTCCTCAGCGCAATCACTTCAAGATATATAGTATATATATAATTTACATGACAGCGTAGTCTTTTATAAAGGACCATTCTCCACATCGATTTTTTTTTTACTTTAATTACGTCTAACTTAAACCAACAAGTTCAATCGCTCGGCGATAGACAACTGAGTGCGTGTCATGTTGGCAAGGTACACGACCATCAAAAGATCCTGCAGGTGAGAATTGAACATTTTCTCAAATGCTCCCGTATCTACTTTGGGTACGACCGAGACGGTATCCATAATGTATCGACCGATAGCATTGTTAGCTTCCTCTTGGCCAGCCTGCATCGATCGAAGTCAGTCGTTAGGAAAAATGATCACAAACCAACTTACAACAACATTGTCTACGTATTGACTGATTCGTTCCAGCATTTCCTGCAGCTTAGTAACAGAAACCTCAAGGTGGTCCATGTCAGACAATAACGACGCTGAACGCATTTCCGATGATTTGGCTGATGCAAGCATTTCCACTAGAATAGTAAACGTATAAGAATCATCGTGCCTATATTCAACAATGCATGCTGCGTATATACACTCACATCCACTTCGTTCTGCATCCAGGTACTTGATATCGCATGACACTGGCAGGAACATGTAGTCACCAGGCTTTGTAGAGAATCCAACAGGCGCACTGTTCACATCAAACGCAGCGAAAAAATAAACATAACCGTTGGTTAACGGCAATCTGAAACAACCCGCGTGGTTACTTACCTTGCGTATGCCTGAATGCCGAGGTCTACGTTTTTGAAAAGTGCTTCGGTGTCAAAAGTCACATGAATAGGATGGAAAGGCGCCGTGTCTTGGGCAAAGATGGAATGGATAGGTGTGTCGGCAGGAGTGGGTTGGACGCCAACCGTGTACCAGCCCAGAACGTTTTCTTCAGGATTGACTCGTTGGTGTAGATCTTGCATATTGCGATAATGTTCCTTGTCGATCAAGACTTCGTTTGATTCTTCGGTGTAGATCATGCTGAATGTATTTCGGATTTCGATTTCGCTGCCATCATCGCTTCGGACACCTAACAAGGCACCAACAACCTTGTTTTGCTGCTCGTCCCGACGCACGTAATGATCCAGCACAGAGAACAAAACAACAGGGCTCACAGTGCAAGTGAACGGCCGTTGATGAGCTGCGGTGCCGACATTGCCGATAGAAACGTACAGAGCGTCTGATTTGCTAGCCATGGCCCGAGTTTCAAGGAAAGGAGGAAAGAAAGAAAAAAAAAAGTTGAACAAAAAAAATTGGTGACATCAGCGGCGTTCGTGGCGTTCCGTGACGACGATATTTTCGAACCCACCTGTCAATTCGACCTTCGCCATTTGCACCACCGCAAGTGCACTCGATTTAACTTTTGAAAGGAATTGCCTTCGAACACCCTTATAATCTCCATTAAAATGGCTACTAGATAACATCTTAATAAAGGCTGATACTAAGTAAATGATAATGAAACCCCTGCGCATCCATAACCTGAGTGGTCTCTAAACAGTTTCCGTGAATTGAGTGCCCGTAAACAGAATGTATGTAAACAGAGTTTTTGTCCATAACAAATATCCCTCTATGATCTGAGTGTTCATCCATACTACTTACTTTAAGCACATCAACAAACTCTGTTAGCATTTGTTTACTATCAGCCTTTATTTATTAAGAAATTATTCAGTAGTCGCTAAATGGAGGTTACACGCGTGTCCCCAAGCCGCCAGTCCTGAGTGTCCGTAGCAATTCTCTTGCAAATGGGTGCCGGATAAGCAAAACGAGAGTCTTAACTGAAGTAGCGCTCGTCGCTTCATAACATAGACATACTATTATTGCAATGATCAAATGGAGGACAGAACACAATCATCGTCACAGGTTATGGAAGACATATGGTTTGGTACTATTGTTTAGATCTAGCGCCCTTACTTACAAAGACTAGCTGTCTGCAGATCGTTCACTTATTCATGATTGGATATGTTAACCATGAACTTTCACAGCGATCTACTAGACCATAAAATGCATAGACGATAGTAACCGATTGACACACACACGTTGTCTGAGCTTATGTAGCATGTGTATATAGCGAGATCAACTTGGAACAAAAAAATGACCATCAGTTTCGGTTGCTATTGATCAGCAGAAATTCTACAAACTAGTCAAGTCATATATAGCAACGTATGTACTCTAGTTAAAAAAATGTATTATTTCCTTATATGATCTCGATTTTACAGTGATGATGCCTTACAGCATTATCCTGCCGTGTGACTCATGAACTGATTATAGTGAATAAACATCTACACGCATGTGGAGAGATAACAACATCGATAGAGTACGTTCCAGAAGATAAATTACGGAATGTAAGAGATCTGGTCAGTCAAAGTAGGGTAATCTCGTTATAATATAGGGCTACTCATGGTCAATGGAATGAAGTTAGGCGATTATAAAGAAGATCGAAAAAGATTGAACAATTGTTTATAAATGCATCATGTGGAGGATCGCATGCTCATGAGAATAATCGAAGATCCATTGTAATACATTTTCGATAGAATGAAACTTCGTTCCCTCTCGCGATGAAGATACAACGTATGATAGCGCAATATGGCTGTGGTGAAGTAAAAATGCCAAGTTAGTGGAGCAAGAAAGCTTCTACAAAGCAATGCAGAAATTTGAGGCTGTGATATTTTCTTTTTCTGATAAAAATGATCTTGGTGTTCAAGTATATAACCATGACGGTGCGGTACAACCCAGATGAAGACTGTTTAGGAATATCTACCTTCGCAACGTCCTACACAGTAGGATAATATTTGCTTAGTTTGAGAACTATAGTACCGTCGGAAAAACATTTTCAAAAAAAACGGACGACGGATTTTTACACTGAAGCATGGCCCCCCCCCCTTAATGAAGCTCCAAGGTTGAACACGACACGCAAAGGATCAAGTGATATGGGTATTCAGCCCGTCCACATTCCACTTTCCAAAGCGTTCTATCACCATTCATAACCCCACACATTGTATAACTGCAAATAAACAATAATTCATCTTCTCGACGATAGTGTTGCGAAACGTTTCTCTTTTTCATTTTTTGAATCGAGCCGATAGTTGATAGTTTGTAACAAACGAGTTGGTGCGTCACGCATGATCAACTTATTTCTTGCCCTTGAGGACACGCTTGACGATCTTCTGTTCCTCAATCAAGAAAGCACGCACAACACGGTTTCTGACACAGTGGGAGCAGCGGGAACCACCATAGGCACGGCTGACCTTCTTCTGGGTCTTGGAGATGTTGGCGAACTGACGGGCACGGAGAGCCTTGATCTAGAATAGAAATTACTATGGTAAGCATACATCCTTTATCAAACAATGTGCTGTCTAATGCTCAGTAAAATACTTACACCCTGAAGATTCTCGCCACAGTCACCGCAACGGGGAGCCTTGACAGGCTTCTTCTCGTACTGGTAGACGAGTCTGCCACCTAATTGTACATTCGTAAGTCATGATCTGTCTTTCTCTCAAATAATGACACACTTACCAGGAGTCTTAACAGCATGGACGCGGTTAGAGCGGGTGTTGTAAGACAAGCGACGTCTGTAAGTCAGTCTCTGGGCCATGGCTAGAATTTGGTAAAAGATGGGGATGGATGAATCCAATGATTAATCGATCATTGTAAGTTTTATCTTTTTAGTCTGATGGACTTTTGCTATACCTCTTAGTGAATTGAAAGAAGGAGCTTATCTTCCCATGGAGGGAGCCTCGTTTTGCAGCTTGACCCGAGTGGTCCGGACAGCCGGACAAGCAGAGGAAATTTCGGGCTGTAGAGTTCCGGGCTCCGCCCGCATGAGATGTGAGGCTGTCTGTGAAATGAGCTATTGACTGAACTTCCTTCAGCGCTTAAATGATCTTTGATTTAAACCCAAATTTAGTGTTTATTTAAGCTGCTCTATAATGAAGTTTTCGTCAATGGAAAAACTTATGTTATCCAGGCCCACTTTAATTTGGAGCAAAAAGTACTACTTCCAACGCAAAAGCCCATTAGCGCGAACGCAGAAATGATATGCATTTTCTGCAAAACGCTAAAACCATCCACGCAAATACACCAATGGCTACCCCTAAATAAATAGGAAAAAACGCTGTATTCTCAATGGTTTACATGGTATTATTTATGAGTCTGCTTGTTGGATTTCCATCAACTCCTGCAATCGTGCTTGTAACTTTGGCACTTCAATCAATTTTTGCTCAATCTGAAAAGAAAAAGGTTCAATAATATGAAAAAAAATACTAAGAAAAAAAAAAACTTACAGCGTTCTTTTCCTCTTGTAATGCTAACCGCTTCTGTGCATCAAGCTTTGTAAATACATATCCACCTTGACCATCGTACTGCAAAATGAAATTATGGTACTTCCAGAGTGAAGGACGATGTGAAACCGTTAGCAACGAAATACCAAGCTCTATTCATCCGTATGTCAATCCATATTGTAAATAATTTCGCTTTCTTACCTGTAGCATGTGTGTACATGATTTTTTCGATATCCATGCTCACAGCACTCGTACCTAATCGTAAAAGGTTATTAGAATAATCATATCATGCTAATGCAAGTATTACATTCATCCAAAATAGCGTATCGTGGCTTGTGATAAAACAAGCGTGCCATAGCGATCTGTATCTTTCCATTAGCGCTCTGTAGTTTTAATGCAAGCGAACCTACACGTTGCTTATCTCCACCAGAAAGTGCAAGCATCCATTCCTTTTCGCTATCCCAACCACCTTCTCGCTCAACAATATGCTCAATTTGAACAACTCTAAGGATCTCCAATAGGTCGTTGTCGGTGACATTACGTCGGCGCATGTCCTCAACTGTGTCTGGATACAAGATCCTAAAATACTGCGTAAATCCGTCGAAACGGCCTATTTTTGTATGCGCAAAACTTACTGATCTCTAAGTGTTCCAAGCAATAAGTAAGGTCTCTGGGGAATGTAAAATATATCTCTATGGCTTGGTCTGTGCAATGTACCGCCTGGATAGCTGGATTTACTATTTCTGTCTAAAGAAGACGATGTGGCACTTACCGTAAACGGGCCATAGCCCACCTAAGATTCGGAATAGCGACGATTTTCCGCATCCATTGGGACCGACAATCAAAAGATGCATCTAATACACGTACATGAGTTGCAATTCCTTTCAGGCTTTTTTTTTTTTGTTTACCCCAGGTTTGACATGGAAAGTAAGCTTTGGGACGAGGACATCACCGTTTGGGCTTACAATAGGCACGTCGATAAATTCAATGTTCTCGCTTTGCACGATTTCTCCGCGGCCTTGAAGTGTTTTAGCGTTGGACTCAGTAGAAACTGAGGATACTAAACGCTTTTGGTAGCAACCCATCTTGACGTCTTCAAACACGTCGAGCAATCCAACAACCTGTATATGAATGCTTAGTGCCTCTTGATTTGCAGATTGATTCATTATTTACCCGGCTAGTATAACCAGCAAGTTCAGTTATTTCCTTATATGCGTACAGTATACGACCAACGGCATCGGATGAGCTCACCAAGAGGCGCCGATTTGTCACAAAGCCTTAAGAAGAAAGTTAGAGACAGGGTCCAACAAATATATATCCCAATAGTAATCTTACTTTCTGTTCGGCCACCAGCATTAGTAAATTTCTCTACACCAGGGACTTTGAAGAATACAGGAACGGAGCAAAGAACAAGACCACAGGCACCCCAGAAGTATTTAATAATGAAGTCCTCCAAGATGCCATGAGGTACTCGTAGACGGAAAACGCGGTTTACATGTTTCATCAAAGCATAGTAACTGCGATCTAACACGTTCTTTTCAATTTGTTGACCTCCGAAAAGTGCAACTTCTTCGGCATTCTCTATCAGACGCGAATGCCTGAAACGGAATTCTCCTTCTAGGCGCTGTTCTTCAGCTACCATCTTTCCAAAAGATGGCGTGTACTTGCGCATGACAGCTGAAGACACCTGGATCACCAAACTTGCGATAAAAACACCTTCAAAGCCAATATTGCGTGACAGTTGGTAGTTATAGATGAAGACATCCAGAATAGGCTTTGCAAGGTTGGAATAGAGTTCGGAGAGGGAGGTACTAAATTTCATCGTGTCCACAGTGATACATTGATCTGCGTTTTTTATACGATCATCAAGGTTACCCACAGCGTAGAAGGTCATGTCGGTGAGATACTGTTCATGCATATATTGGGTAAGCCGTGTGCGGAACTGGATCGCAAGCTTGCTTTGCATATATGTCAACTAAAAGGATGTCAGTGGTTTTGATATGAAAAGCCCTTGATTAACTGACCATGCTATTCGTATAAGTTGCTGGCACGGCAACTGTCATCCACCACACAATACCCAATACAAATTCTCTAACTTTTCCTTGGACCTACAAGAAATACGGTTAATATAAAGAGGTTCGAAGAGAGAGAAAAAAAGATATTTACCAGGGCGCTCACAATCCGGCCATCCAATGATGCAATGTAGACGGAGAGGACGGTTCTAAAGACTATCTTTGACGGTTAAAGACGTGTCAAAATCAAACGATGACACTTGCCCAAAAATCCGGAATGAACAACCAGCATCCAAAATTCTTTAGACCGTAATCCAGGCATTACTATTTTTAATAATCGATGTAGCTGCCGTAAGAAGGTAATATTGACCTGGTAACACTTGCGATAAGCACACGAATATCAAAGACAGCGGAGATACTTGCCTCGACTTTTTTCCGTTTTTCTGCTTCAACATCGAGAGACTGGGTTACCCGAGGTTTCTTTTGTTCTCTTTTAAATTTTTGCACCGTCGCTCGTATGGAAAACGTGATACGTAGTAGAATAAGAACTAAGATCATCCGTCGAATTGTGTTCCTATGTTTTGTATAGCCAATGGCGCTTTGCTTCAGCCATTGTTTTAATGAAGTACTCCAATGGCCTTGCGCTAGTTTAGACAACACATTTGGCATGACGAATGTGGAGAGAGAGGGATAGTAGAAAGATAAAAAAAAAGTGCGGGGTTGTCTTTGGAATATGCGTATCTGTGTGACCACAAAAAGCATGTGAAAAAAAGTCCTCTGGTTTGTTCACAGGGGTTGTGGGGTCCTTCGTAAGCAGTATCCCACCTAATACGAGCGAATGAGTTTCTATCCAAAACTCTAAATCAACTGTGAATAATTATATCGTCCATGAATTACTGTTTTCTGCATATTGATCGCATTGTAAAATTCGTCCAATACTAATCTCCTAACGTATGGATCATCAGTTGATGAAGCAACTGTACTATATTTGTCTTGATACGGAAGTATGGAACTGCCAGTTAACTTAGTAAATCATATCTGCTGATGAGAGCTTGATTCATTATCGAAGCGTTTGTCCAGTTCTTTAGTCCGGATATGTTTTTTTTCTACCTCACGTAGTAGTTGCGTAAGAGTTCCATCATTTCCGATATTGAGCAAGTATCGTGAATTTCTTTTATAATCAGACAACCAACTGTGAGTGTAGATATCCCTTCAATACAAAAGTAGTGGCATATAGCAGTGGTGAATTTCTATAGCAATTATCTGCATAAGTCTTAAAAATAATACATCACACGGTAATCCCTAATATGCACTGTAAGAATAGTTAAGCGAAACAGTGTGAGCAGCCATATTTACTTTGCATAAAAGAGAGCGCTTTATATACATTAAGGAAAAATGCTTACCGGCGTTGCTATAAGAGAAAACAGGGCTAATCACCAGTGGTAACTCAACCCTCTTCCCTTTAAACACTGAAGACTTTTTTCGGGATAAGAACATCCCATAGTCGAGGAGCACTGGTCATGTCGCTGGAGTTTTGGAAACCTATTATTTACAGAATAAACACATCATCGTATCATCGTTTTCTTGATGCACACCTTCGGATCATGACGCAGAATTTCACTTTGAATTGGTGCAAAAAAAAAAAAAAAGAGCTTACTCCAAAACAAAATAAATTTTAGGTAAAGTAAATTCACTTCAACATAAACCTATCACGAACCGATTGTCAAGTAGCGCAAACTTCTGTGCGAAAGCACATTTACTTACTGCTATACTGGTGGCGGATAATTAATGCGCCCTTCTTCATTATTCTGGTATTGATTATTTGTTGTTACGATGTTGCTAACTGTAGGTCCAATAAATGTAAAGTGATGTTCGTTTTGCTGTTGTGATCTTTCCATTTGAGCAAGCGCCGCCGCTGCTGTTTGTGGGTGGTGCACGTTAACGTCGTAGTAATTGAAATTGCAGCCAAATATCAGGTCTACTTCTTCTAACGATTTTCCCTGTACAATATCGTTTATACAACACGTATTAGACAAAAGGAACTGCATCTGCCTTACCATGGTTTCCGGAAAAAAAAGGTAAACAGCAAACGCAATTATGATGTTAAAGACAGCGAATACAATGTAAGTTCTCCATTGAATTCTTTCCAGCATGATAGAAGACACCTGCAGTATCACGAAGTTAAATAGCCAATTCGCCGCAGTGGTGATTCCAAGTGCCTTGGCGCGCACAGCTAATTGGTAAAATTCAGAAAGACTGTGACAAACATATCCTGATTTACCTTGAGAATAAAGCTCTGTCGGGTATACCCAGCCAGCCGGACCCCATGTCATCGCAAAGCTTGCCACAAATATGTAAGACAAGACTAGAAACGCAATAGCTAATGCATCCGTACTGAACAGTTGGCCTGAACCCCCATCAGCTGTGTCAATGTGGGTACTGTGTGCCGCAACGATGGCCATTACAGTAACACATACACAACACACCAAAGAACCACTGATCATCGTGGGTCGACGGCCCCATTTGTCAAACTACCAATAACCAGCTGTCAAATCATCTTTACATGGATAAAATATCCCTACAAAAAACAGTGCTGGGATTGTAGCAACCAAGTTCACCAGTCCGCTTATCCCATAACCTGATACGTATTAGACAGCTGAAAAACGCAAATGTATGTATTACATACCAAATAAAATTGAGAGACTGCCACCCTTCACGGTAGCTTGAAACATCTGAGGAGCATAAATTCTATTCAAAAATTAGTGTTTTCCTTTTTTTTTTTAAAAAAAAAAAAAAACTTTTTAAAGTGAAAATACTGTCACTTACAACACGGCATTGATACCACCCAGCTGCTGGAATATTTGTACAGCTATACCCAAAAGAATTCGGCGTCGATTGTTTTCTGGACCTCGGCGGAAGAGGCGCCAGTATTGTCTGGAATTATACTGCTGTTCAAATATGATATTCTGCTTGATTTCCGTAAATTCCATTAACACATCAGGATGTCGTTGAGTGCCATCCCCTCGTATTTTGGATAAGGTTTTAATCGCCTCCGAATCATGATGTTGATATACCGAATGTCTGGGACTAAAGTTAAGAAAAGGTTAGAATGAATAATAAACGTGGTATAGTCTGCTATTAAAACCTTTGTGGTATGATTATCATACCAATGAAGCATATCAATGCTGGAATCAGCTGTAAGCCAAAAGGTAGTCTATGAAACGTGCATGATCAGAATTCTCGAGGGATGTTCACCCTTTTTTTTTTTCATTCACCTCCATGCTGCAGGGCCTTGCACTTGAGCAGTGGCAAAATTTATCCAATAAGCTGCACATATACCCAGTGTGATTGCAAATTGTTGAATCGTAATCAGCCTGCCCCGCATCTCCTTCGGTGCAATTTCTGACTGGTCTGTAGAAAAACACGCAGTATATCAAAATCACCCTGCTTTTATAGTCATTCTTACAAAGGGGCACAACCATTGATAAGATCCTGTCAATAGTTTAAAACGCTGAATCAATAACAGCAGGAAAGTCATTTACCCTATGCTGACACCTGAGACAGCTCTGCCTCCATACAATGTCTGTAACTGGTCCGCTCCCACTTGCATGATGTCGCCAAAAACAAAGATGATTAAACCCAACGACATCAGAGCTTTGCGTCCAATAAAATCTGCCAATGGCCCAGATGCCAAGGCCCCTATGAACGCACCAGCCATCATAGTACTAATCAAAGTATTTCCCGGGTTTCTATTAGAAGTATTCAAGCTTGTCTCGAAGGCTGGCATGATTAATACACCTGTCAGCACGGCGAAATTGTAACTAAAAGAATTTACGTCAGTCTTAATGTTATTAATATGAACGAATCGCCATACCCAAACTACATATAACCGGCAAGTTTTCAAATTGTTAGTTGATAAAAGAAAAAAGGGGAAGATCGCTGCAGTAGCATTTTTTTTTTTTACCAGAAACCCTCCTATGGCAAGAAAACTTTGAAGTGCGAGACCGTATTAGAATGCAGGATATATTAAAGAAAATATACTTCGTTATTCTTACCTACAAAATAGATAGACAGTCGTCTTTGCGGATACTGCGATTTGCATGACGACAATCAAAGTCGTAATGGTGGCAAGATGATTCTCACCAAAAATTATTAATAGTATAGCAGATGAGCAACGAAGCAAAAGCAACTGGAACAAATGACTAAATGCTTAACTGCGCGGCAGCTGCATAGTTTTCCTCCCAAAAAGCGAAGACGGTTGGCTGGTTTGGTTCAGCTGCGCTTGAAAGTTTTCCGCTGATGTCATTAATACCAAAAATGGTAAACTTTCATTTGGCTAGACAATTTGGAAGAAACTTAACCCCTTTCCTACAGTGTGGAAAAAAAAGAAAAGGATGTTTGATGGGGGGAACTTTAGAAATTATACATTGTAAGTGAGACAAGTTCAAAAAAGGCCAGATATATCATATCTTTCATCACCAGCCATAAAATTCTGTAATAAAGTAAACCTGGTCGACATTTTTACTATATCCCAACAAGTTTCCAGATATAAAAGATGAAAGGAATATTAGGCAATTAAAAACCTGTACCATGTACCGCTATTACCTGTATGTCGCATTCACGATTCTTCTGGTTTGTGCATCAGCAGAAACTAATATCCCAAAAGAAAATTTTCGTGCCGAGTCAGTTAAAAACGCATTTTTACATGCGTGGAATGGATATGCCGAGCATGCGTTTGGACATGATGAATTGCTACCGGTGACAAACAAAACTTATGACTCACGGTATGTTAATACTATACTGTAGCATTATTCTTAATCTATGATTTGTTGACTGTTACCAATAGCAATGGATGGGGAGGTAGCTTTCTCGTATGATCATGCTTTTATGTACTAAGAAATTAATTGTAGCCACTATATTTGATGGTCTTGACACGATGATTATTATGAACTTGGAAGACGAATATAAACAAGCCATGGAACATATCAGAAATGTACAATGGCAGTCAACCACAAGTACCTCCAAGACGTTTGAAACAAATATTCGGTACCTTGGAGGACTTTTATCCGCTTACGACTTGCGTCCAGATCCAGTATTTCTTACTAAAGCAAAGGAATTGGCCGATAAAGTAATTATACCAGCCTATTTTACTTTCAATGGTATCCCTTCAGCCTATGTTAATGTGACCACGCAAGTAAATTAAATTAGGAGGCAAAAGATTACTAACGCAACAAGTTAGAGGATCACCCGACGTTGGCGACGGCACAATTGTGTTAGCTGAGTTTGGATCACTACAACTTGAACTTGTTCATTTAAGTCAGCTAACTGGCGACGAAAAATATGCGACTATTGCCAACAAGGTCATTGAAGAAGTGTCTAAAGTTCCTTCAAAGTTTCCAGGGTTATACCCAATACAATGGAACCAGAGCACGTTCACACCCTCTACCCTCAATGGTAAACGAACCTAATATTATACATTATCGTATATCAGCGCTAACATATTCTCCAGACTACTTATCTATCGGTGGTGGAGGCGATAGTTACTACGAGTATCTCTTAAAGACACATCTCTTGATGGAAGGAGCTGAAACGTTGCAGATCGACATGTGGAAAACTGCTGTAGACAGTATGCAGAAATATTTGCGTTCAGAAAATGGCCAAGGATTTGTCTTCCTAGCTGATTTTCTAAATGATACAGAAGTGTTGAGTACCGGAGAGCTGGTAACATGTGCAAATCAAACAACAGTAAATATCAACCCGTAAAAATAGATATGCTTTTTGCCTGGAAACATACTACTGGGAGCACGATATCTGAATGAACCAAAATACCAAACCTTTGCTACGGAACTGATGGACTCTTGTTACAAGGCATGGACAACAACTGTGACGCAATTGGCACCAGAATCTTGGGGATGGATCGATGCAAGCCAGAGCTCTGGAAAATTCCCGGATGAAATTCAAAAAGCAATGACCTCCGATGGATTTATAATCCGCAGCCCCGGTTACGACCTAAGACCAGGTTATATGGTGGTGATTATAAGTGACATTTATATTAACAGATTATCCCATTTTTAGAAACAATTGAAAGTTTGTTCTATTTTTACAGACTTACAGGGAACTCTACCTATCAAGTAACTATTGTTCCGCAGTAGTACATCCTTACATTACTTTCATTCTAGGATATGGCCTGGCACATTTTTGAAGCAATTGAAACGTACTGCAAAACACCTTCTGGGTACAGTTCTCTCAAAAAGGTCACGACAACTGATGTCGAATTGGATGATTTTCAAGAAAGGTAGATAAATTCATACTGCTTTCCCCTTCCGTTACTGATCTTGGTATTCGTGATTGGTAGTTTTTTCTTTGCAGAGACATTGAAATATTTGTACTTAATTTTCGCTGAACCATCTGTTCTTTCCCTGGACGAATACGTGTTCAACACAGAAGCACATCCATTCAAGCTATCCGCACCAATTAAAATACAGCCAACGAAGTATTCTATATGATTTTTTTAATAAAATATAATAACAGAACTTTCAACTATTATTGGACATCTACAAGCTGACATCTAGTTTTCACAAGATTAATCAAATTCTCAGAATCTCCTGACGTTTGGCACATCTTGTAGAACATCGAGTTCTCATCATTGATCAAATCAAATGGACTAAAAAGCATCACAAATTAGAGAAAATTTCCGGTCGTTATTTTATCAGCAGGCTTACCTAGCTAACTCCACGATCTTTCCTTGATCAAGCACCATGATTCTATCATATTCAATCACTGTATGCAATCGATGAGCAATGCAGAGAATGGTACAGTCCGCAAATTCAGACTTGATTGTTTTTTGAATAGCTTTATCCGTCTGGAAATCGACACTGGCAGTCGCTTCGTCCATCAACAGCACTCGAGAACGCTTCAACAAAGCACGGGCAAAGCATAGAAGTTGTCGTTGCCCTTGAGAGAAATTTTTACCACCTTCGCTAACAGACGTACTGAGATCCTTGAATACGTTGGTATTAGCTTCTTCCATTTCAACTCGTTCAGTCGCATCCTCGGTCGACGGCAAGAGATGAACACGACGCAGTACAGTGAAGATATCATTGTCATTGAACTGATCGAAAGGATCCAGATTGGAGCGAAGCGTTCCTGAAAATAGTGTGGGATCTTACGGAAATCAAAGAATTAACCTTTTTTGTTTACAGTATTTTGGGTTTACCTTGAGGAATAATTGTTAAGTTGCTTCTCAAATCATCTGTTCCAATATCATTGATGTCGATATTGTCAATTATGATGCTGCCTCGCGAAGCCTCCACGAAGCGGAAGAATGACAGCGCTAACGTGGACTTGCCACTACCGGTTCTTCCGACAACACCAATCTTTTCACCAGCATGAACCGAAAACGTTATGCCTTTAAGGACAGGATCTAGGTTGGCAGCATAACGAACTTCAAGATCATTTACTTGGATTTCACCATTTTGGGGCCACTGTTTCGAGTACACACGCGTTAGACAACATCTACGAGAATAAAATGTAAAGAGTGACTTACATCTTTTGATGGTCTGATATCAGTGATCGCCGGTGGTTCTTGCTCTATCTCCATAAACTCGACCACACGCTCGACGGAATTGAAACTCATCTCCAGAGATGTGTATTTTCGAACAAGAGTGAGTAGCTACAACATGTAAGTCACTATATTCCCGCAAAAGCAATGATAACACACCTGTTCGGAATATTCAAGTACAAAGCTAAGGCAAAAACCTGCTGTAGCAGCGTTCACATGTTCCGTATTGGTCAGTACGGCTATCGCTGTGAGGAAGTTCACAGTAGCGCTTGCATAAGATAATCGAACACCGTTCCAGCGAGTAGCCGTCCAGTAAAAGTAGTATGGCTTTACGTTTGTGTCCACATAGTTTAGCATGGTTTGTGTAAATTGCTTTGTTACGCCAAAAGCTCTGATTGTTGTAATACCAACAATTGTTTCCGAGAAATGGGTGAACAATGGAGAATTCGAAACGGACTCTAAACGTTTAAGATCTCGGCTGACGGCTGAGAATTTGGCACTGATCATTATGTTCACAGCAGCTACTACCACCATCGGGATGGAAAACATCGGAAGAACCACCGAAATCGTTAATAGGGACGAACTCACAACAAGCACTTGAATCGCTGTTTCCAACAAGCCATGCGGAAGCTCCTCATCGATTGACTCGAAGTCGTTCGAAAATCGATTGAGTACTCGTCCTACGGGAACGGTATCAAACCATCGCAGCGGGGCACGTAGCACTCTTGACACCAGCTTGCTGTACATCCTTCGGCTAGCACGCAAGGCACCCCAACAAGCGGCTCCAATCCGAGCCGATTTTGCTATAAGGTTCAGCAGGTTCAGCAACATGTACACTGTCAGATACGTATTAAGGTTGTCGTTTGTCTCAGCGGGCGAAACAGGAGTAGATGTTTGCATAAAAACCTCCTGCGTTATGGGAACTTCAGTTGTGCTATTGCTTGGCTTCGATGTTTCGTAAGATTGTGTCCATATCTTCACCCACCAAGAAACAAGAACATCTAGGCCACGGCATCCAAAGATCAAAAGAAGTATAAACACCCAATAGAATGCGTTTCCAGCCATGTTAAAGTAAAATTTGTAAAACCTTTGATTTACGGTGCCTATTTCGTGTGCTATTCAAAAAAAAAAGTTAATGTGGACGAAGAAACACCCTATCTCATTTTGAAAGATGCTTACTCTCTTCCTCTATCAATTTCTTTGGTTTCTTGGTAGCAATACTATCGTCCACAGGAGAACTAGTATCAGCATCAACTTCCTCCTCGGAAACGTTTCCGGTTGATCCCTCTTGCGTTTCCTCGATAACTAACGGCAAACTGCCTGATTCCCGTAGCTCCGAAGGTGATCCAGAGAGCGCCACGGTACCATCTTGAATGTAGATCATATAGGCAGTACCCTTGATACACAGCCCAACATGGTGTGTAATCAAAATACGGGTACGATCGCGCATCAGTGGGCCTGTCAGACATTTCTCATAAATATGTTTCGCAGTATGAGCTAAAATAGCATCAAGTTTCTGTGAGTATAGGAAAACAAAGCGAAATGTATTGCCTACCATCTACAGCGCTCAAGACATCATCCATCAATACATTCTTGGCACGAGAATAAACTGCTCTTGCCAAAGCAACGCGCGCCTTTTGGCCACCTGAAAGCGTAATACCTCTTTCGCCAATTTCTGTGAGGTCACCATCGTCCAAATAGGACAAGTCCTTATCAAGTGCACAGGCAGTCAATGTCTCTTTGTAGCGCTTTTCCATGTAGGGTAGACCAAACAAAACATTGTCCCGGATTGATGCGTTTTGCAACCAAGCTGCGCAGGTGTGTTACTACCATCAATACACAACCAGCACAGTTACCTGTCTGCGCAACATAAGCAAGGGCATGCTCCAAAATCCAGTTCTCATGAGAGATATCCTCGGTGTTTGGGAAATCGTTGGTTACATTGTCTGTAATAGAAGATCGAGGACAGAATACTTTGCCTTCCAAGACAACAGTTTCTCCCAATAGACTGAGCATAAGTAGTGTCTTTCCGGAACCAGTAGCACCACAAATCAGACTCATTTCACCATTAGGGAAGTGAGCGTTGATGTTTCGAAGTACAAATTCGCTGGTACTCCCTGAGTCGGTAGCATCAAGGGCTTCTGTCGAGATAGGAGCAGATGTCGTCTCAGGAATCGAAGCTAGTGTCCATGCAACGGATGCATTTTCAAATCCAACATGCACAGCATTTGTGGGTTTGATCAGTGGAGGAGGATCAACTTCGTTTTCCTCCAAGTAAGCTTCAATTCGCCGAATACTATATAAATGTTAGGAGTTAGATCGTCAAACTCTACTGCGCTATCGCTGTTACCTAACAACAGTTTGGATTGCATCTACTATCAATTCGGGTATGACGTTCAATGAGAACTGTAAAGTGTTAAAAACACTAATAGCGGTAAATGCGACACTGGCTGAAAGCTCGTTTCCTTGAAGCTTTGTGTATGACCAGAAGGAGATGATTGTTACGAGCAATGGCAGTCTACAGTTATAAATCTGTGTTATAAATGCACAGATGTTTGAGATTATTGTTACCCTTGCCAAATAAACTCTAACAGAATTTTACTCCAACAAACGACTCGCAGTTGTCGAAGCTCCTCTTCTCTTGCTTCCATGATTCTCTTTTTCCATCTAGATTCCCAGGCAAAAAACTTGATCTGGCGAATGCCTTGTAATACTTCATTAGTGAGCGATACGCGTTTATCCTGGCATTTCATCATCCGATCCTGCGTCTTTGCAAATAACTTGGAGTTATAGTGGTTGATTGGCACCGCAACAACCATGACTAGTAGGCCCAAGAAACAAGAGTAGCCTAAAAGTGTATAGAGAAAGTATATTCCAACAGCCATCTCCACAGGTGCTTCTAGGATAATGAACCAGTCGGTACTGAGATGAGCTATCCGCGATGCATCAGTACTCATGAGATTCATAATGGTCCCTGTAGAAAAGCCCTTTCTCTCTATGTCGTCGTCGTCGTCGCTTCCTTCTTCGTCCTCTTCGGTAGTAGAGGGGGTTGAAATTGCTGCCGATTCCATACGCCGTAGCGTCTTGCGATAGATCTCTATGTTCAGTATAGATTTGATACGCACTTCAACCGACGTGATTGCTACAGAAAGGAAAATTAAGTTATTTTTTTTTTTATCAAACTCAGTATAGGCTCGACCTACCGATATACCACAGCTGTCCCGTTACAAACTCTATAAAGAGGATGGAAGCAGAAAGGCTAAGTGCAAGTAGTGCTCCTTTGACGATTGGGGCATGTTCGGTGTGCCCATCGGCAATATCTTGCATAAATATTAGGATCGTCTGGGTGATGTAGGCGGGAAGGTAGCATATCACTGCAAGTATTATACCAAGGGCAGCTTGAACAAGGATAGCTTTGCGGTTTGTAACAAACAAGCGGTATAGCAATGACGTATTCTTATGATACTTGAGGATAGAAATCAGATTGTAGCTGCGACATTTTGGTGGTATCTCGGGAAGGTCGCTATCCTTTAGTGCCTGCTTTCGGCTGTTGATCATGGGCGTCATCCAATTAAAACACACATATCCAATGATAGATGACACGGTGACATCTGCTACTGGTCGACCATTATGTATAAAGGGTTGTCCACGCTTGATTGTTCCAGTGGTATACACAAGATCAGCAGTCAATAAAACTGGCAAGAAAATATGGATGTCTTGGAAAAAAGATAGTGTTTTCCACCACAGATCAGTTACCATATTGAAAAGCGATATGCAAAAGACCTCTGAAAAGAGAATAAATATGTGTACATTAAGTATCCAGCCCCAGGCATTTGGAAGCGGATAGCATCGCGAGGTAAGAACCAGTGCCAACGTATATAACCATGAGGTCAGGACAAGTATCTTGCAGACAACGGTGTTGGCCAGAGAACTGTTGTCGGAGAATGCAGATAGGGCGATATAGAGATCGTAGACATAGATCAGAGTCAACGTTAATGTTTCAAACGTTACTCGAGGGAAACGCGTATCGGCAAATGGAACGGATACATTTCGTGGTGAGTCAAAACCTTGCGCAGGTTCAGATGACACTCGCTTGTGGTGGTATCTTCGTTGGATCGACAGCATCAGTGCACTGCCGCATGTTGTCACTGCTAGAACCACAGGCAATCCTAACGATGTCGCAAATATCATGTGCTCGACTTAAACTAATAAAGGACAACTATTGACCCATATATATACAAGGAATCCGCAGCAAAGTCGCAATTAAGCTGTGTAATACATAAGGCGAAATGCTGCGGCAATTGCAGTTCCGACCTAGCGGGATTAATAGGTAAAAAATTGAAGCATCCGAGGAAGAGAGACACAGGGAAAGGTGCAATATGGTATCATCAAATATTGACTCATATAATGGACTTTGAAGATCAATTTTCGTGCGGTTTGTCATATCGAGATGGCACTTCATAACAATTGTATATCGCAACGGAACATAAAAAGGTGGTACAATAGTTTTCGCTTTCCGCTTGTCTTTGTGGAGTCTCTCTGTACGTATGGACCTTAACTACACACAAAAAATGTACGTATGGACCAACTTTGTAAAAGAAGCTATTTGGCTGATTGCATGATCTCCGCTAATAACTTAATCATGCAAAAGTATATATGTCTTCCCACCGTGTTACCTATTTTCATCAAATATGGAAAACAGCCAAACATACATAGTCATTGTGGACCATGGGCGGGCCCTAACCTGGACATGTCAATAGGTAGACTGTGGCCCAGTGGGCCATGCTATTTGGGCTATTTTCAATCTGGGCCTTGGGGCATTGGGATGTTCCAAGGCCCAACCCAAATTTTAAGCTCTATTGATACTTACTATAGGTGGGTCCTATGAATCGAACGGACTTTTCCTGTTCAAATCATGAGACTTTGACAAGTTGTAGCTGATTTTAATTGTAATAGTCAACATGTTTAATGTATGAAAAATTTTCTGGTTTTACATTGGATGCTCCGGTCTGTTTAATAATTCGGATCGGCATCTGCTATATGAACATCTTTTACAAAAAAATTGTTCGGCCTTCTTCGCTACTCTGTTTAGCAAGCTCAACTAAACGAATGCAATTGATTCCATGCTCTGGTTTCACCGCCAAGTGCGCTGGGTCGTTTTTAAGAATACTCTCGCCAACATTGTTGTAGAACGACAGATAATCACCCTTTTCCGTCTCGATCTGACCAACTACGTGGAGACCATTAATATCGGAATTGATCGTACCCCATCGGTCAGGTGTTTCAATGCCGTAAGATGAATTTGTTGGTAATAATCCAGCCTTGAGCTGGTCTTCCTGTACGTCGAGGTGGTGTTTTGTGTATGTTCCATTCATTCCGCGCAAGGAGTATCTCAGGACAGGGGTTTGGCGGGCAAGCATACTGGATCGGAGCACTGCCTTAAATCCATTTTCATACTGGAGGATGATAGTGAAATCATCTACAACGTTGGACTCCTTCAGCTGACGTTGGTTCGTAATAGTAGCGTAAACACCCTTAGGCATGCCAAACAAATGCAGTGCTACAGATAAGAAGATCATGAGAAGGTATTATTCATATAGAGCGTACAGTTTACCTTGATCAATCAAATGTGTACCAAGATCATAGAGCATTCCAGATCCAGGCTGATCATCTTTTTCTCTCCATCCACCTTTCACAAAGTTTCGGAAACGATCAAAATGCGATTCATATTCAACCACACGACCAAGATGGTTGCCAGCAATCAATTTTTTGACCGTCAAAAAGTCACCATCCCATCGACGGTTCTGATAAACGCTGCAAAGCTTGCCCGTCTCACGAGAAATTTTGGCTAGCGCTTCCGCCTCCTGAGATGTCACGGTGAAAGGTTTTTCGACAACAACTATGAACGACATAAAAGCACTATTAGTCTTTTGCGTAACATTAAAGCACTACAAAACGTACCATGCTTTCCATTCTCCATAGCTGCCTTGGCCAGTGAGAAATGCGAATCATTAGGTGTAGTAATCACGACAAGATCAATATCGCCGGAAGCGAAAAGCTCGTCTGTACTTTTAACTGTGCGAACCCATGGATAGGCTTTCGAACTATAGTTGCTATGACGTTCAACAACCGCAGCGAGATGTAGAAAAGGGGAAGAAACGATCAGAGGACAATGGAAAGTACGTGAAGAGAATCCTATTATTATGTTCAGTTTAACTTATTGCATTTTCGTAGTATCCTACCAAATCCAACGACACCAACGTTTACTTTCTTGCCAGTCATGTTAACCGAAAAAGAGATAAAAAAGACAATTTGGCCTCCCCTGTTACGCAGTTAAATGCGCTTGTCTGGGAAAACATGGGACATTCTCGTCCCGAAATCCCCGCAAGGATAACCCAGGTGTTTGGGAGATTTCGGTATGAAATAGTTCTGCATCATTGATAGCTATCCTGTTTAATTATTTTTTTACTGATCAATGAATTACTATTGTTTGTATTAAAATAAAACTAGATTTTTAAAACCGTTAGTTTGCAGATCTTTCAACAGCGGAAAAAGCTCGGCTAAACACTAGATTACTAATCCAACCCGTTGCAAACTGGAGTTTCAAATTTCATTTCTGGATTTCTCGCAGATTCATATACCGTCAAACTAAATCGAGGTGCTGGATATATTACAGGCTAGTCATAGTAAAATATGAAGCACTTAAAACACTATCGCAATTGCTGGTATGTCCGTTGAAGCAATTTGATGACGCCTAAACCTTTTTATTATTATTATGTTACAGCATTGGAAGGTCGACTGGAGGAATTTGAATAGAAAATGGCTACCAATTTGTAACTGGATTACAGTGAGGTAATTGGACAACGATCACGGATATCAGGTACCTGTCATAAATTTCCAATATGTGAGACGGATAACCGAACCCTGGTATTGCAACAATAGCAGTTGTACTACAGACTGGAGCTGACTATGATTGATCAACACGTACTGCCCAATAAGAGTGCATCTATCGGGTTCACAGCAACCGCATAATGCTGGTAACAACACGTCAAATCAATTGCGTAGTATTTGTCATAATTCATTATACTGCTTGAATTTAACAACATCACGTCTTTAAGAGCGCTAAATAGTTAAAACCCACTTAAAAGGGGGACTCTTTTTCTGTTCTCCACGGGGAATCGAACAAGTACGCCGTTTCCTTGAAGTTTTCATCATCGATGCCACATACAAGACAAACGTTTATAAAATGCCCTTGAGAATATCGTTGGTACTAGAAATGCTGGAGGCAGAAAATTAAAAGCGCTTGCAATTGCTGATGCATGTATCAGCAATGCAACGTTTGATTCATCCCGAATGGATTCTTGAATCAGTTGGATCAATTGTTCCTGGAGTCATTTCAGCAGCAGCAGCAGCAGCAGCAGAGGTGGGTGCCCTGCACATCAAAGCAACTTCAAAAAATTGCTTGTAAGGATTCGATAACGAAAAGGTAGCAAATGCGTTATTAATAGTAGCCAAAGATAGTATAACAAAACATTGCCATTTCAGTCGGAAGACAAAAAATGCCTTAGATAGTAAGCGTATTATTTCCGTCGAGGTTATTTCTAAGTACTGGTACTTATCAATTTATATTTTATGCTTACAAGAAGGAGAAGCAGGTCGATGTCTTCACTCGAAGTATCTTAGATTTTGGCGCTACTAAAGCGCAACGCGTGGAAGGAGTACATGTTTTTGTCGAAGATGCTAAAAAGTCTCCAAGAGGCATAAATACCACTCTTAATAGGGTTGCTACTGCATTCCTCACCAGTTTACAAATTGTCCAATAGTAAAGCTTATATACATAGTCCCGTTGAACTTCTCATGGTATATGTCTTTTCAAAAAGTTCATAACGCAAAGTATATGCATGGCGATATCTGAAAAGAGTAAATGACCGAAAAAAAAAAGCAAATGGCCGAAAAAAAGAGTAAATGACCGAAAAAGGATACACTAAAAAATTCAAGCAGCGCCAGGTTATTTTGAGAAAAAACTGTAATTTGTTTTGGAATGGGTCATAGATTACTATGCATATGTCAATGCCTCTGAAAAATATATAGTAAAAGAAAAAGAGGAAGATTTACATGTTCAACAAGGGTAGCTGTTTAAGACTGTCGAATGGTTGATGCCTACAGCACTACAAAAGGTAGTTACTTTAAATGGAAAAAGTCTCCACTTTTGATGTGGTCCGGCGACCGGTTGACTGGCTATCCGGCAATGAAAACCCTGACGGAGTTTACGAAGACCGTTTCGCAAAACGCTAGCAGGTCAATAGTATGCACTAAGGTTAAGCTTTTGTTTATCTAAAAGTGAGTACGGTGCGCTTTTTACTTTCCGCAATCACCGCAGCAACCGCAGCAGCCGCAGCACATTAGCCAATAAGCTTGTTAGAAAATCTAAAAGCTTTGCTGCAATGGATACAGTACAGATTGATTTTGAACCTTTTGACTCATCTTGTATCCTTTAACAAATGGATGAATAGGTAGTAAAAATGTAAAAGGGTTTACCCTCATAAAGATGTCAAGCGCGTAGTATGATCAGTGTTCGTTATACACATTGGTACGCACGTGCACAAAAACAACTGATCACTTATCTAAACACAGTAGTTGTTTCTCTTTTTGACTCATCCGCCACTTCGGTACACCGGACCTCAGTTGTTTCGTCCAGTCTTTCCGAAAAACTGCGCCACTGAGATTGAAAGACCAGCCTGCCTTTAAAACGAAAATTTCTTCCCTTCACCACTTCTCTTTCACCACTTCTCTTCCTCCAAAAAACGAGAAAGAGAATAGAGGCATAGACAGATATGTCTGACATACCTATAGCCTTATGGCTCTCTTCCAGTATAGCCGTAACAACAAGTATCAGCGCTTTGATACTATCGATTCAGCGAGGATTTTATCACAAAACCGGTCAATGCACTACCGAAAATGGACCTGATCCTGGACCCTTGAAGTTTGACAAAAAACGCGACCTTTCTGTCCCTTTTGCAGACGACACACGGCTTTCACGAATCACATTTGGCACCATTATACTGACAGCCTTTTCGGCCTACAATTTGTATGTAGGCGTACATGGTTTGTCCGATAACCGCAGTCAAGAGAATGTCTATTCCGTTATCGCCGCTGCATTGATGCTCGCCTCGTGGTTATATGCGCTGGCACTGACTATCACAAGTCGTGGATATCGCTTTCCGAGCGAGTGGGGTTGGGTGCTTAACGTCCATCTGTGTATCTTCTATTTCGTCGCTTTATGCATATCTGTGTATAACTTTGGTGCAGCTATCTGGAGCTTCGGCGATCTGAGTTTAATCGAGGGTCTTCCTCTGTTTCTCTATGTGCTTCTGGGTGCCGACCTTGTGTACACGACTGGTACGATCGAGCGTGGACAGCCTTTC
Source organism: Saksenaea oblongispora B3353 (assembly GCA_000697495.1). NCBI lineage: Eukaryota > Fungi > Mucoromycota > Mucoromycetes > Mucorales > Saksenaeaceae > Saksenaea > Saksenaea oblongispora. Next base: position 151,532 of record JNEV01001632.1, read on the forward strand.
TTGGATGAACATGGGAGACGTGTAGCTGGCGTTAATGTTGCGTCAGTGTGGAGTTTCCTGTACTTTAACTGGGCAACCCCTTTGATCAAGATATCTGGAAAGAAGAAGCAATTGGAAGAGGAGGATTTGCCGGCGCTTCCGCCGATTTATCGTGGCCACAATTTGTTTTATATTTTTGGATCTCACCGTGGACAGTCCCTGCTGAAGCGTATATTCATCGCCAATGGAACGGCAATGACCATCCAAATCATCACAGCAGTCGTTTCCGCCTCTTTGTACTATGCTCCTGCCTTTTTCATGAACCGCCTGTTAACTCTGATTCAAGATATCACAAACGGTATTGCGGATAGCAGCGCGGTTGCTAAAGGCTTCTTGCTTGTGCTTGCTCTATCCGGCACGATTATTGTCATTGGATTAATTACGGGTCAACTGTGGTACTGGGGTAGGCTTACAGAGTCAAAGGTAACGATTGACTAACTGTGTTACAACAGCTGCGTCTTCGGTCCAGGTGCGTGTTAAGTCCATGTTGAACATTGAAATTTACCGCAAGACTCTTCGCCGACGAGATACTGCTAACGCCAGTGGAGACGACGACAGTGACGCTGACAAAGCAGATGATGATACCAAGGGAGAGTCTGGAGAAGAGGACGGAAAGAAAGAAGATGTGAGCTCCTCAACGGGCACTATTGTGAATCTGATGAGCACCGATTCGAACCGTATTTCCGAATTCAGCACTTGGTGGTTCACTTTGCTTGAAGCACCTGTAGAGCTTACAGTTGGTATTTACTTCTTGTACAATCTTCTTGGCATGTCCTCTCTATTGGGTCTTCTAGTTTTGGTGGTCACTCTCCCGATCAACCATTATAACTCACAATTATTTGCAAAAACGCAAGACAAGCTCATGGACTCTCGTGATAAGCGTGTGTCATTGATGAATGAAGTGTTGCAAGGTATCCGCCAGATCAAATTCTTTGCATGGGAAGCCAACTGGGAAAAGCGCATCATGGAGGCGAGAAACCTCGAGCTGAAGCATTTGCGAACAACTTTCCTTTGTGAAGTCCTGTTCAGTCTGCTCTGGCAAGGGTAAGTGATTATGCGATCTTTTCTGCACAACTGACCATATCGATTGATCAAGTTCGCCGCTCTTGGTCACTATTATTTCTTTCTGGTCGTTTACAAGATTGGAGGGTGGACAACTTACAGCACCCATCGCGTTTACGTCCATCGCTGTATTTGACGAGCTTCGGTTTGCGTTGAACGTGCTGCCAGAAACTTTCATCGAATTGTTGCAATGCTTCATCAGGTAAAGACTAAATACCGCACGAAAAAAAAAAAGCAATAGTACTAAATTGACACCTTGAAAGTATTCGACGTATCCAAAGCTACCTTGCGGAAGACGAGATCGAACCTCCAGTGCCTGAAGACGTCAGCAGCGAAGTACGCATTGGATTTGATGACGCTACTGTTGGATGGATGACTTCCGCCGGGTCCGATTCCAAGCCTGTCTCCGTTTCATCAGATGTCACCGATACTACCCGATTGGATGCTGACAACGGCTTTATACTTAAAGATGTGAACGCTCAGTTCCCTAACGGCGAAATGAGTTTGATCTGCGGTGCAACTGGCTCTGGAAAAACATTGCTTATGCTCAGTTTGTTGGGTGAAGCCATCGTGCTGAAGGGCGAAGTACACTGTCCCAGAGCGCCAATTGTCGAATCTGTATCAAGTGATTTCACTGTTACAAAGGATATACCTGCCGAAGAATGGATCTTGGATCGTGCTGTAGCTTATGTTTCCCAGACAGGTAATTGTGAAACTGGGTGGCGTTTGTGATAGTAACCTGTCCTTGAAGCTTGGTTGCAAAATGCATCGATCCGCGATAATATCTTATTTGGTCTGCCATATATTGAAAAGCGTTACAAGGACACACTAACAGTTTGTGCACTGGATAAGGACTTGTCCTATCTCGAAGATGGCGATTTGACCGAAATTGGTGAGAAGGGTATCACGCTTTCAGGTGGACAGAAGGCACGTGTTGCTTTGGCAAGAGCAGTTTATTCTCGTGCCAAGAATGTATTGATGGATGATGTGTTGAGTGCTGTTGATGGTAAGCAATGCATTTCTCTTCGTCTTTCTGTACTCAGACGGAACTGATGATGTTATTTTAGCTCATACTGCAAAGCATATTTACGAGAAATGTCTGATGGGCCCACTCATGCGTGATCGTACCCGTATTCTTATTACACACCACGTTGGATTGTGTCTCAAAGGAAGTGCTTTCTTGCTCCATATTCAAGGTGGTGTCGTGAATCTGTCAGGTTCACCTTCAGAACTACGACAATCAGGTGCATTGAGCTCTATTCTGGAAGAAGTGAAAGAACATACGACGGCGGACGCCGAGGATGAGATTGAAGAGAATGCCGAAGTTGATGCGGCTGCACCTTCTTCCAGTGATGATACCGAAACTGCTAAAAAGAAGCCTAAAACCTTGGTTGAAGAAGAAGGTTAGTAGTAGCAACGTTTAATGGGGGTGGAGAGAGTAACACACTTGGTATAGCTCGTGCTGTTGGCAAAGTCAAATCAAGATTGTACAAGATGTATCTGCGCACTGTAGGAAACCCTATCTTTTGGTTTGTAATTGTATTCTTTGTGATTGGTTCGCGAGGCTTGGATGTCGCGTCAAACTGGTGGCTCAAGATCTGGGCACAGTCGTACGAGACGGACGGGACAAACAAGACCTTATCCACGCTTGATATCGCCGGGTTGAGCAAAGAAATGGCCTCTAATAGACGTATATCCCAATCTTTAACCTCCCAAGCCGTCTTTCCCGCTATGGCACACACGGACGAAATCCACACCTTGGATTCGACGATTGACGACAAACTCACATATTACTTGGGTGTTTATGTTATTATCAACGTTCTGAATATCGTTATGGGTTCTTCTCGATACGCTATGATGTACTGGGGAACGCTAACCGCGAGCAGAAAGTTATATGCCGACTTGCTGCATCGGGTATTCCGAGCACCACTTCGATTCTTTGACGTTACACCTGTTGGCAGAATTTTGAACCGATTTTCCAAGGATTTCGAGACGATTGATTCAACAATTCCTAACGACATCATGAACTTTGCAATCCAGGTTGTTCTCATATTGAGTTCCGTCATCACTGTATCTTCTGTGCTACCTATTTTCGCTCTTCCCGTTATCGCCGTTGGTATTGTCAATATCCTGCTGGGTTCGATGTTTGTGAACGCTTCCAGAGAGCTCAAGCGATTGGACTCTGTCAGTCGATCTCCACTGTTTACTCATTTCTCGGAAACCATCGTGGGTGTCTCAACCATCCGAGCCTTTGGTGTCACTCAGCAATTTATGCAAGAGATGCTGAAGCGTGTGGACGATAACGCTCGTCCGTACTACTTCACATGGCTTGTTAACCGATGGATCAGTGTGCGTTTTGCAGTCATGGGCGCTATTGTGAACTGTACTGCTGGAGGTGTTATTCTTTTGAACCTTGATTACATGGATGCTGCAACCGCTGGTTTCTGCATGAGTTTCCTGCTCAACTACACGGATAACGTAAGGACAACTTTTTACTTGGAGTGCGTGCGATTTTTAATAACAACTGGTAACAGATGTTCTGGGGTATTCGACGGTACACAAGTCTTGAAATGAACTTCAACGCCGTTGAACGTGTCGTCGAATTTATGGAAATGGAACAGGAGGCCCCTGAAATTACTGATCTGAGACCTCCAGCTCTGGTACGTTGCTCCAGCACGTTTATTTCTTCGTGCATGATGTCTGACATAGCTCAATTTTCAATAGTGGCCATCTGAGGGTGAAATCCATGTAAAGGATTTGGAGGTCCGCTATGCTGCCGACCTAGATCCCGTTCTTAAGGGCTTATCGTTCTCTGTCAATGCTAGAGAGAAGATTGGCGTTGTTGGAAGAACCGGCAGTGGCAAGTCTACTTTAGCTCTCTCTTTCTTCCGTTTTGTGGAGGCTTCACGAGGCAGCATTGTCATCGACAATATCGATATCAAAGATATTGGAACAGACGATTTGAGAGGCAACCTAACAATTATTCCACAAGGTAAACACAAAGTACCTAAAAGCAGATGCTTATCTCTGGTTTCCTATAGATCCAACATTATTCTCTGGAACGCTTCGCTCCAACATGGATCCGTTTGATCAGTTCAATGATGATGATATCTTCACTGCATTGCGTCGTGTCCATCTCTTGCCAACTACTGATGACGAGTTTGACCAAGTTGAAGCTGAAGGTGTTAATACCAATGTATTTAAGGATCTTAGCACTCCTGTTAGCGAAGGCGGAAAGAACTTTTCTCAAGGACAGCGACAGCTTTTGTGTCTTGCCCGTGCTTTGCTGAAGCGTACTCGAGTGGTGTTGATGGATGAAGCAACAGCTAGTGTCGATTTCCAGACGGATAAGGCAATTCAAAAGACGATTTCCACGGAGTTTGCGGATTGTACTATCCTTTGCATTGCCCATCGATTACATACTGTGATCGAGTATGACCGGATTTTGGTGCTTGATCAGGGAGTGGTCAAAGAGTTTGCTAGGTAAATATGCTCATGAAACAGAACTTGAAGAAGGAGTCTAACGTTGAATATTTGTAGCCCATTGGACCTTATCAACGATGAGAGCTCTGTGTTTTACAAAATGTGCCAGAACTCCGGCGATTTCGAAAGTCTGATTGCCCTTGCAAAGGCCAAGCATCAGCTGGTAGATATCGAATAATAATGTGCTATTTATTACATAAAAGTAGTGCTACTATCTAGAAAGAAGCATTGGCATATTGAAATAAAGACGATGTCCTGAAGGACTAGTATGTGTATACAGTTCATTCGTTAGTCCACTGTGCCATTCTTGCCGATTCTTTTTTTCTGTTCCATCGCTAAATCTAAAACGGCCAATTCCATTGTCCCTGGTTTGACGGACGCTGTAGACCTAATCTGCTCCCCCAAAGTTTCGAGCTCTGCATGAATCTCTCATACGTACGTTTGTTGTTACTATTTCTGAATATCTTTCGGAAGCTTGATAACCGCTACTCTTTCTGCTGGTTGCTGCAGTAAAATGTTAAATACACAAATTCTTTCCCTGTTTTTTTGCATCTCAAGTTGGGATTAATCCTGCATTCACCTCAAAAAAAAAAAAAAGCGCATGAGCAATATTGCAAATCAATGGCATATGAAAAACCAAATTAACATAGTATTATGTATTTGTTTACTAGATGGTACGATAAAACATATGAAATGATGCTGCTACTGGCCTTTACGCGTATACATATGGGTGATAGTTGAAAGAGCAATGCCAGCAGCTGCAAACACTAGATTCACAATTTTCCCCGTACCTACATGTGATTTAGAACACGGAATTCATTATACGCCTCTCTTACGATAGTCAGGTGCATCTGTAATTGGGAAAAGGAAAGAGCCAACTACTGCCCCCACATTTCCCAGCGTTGTTACAATGGCAATCCCAACCGCTCGTTCGGTTGGACGACTGTAATGCCTTGTCATCCAACTCATAAAAGTTGATCCTAACTTGTAACTGAGTACAATTCACCGGATGCGTTTGGCATACCCATAAATCCCACTCCAGCAACGCATAGATAAAGCACACCATACAGAACTATCAAGTTGTGTGAATATGAGTCCGGGAATCATGTACGATTGAGTTTACCCCAGGCGTCGTGAAAGACAAGAAGTAGCGAGTATCCAATCAGGACGATAAAAAAGCCGCATATGACTAGTTGAGACTCCCAGTTGTATTTGCTTCCCAGATAACCTGTTACTAGGAGAACTAAACTAACAAGAATGTTGGGCAACGATGAGAGTAACTGAGAGGTAAGCACATGAAACCCAAAGCCTAGCCAAAAATTAGTTACGAAAACTTCGTATTTGTTTGTTACCATTAATAAGTGTAGGTGTGAAGACTGTAACGCTTATCAGGGGCACAATGGACATGAAGTAAATAACGCTAAAGGAGTATGTCTTCCAACTGGAAAATGCTGCATAGACGTGCCTCGCGGATATAGAACGTCGGTTATCACTGGCAGGATCCTGTTCAGGCATAATCATCAACTTATGCCACCGCTTTTGATCATCAGTAAGCCATCGGACGCTGTCTATATCGTCAAATAGTATGAAGTAGGATAGGATTGCTATCGCGATTGTCGGACAACCTTCGATAATAAAGAGGTACTGCCACCCATGCAGCCCACCGTGTCCTTCCAAGAAAGCTGTCGCATACGCCAGCGGTCCAGATATGACGCCAGCTACGCCCAACATGCATAAGACCCACGAAATGCGAAAACAAAGAGCTTCGGGTGGATAGATCCGTGACATGTAATAGAGCATTCCAGGTACAAATCCGCCCTCTGAAGCGCTAATCGTGTGATAGAAAGTTAGCCTATTACGGTACGTAAACGCTATCCTTACCCTAAAAATAGCCGTGCTACAAATAAGGTACGAAAGCTGGTCGTAAATGCGATTAGCAAAGTCATGACACCCCAAAGGAGCATCATGCTCGACAAACAGATTCCGGCATTTGTCTTCTTGAGAATGATATTCGAAGGCACTTCGATTATCAGCTATAAAATAGAGTGGCAAACGTAAATGGCCTTGATTATTCCATGTAACAGATACTTACATACATAATGTAAAATGCTGAGATTGCCAGGCTCATTTGGTTGGGTGTTAGCTAGCAGACATTTCTAATCAGAATGCCTGTCATCTACATGATATGCACATACAGAAAGACTTTCCGGCATTCCCCCAATCCTAAAGGTACCATGTTCAGTTGCCTAGAAGACACGGTTCAAGTACATTACTTCGCATTACCGATGTTGGCGCGATCAAGGTAAGCAGAGAAATAAAAAACAGACAATAGAGGAAGTATATGCAAATCTAAAGCACGAACAATCTGCTTCCGTATCTTATAGGGCACAGGACTCTCTGCTGTAGTTGGATCAAGGCTGCCGTCTGAGTAGTCCTTTTGCATAGCGTTAAAAAAGAAAGATGGACGGGGGGGAAAGAAATAGCAAAATAAATTTCAAAGTGCATAAAATATATGATTCTTCTGCGCGAGAAAATGATCAGTTTTTAATGCCAGACGTCGATCCCGTAGATATTGCACACGCTCATGTTGCCACAAACAAGCCAAGAATAGCCATACCTACAATTGCCGGGATCGCTACTCCTGACTGATATATATCCAAAATGTAGTGATATTTGTCATTTTCTTTGTTATGGCAGCACATGCATTCGGTTCCATTTGATTAGTATATCAGAGGAGCGGCCAATACTATCTATAAAGCCGCTTAGTTTTGACCGGTTTGTTGGACTGACCTGTTCGGTTAAAAATCGGTGACTTGACCTCCAGACAGAGTGTTGATTCAGGCAATGGGAGAAAATCGACCAAAGCATCTGAGCATAGGGTGGATCGATGATCACAAACACGGATTCGTAGTAAACAGACTGCTAGCTTCATGTCATAGGTCGTTCGAACATGACTCGTCTCCATGTGAACACCTTTGATACACTTGTCATGCAACATTTTTAAGTAAAACTACAAGAAAATGATTTGCTATGACAAATGAAGCTTATAGGCATAGTTAAATTTCTTATCATAGCACGTATGGTCAAATCCTAGGTATTATTTAGTAGGTGATGGAGTCCGAGCATATTGGGAGCACTGTAGAGGGTAGTCCTTCACAGGTAATATTTACCAACCTCGATTGCTCTTAAGTTTAGCTTATCAAACGTTGTTAAGCGTGTAAGTAAGTTTCAACCTTTGGCTGCGAAGAACAGGAACCAGGTTCGTGGGCGCTTAGCTTGAAATGGAAGTGTTTGTGCAAATAAAAAGACTTGCGTCAAGTTGTATCTATATCCGCGACATGAGGAATATTGAACGAATACTTCGTTCACCTGTTTTTTTTTTTACTTTAGAGAAACCTCGTGACAGAGATCCCAAGGGCATTATTGCAAAACAGTAACATCATTGATCATAATTAGAAACGATTGATCAACAGTACGAATCATATATTCCACAGCTGTAAACTGTTAACTTTTAAAATGACGAAAGGAATATTATGTCTTCTTATTAAATTTATCGATGCATTTTGTTCTCGAAAACTTTCTTATAGAAGTGTCTATTTTCTTCAGTGGCCACCATCGTCTACAGGTGATTTTGTGATGCACCTGCCGAAGATCTTGCTTGAGGAGTAAGTAGTCCTTGATTGTTGTAGTGAACTTTAAGAGTTATCAAATGTTAAATATCATATCTACAAATGTATTGTTTATCATTTCAAACTGGTCCAGAACGGAATGTATCCTATGGTGCATTCGGTATTCGAGTGGAAAAAAAAAAGTCTTTTATCGAGATCACGTCCTGGTTCATCCTTATTTACTGGTTTTTGGTGGCCTAAATAGACTACAGGTTATTCAGAGGATGGTCATTGGTTCCTAGAAATAATGAAATCATATTACCGATCACTTCTTTTACTTGGCTTATGAGTTTTTGTAGGAATCCTATGCTTTCGTATTATTTTCCGTATGACCCATTAAAACGGTGTAGACAACATGCTTAACGTAAGTAACAGAAGCAGATGCACTATAGGAAAGCCACCCACCTACTTTTTTCATTTCTCGGTAAACAGTTGTAAATCTCAAAACAGTGCTGCCAGATATTACCTGAGCCTTCCGTGTTTCAACCATTTTCCTGAGTACTCTTTTTTATAGACACCAACGTCTCAGTCATAACAAAACATAGATTATCCTGTGCGAACCATTGGTGTGTAAAAGTCTCATATGATTTTGTCTGACAAACGTACGTCTGCAATTTTTTGGGACATCTAACAGCTCATACTTCCGTATGCAGTGATCAAAGATGACCTTGTCTTTTTATTTGTTTTCTCCTGCGTTTTATTCACTTCTATAGTCCTTGTTGTAAAGGACTACGCATCCATTTACAGCTCAACCCATATGAGCAAATACGTTAGCTTTCACAAACGTCGTCATGTTATAGCGATCTTACTCTGTAATAACGGGAAAAGCTAAGTGCTACATGTCCTTAGTAAAAAAAAAAAATAAGAAAAGAAGAATAAAGGACATTAATGACCATAATAAAATATTGCATGTGATGACAAGTAATATACAGTCAAAGTTCCATTTCTCATGCTATTAGACCATCTGATTAATGTAGCAGAGAAAAATTACGACATACTACTTACTGAACTATTTTTCATGCTACCCTAAATAAACTCTGCCTCCATGACAGGATCAAGTTTGCACTAAAAAAAGAAAATAAAAGTTAGGTGTGAAATATATTTCATTTCCCCAGCGTGGTTCTCTAGTGGGCCCGAAATTCATTCGATAGCTTAAAAAATACGTTCATAATTAGTGAAGGCCTTTTAGCTTACCCGAAGAGTATTCCCAAGTATTCGTAGGGACTGGCCTCGCACCTTGTACTGGTGCTCCCAGTAAAAACCGCTAACGGCGAGTAAGCCAACTTTTCGCATAATACGCTACGGAGGACAAGGGCGATGCAGCACCTGATGAGGACTTGAACGCTGTAAGGATGAGTGATAACGGTGCATACAAACAGAGAGTGTCATTTCCCCTACCGAACGAGGTGAGCTAGTCACCCAACCAAAATGGTTCAATTACAGATCCTGTAGGCTAATGTATAAACATGAACTATGGGTCTCCTGTGCATTGTATCCATCGAAGTTACACAGTGATGTTTTTGGATAGCGGAGCCAAGGAATAAAAAAAATGGTGTGCTTCCGCTTTCAAATAGTTTGGGTCATTAAGACAAAAAGTGACAGCCAGTGATAGGAAATCGATAAATGCCTTATCAATGGCAGAATATGACAGAACAAGTGGAATAGCATGGGAAGGAGTACATCTTTCAGACCATTACGCACATTGCATCTAACGCATATGTCATTATTTAATTGACGTAAGACAGATATTCAGAATAAATATATCCTATGCATCAGCGCGAAATGATATGAAATAAGCGCAAAGAGATATTCAAGAGCCTGTGGATTTTCGTTGGGTACAGCTTTCCTCATCAAACGGATGAGCTTGTTGTTTATGACGAAGTCGATCAGCAAGTTGGATCAACTGGAATTTGTGTTGCATATTTGTTCAGCAACAGATCAGCCTTTAAATGATCCGCAGCTTCTTGCTCTATTGTCATCATAACGGAAACGTCACCTGAAACTTTCTCCTCCGTCATTACGCAGAACCCGGGTGGGAAAGTGCCACCAGCACCAGCCGTTGAACAAAAGGGTTTTCCCCACCCAAAATCTAATTTTGGGCCTTGCAAATCGAATCGACACCAATTAGTCACTATTATATCCGATAACCAAATAATACGGCCCGGAGGCGTGTTGAACTGAGGAGCTTCAAAAAATGAAATCTTGTTGGCAATAGCTTCCGCTGAAAGTTCAGCATGTAAGCTGTCTCGGATGGCAAGGGCGACGCGAGAAGCTGCTTCACAAGTGGGGGATAATAGGTCCCCGCGAGAAACAGTAGCACTCCAAAGGGTATTGAAGTTTCCAAAGTACTGTCCAGACATGTTTCCTTCCGGAGATCTCTGTCTACCATCAGCAGCCATTGCAATCACCTCTATCTGTGACTCCAAACTGGAACGACCCTCATATCTTGCCACATTTCCATATGTGCGGGAGCGTGTGACGACACCACAAAGAAGAGAAGTAAGCGCATCACCCGATGAAATCCACGTATTTGATTTGTGCCCTTCGGAAGAAACAGAAGGTGAGAAATCATTTTTTAATCGTTGGATAGAGCTTTTGGTGAACTTCCATCTTGACACGTCAGATGGTACCAGGAAAGCTGGAGATGGGCCGGTTGCAGGAGCAGGAAGGACGATAAATGGCGGAGGAGGAATTGGCACAGTCGATTTTGTGACCAAACCAGAAAAGAATCGAGCAGGATTACGAGACCAATCGTTTGGAATTTTTGTAAAATCAACAGTTTCTCCTCGAGCAAGCTGAGCCCAAAATTCAAGAAAATCGAGAAAGCCACCTAGATCAGCGACTTGATGGTGTATGGAGGTGGCTACCGCTATGATTCCACAGGAAAACTATCGTGACAGAAGCAAATGATGTTGTGGTTGAGCGGTGCGGATAGCACGGTCAATTTTACATTACCCGAGTTACTTTCACGGCTAATATGCTTGATGATAGGGGCAGCAGCATGTCAAGCCGGGCAGATAAATCTTCCGTATCACCTACATACGGCGTATCTTTCATTTCGACCTGAAAAGGCGTACCTGGCGTATTTTCAGCATTCATGACAATGCATAACTTTCCTTCTTCATCGATTTGCATAGTTCCTGCAACCGGTGGATACAACTCGAGTGCTTCAGCAAGAGAAGATTTCAGCGTATTGATTACTTCAGAGGCAGTTTTGGGAGGGCAATGGTAGAACCGGTGATTACGAATTTGTACGGGGGGATTGAGAATATCCAGACCATGCAGTGCGATTGTCGACGGTGGTGGAGGGCGATTGTATTTGCTGGTAGGGTAGATTGTATCCGTCTGGACGGTCATGTTGTTTCGCGTTGAAAAGGTACACGTTGTATCTGCTGCTGCGCGATTCCCGGAACCAAATCCTTCCAGTGTATGGCAACTGCTGCGGCTTAGGGCGTGCGACGGCCACTGTGGTCACACATGTATCGCTCTGACTGATGGTACTCATGAACGGTCTTATTGACCTATTTTATTTAACAAACGCAAACATTTGCATCATCTTTAGAAGATATCTACGATTTGGGGTAAAAAGTTTGGGCAACGGCTGTTTGGAGGCCGTCATTGTGAAAGAATGATCTAGCATACAAATTCAAGATGCACATCTATGGGGTGTGAGGAGCTCATCTGTGGACGTTGCTCATATTTATCGCGCAAAATATCTCGTATGCTGTTGAGCAGCTGTTGGTACGACTGATGGGGGTTTTCTCTCAGGGTAGCTAAGCGAAAAAGGGTGAGCATCACAACCATTTTCCAAATCACGGATGCCTCACTTGTAAATGCGTAACTCATAGCACCTGTTGCTCGGCCAGCTTCTTTTGAATCCGCAGAGGTTTGATCATCTTTGCAACTGCGTTATGTGTTTTCCTTTTTTAGTCTTCACGAAGTGAGCATCATCCCTTGCTTTGACTTACCCGGAAAACATGATCACATCTGCTTCGGAGCTGTTGTTTCTTCGCAACTCTTCTTCAACGTCGCGTGCGTTGTACAGTTGATGACCCAACGTAATAAGCGAAGAAAGCGCACCTCCTCTATCACCCGAAGCATATGTCATACCTGCAGAGAGCAGGCCCATGCCAGCATCTTTAAACAGATTCTGACCCTTTATCACACCCTTGGTTGAATAAACGTAGGGCAGATCCAACGCAGTACCCGAGTGGCAGCTATCAAAGATGGCCGTCAAACGGCACCCGGCCGGTAACGGTCTCACCATTAAGTCATGCATGTCCTACACATGAGCCAGCAATGAGTAACACATACAAACAGGTGAACGTTCGAATGTTTACATCGTCAATGATTTGACCCGTTTCGCCTTCGTATTTTTCAAAATCCACAGGATAAATCGTTTCATCATATCCATCATCTTCATCTCCACTGACATCCACAACACGACCACCGTGACCACTGTAATGGAAAAAGAACGAATCGTGAGCCTGGGCGTCATGTACGAGCCACTAGAAGAAAGAAAGTTGCTCTGCTTAGCCTATAGTCTAACCTTAACCTGTGTTCCTGTTACCTGCATGGCCGAGAGGATATTCTGGCGTGTGGGTATAAACTTTGGGTCCGTTTGGTCGTCTGTCAGAATCACCATGTCTTCCTGGATATTTGCAGAAATATCAGTAAATGTCCCAAAGAGGATGTTATAGCTGTACCTCCTGGAACCCGTACAAGGTAATCAAGAAATTTTTCAGGTTGTGTACATCATTGATGCAACCTTATAGTTCCGTCAGTCAGGTACATACCATTGAAAGCCAGCCAGCTTTGTAAACTTACCACTCAATTCGGCATCGGTACCAAAATAATTAATACCAATCAGCAATGCTCGCTTTCTTCCTTGGCCTTATTTGGAGAAACGTTTCAATGGCTAAATTACATAAGAAATTTGCTTACAGTTCGACAGGGAAAAGTTGGGTGGGGGTTGATCTTTAACGTGTGGATGCACATGCAGATAAAATGCATCGTCATCATCGCCTTCACCAGGAGGGGACGGCTGAGCGTAGGGTACTATAGTCCGTCATGATTGTTAGTCAGTTAAAATTTTTTTTTCCTTTTAACCGATTCATCCTTTTTGTCCTACCCGGTGTGGGGGAAGGGTTGTGGAGTGACATTGGTGGTTGAGGGTAGTTTGGATTTGGACTCTGCAGATCTTCGGGTGTGAATGGTGGGTCGTATACATCAGAAGGAGGAGGATAACCTCCAACTGCTGGTGCAAAGGACGTAGTTGTAGTGCTATAAGACGAGGAAGATGTGTAATAACTGGATGTCACGTATCCATTTTCACGCTGTGATCAGTTAGTATGCTGGCGTCGTGCTTCTCGTCTTACCTGTTCATAGTGATGATGCTCTTCGTGTTGTGGTGGTGGGTAGCCGTAGTTGTCCATCGAGAAAAAAAAAGTAAAGAAAAAGAAAGATACAGCTTTAAAGCAAATAAATTGGTGAAAAACCAGAGTTAGTCGGTGGTAACGTAGTTTTTATACCGCCAAATTTTATTGAGACGAACTGACCTTCCTAATTTAGACGAATGTCTTTTTGTGAGACGCCGCTTTATTTTTTTCTAGAAATTTATCGAGACGGGATGTACTACTTCAAGCCGATCTCTTTTTGCAGGCACCGATTCCAATAAGTCTCAGCATGTCTTATCCAACCTGGAAATCGGCTGTAGTAACTGTCTTGCATGCCTCAGCAATGCGTGGCGTGAGCATGTCCGATATGTCGAGCGGGTTTCTTCCGATATTCTTCTTGATCTTGGACCAGCATTCTTCAATGGGGTTCAAGAAGGGCGAATACGGCAGAATAAACAAAGGTTTATAGCCGCACTTGTTGGTAGTATCCACGACAAAGCGAGAGTGATGGATTCTGCAATTACCTATCACAATAAGCATACTCTTCATCTCATGTTTATCCAGGATGTTCATTACCAACTCCATAAACTGGACAATATGGTAAGCTGTAGTGCCTTCCCTCTTTAATGGCTCCCTTTTAGAGAAGCAGACCGTCCCAAAGGGAGAGATACAGCCCACAATGCTGATATTTACGCCCGTCCGGGTGTACTTCTATGACATCAGGACCTCCAACCCTTGGTCATGCACGGCCTCTCATCAACTGTGAGTGAAAGCCTGCTCCATCAACAAACACGCAATTCTCTTGAAAGCTGACACCAGCAGCCTTCCACTGACTAACGATGTTGGAGCGTAGCTCAATAGTTATTGGGATATAGCAAGCCAAAGTGTACTTGGTTGCCTGCTTCGAGAATAGTCAAGTTCTCCGGAATGTCCAAAAGTTGCATGAATCCTATGTACCCACATGTCATACAGTGTCTTTTTGGAAAGCTTTTCTCTGGGCCAAATGTATACTTCTCCTTTAAACGTGTTTACGCTATCAAACAATGATGATTATTCCGAACAATAGCGTTTATTTGTAATACTAGATTTACTTTGACATTATATGATTGCTTGTCATTTATTGAATTGGGAGATAATCTTTTATCTGAATAGTCGCCCAACGAAATCGCACGCTTTTCCCGAATATGCTTATTGGAATCGGTGCCTGCAAGATCAGTTCGTCTCAAAAAAAAAAGTTGATTGGTCTGAAAAAAAAGAACACTGCATCCGTTTTCCGACGGAGTTACCTTGTAGAACACAAGACAAAGCCTACTTACATTTAGAGGAAATAGCATGACCACATGGCGCAGCTTACCCAAGCCAAAACTTTCAACCTCCCCTCCCTTAAAAACCTGGGTGCCACTTCCATGACCTCATACCCTGCTGAGCCATGGACACGTAGCAACAATCGAAATCTTTCAATCCCAGACAACAATTGAGCGGAGTTGTTGTTCACAATGCAAGGTAAGGTCGTCCATTGTCCTTCAAGGGAAGAGACGGAGAGAAGGAAGATAGGAGTACCAATCTAGAAACATGCTATCCAATAGTTCGCGGGTTTTAGTGTATTATTCTGCTAAGCGGAGGCATCCCCGCCCACATCTCTTCGAGATAAGTAAAAACGGAGTAAAGGAATACACTGCCGCTTTTCTTAGATGAGGATGGTGAAAGACGAAGTTTTTATAAAATCAAACTGCTTTAACGGTGTCAATTTTTATGACGATGTTTCGGATATGTCTTTGAGTGGCGTAGTTCGTTTTTAAGCCATAACTCCCCTGTTGATGCCAGTGACAATTCAGGACGGTGGTCCTGATTTCTTTTTCTCAAAAGCGTGACATAATTTGGAGCTTATACACACGTATGGTGCACATGATGGTTGGCAACTTTTTCCCTTTCCAGATCACAAGCATGTTATACTAGTTGACACTGCGTTTTTTTTTATTGTTACTGAGTAAGTACATAATAATAGTAATAGGAAGAAAAAGGGTAGCTGTGCTGATTTTAGTTGGCACGAATGACGGTTTTAAGGGCTGTCATGATGGTATCGGCGTCCTTCTTGTCGTCAGCAAACATCTGGTATGACTCATCTTGTCGGGTATCCAGTACAAATGCATTCGGCACGAATGTATCTTCTTCCGCATCAATAGCGCTTAATCGGGTTACCTGACCGAGATCGATCACGGTGATGGGAGCCTTATCCAATTCATCACGGTACAATAATAAGCTTTTGCCTCGAATCAAGAAATAGCGACGTCTCCAGAACTAATAAGGAGCGTGAGATAAATTCTTGCTGCCTAGTTACATGTTGCTTACAGGACTATTACTTGGTTGAACTGATGCGAATCCCGCCAAAATAACCTAATGGATCATCAGCTCGGTTGATCCTTTTCTCGTATCGTATTTACATCTTTGTTTTTTTCAGCTTCCAGTAATCGCTGTTGAAGTTGTTGCCTCTCCAATTCAGCTTGTTGTTGTTGTCTTTTTTCCTCTTCCGCTTGTCTTTTTTTCGCTTCGGCCTCCGCGTTTGCTTTTGCGATCTCTTCCGCACGTGCTTTTTCCTCTGCACGTTTTTTTGCTTCAGCTTCTGCACGTTTCTTTGCTTCAGCTTCCGCACGTGCTCTCTCGATGGCCTCGGCTTGCTTTCTCTGTTCTTCCGCAGCCTTCTCTCGCTCGCTGTCTGTATCTTCTTCGGATAAACGTTCGCTGGCTTCCACGAACGATTCGGGTTCAGCTGTTTGCTCCTGATCTGTCACAGGTGACGGTGTCATGGCTCTGTCTGGCGTGGGGGAACGCGACGATGATTGGCGGTGAGCAGATAAGGACGCACGTTTGTTGGAAAGCGAATTAGGTCGCGAGCGGTTGGGTACTTGATTTTCGTTGAGCTTAAGTCGCGTACGAATGTTGGAGTCGCTCAGATCGTTAAGGGATGATGCAGTGATTTGTGCATGGTGTAGTTTCAATAAAGCTGCAACAGATCGGCTATGCACCAGCGCACGAGCTAAACCGAAACATGATTAAGGGGTTCCTGTCTGATAATAATTTTTCTGCCACTATTTACCTCGGCGAACGCCACTGACAAGGAGAAACGGAAGAGTTAGCAAAAGGCTACTTTCATCTACCATTTGTCTTTTTACCTCACTTGTTCGGAAACCCATGTGATAAGAATAAAGCGATCGTCTACCCGTACGAAGCCGTACAAGACCTCGTCGCTCAAATGCTCGCGTAACTCGCTAATAAAACGTTCAGTACATCAATTGGTGTTTTCTCCGTTTTGCGTGCTTATTACCTCAGACCGTCAGTTCCCTTAGAGTACAAGGAGATAACGTCTCGCGTATCATTGTAACCAAGAAGAAGCCTGTGGTTTCAAACTTGCGTCAAACTAGGCTTCATCTCAGTTGATGCTTCTTACCAATTTGTGTCATCACCTTCAACAATGGCAGTGTAAGTTTCTTGAATTCGCTTGTCGGATAAATCGCACATGATGATGGGAAAAGGAGAATCAAATGTGGGTCGAGTCTAAAATAATGGGTTGAGTTGGATACGACTTTGACCCAACACCAATGGACTCCGCTTTCGACCTCAGATAATGTTGTCTCGCGCACCTGTTTTGTTTTAAGGTTTTATTATTGTGCACCCTTTTTCCATCGTGTCATTTAAAATTTGTGTTCAGTCTGGACAAAGTAAACACCATCTTCAAGGAAAAATATATTTATCTGACAACTTGAAAGAACACGGGAGGCTAGCTGAAATATTCGGAATGATGGATCATCGGAGGCAGACGGACAAAAAGAGAAAAAAGAAGTAACAAGTTCAAGCTGCATTGACGTGATATGTAACTATAACGTCATAATTCACTGGAGCATAGCTATACATTGATTTCTATACCAAACTACAAAGATGCAGCACTGCCCCATGAAGATCCTATCAAGATAAGCGCTTTCAATAAAATGTGCCATCACCACGGCAAAAAAAAAAAAAATATACTTAGCGTGCACTTTATGAGATATGCTAATATGCGTTGCGAATAACAACGTACCATCCTTATTCTCACTTTCCAAAAGAAAAGATCCTTGACAACGAGTGCTTTGATTGGTACTGTGTTGAGGAGCGGTTGTATAGGTTACAAAGTTTGCGTCGTCCTTAGTAACATAGGTCAGGCGCTTGTAAAGTGGATATTCATATTGTTGTACAGGAATTCTTAGCATCCTTTGACCAAATTTGCAACACAAGCTCTAGAAAATTTGATACAGCGTATAGATCACATACTACTTCTAAGTTTGATCCGTTCCAGAGAGCGTGGTAAATCAATGTCCAATGACTAAATAGGATCAGCCGCTATGCTACGAATCCCCTCTTCACCAAAATTACAGGTGAGCGTTTACCAGCTAAATAGAAATGGTATATATCTCTGATGTACTGGAAAGGAAAATACCAATTCATTTAGGCAAAACTGTTAAAACCTGGAATTGGAACCTCACCCAGGTCATATTTATAGATGAGAATAAACGGAGCTTACATACAAGTGCTTTGATACTACTGAGGCAAAACAATGCATCTGGAATTATTTCTGACGAAGAGTTGCTGCAACGCGCATAAAGACTATGTTGACGTTGATTTTTCATACATTTGGGCTGTAGCTTTGATTGCTGCAGATCACCGGGAGAAGCGGCAGAAGGTCGGCTTTTGCCTTAAAACGGCGCCGCCAGTTTCTACTTTCAAATGTCTGCACAACAATAAAGACAAATCGAGCGTTATTTAAATCATCGCTTGCAACGGACGTACTACTGGCTACTATCTCTTCCTAAATCCCACGCTACCAAGTTGTTTTTGTGTGACCTTTAGCGGAAAACAGCACAAGGTTCACATGCTATACAGAAGAAGCAAATTTCGTCGCGTATTGTATTTGTGTCCAATGAATTTTGACTATATGACGTTTGTTTAGTAGCTATTCTCACCAAATCAAAGCTTAATCGCAAAGTGATAAAATGACTGCCCTTGTAACCATACCACCCAGCTCGGGTCAGGAAAATAAGAATATTCGTGATTTCCCACTGTACATACTAGGCTGGTCATGTTATAGATTAGTGGCAGTCAATGTTACGGAGATCTTTAGCTGCTCTGCATACAACAACACTGTGCATACATACGAGTTTCATGTTTGTATAGGCCTGCATCAAGGACAAAGCACATAAGACAGCTTCCCAGCAGCGATAACAAATAAAGCGATAAACATATGTCATAGCATCGAGATAATAAATTCTAAGATTAAATCCCTGAATGTGTCACAGGTTTCAAGCTGCGTAGGATGATCAGGAGGTATATAAATTACAAGGATGAACTACTCAAAATATATGACCTGCGCCACAATTTTTTGTGGGCAGTGAGAAAAAACGTGCAAGGTATTTTTTTTTTGTCCCCTTATCACCGGGATGCAGGAAGTGATGCACGGCTACGGTGACATCGATGAATATGGAACTTCTCCGTTTTATCGTTCGTCTTTTTAAAACACTCTTCCGAGAGTCAACCGTGTCTAATATTTGACTATTGTTTTGTTTATAAAAAACGAACAGTGAAAATTCATGCAGTGAAAACAAACTTGTCTAAGCTGTCAGTTTAATTTTAGCTTAGGCTAAGCAACAATGCTATTCAAAAATTCCGCCGGTTTCATTTTATTGCCAATGCTGGTTCACTGTAAACAAACTGCCAAACGGGTGATTCTTTCAGAGTCAGTCAAACTATTTGTTTTGGCGTTATGCACAAGCTGTAGAGTAGGAAAGTTTATGCCGCTGCATCATTAATTTCATTACTCTGCAAGATGACGAGTTGAAGGGCATACCCATCTGCAAAGTAGGACCAGAGTAAGTTCTAGCCAGGAGTGGACCATAATGAGAGTGTTAACTAGTTCTCACCGACCAAGTTGGCTTATTTCTTTTTCTCGCAGTTCATCACGAGGATAGTTGCAAAGCTTCTACTTTTTGAACAAAAGTAATAAATGCATTTGAGGAGATAAACCCAGTACTATTTTTTTTTGGCTTCCTTTATAAAGAGAGAGAGAGGGACGAAGAGAGACTTATGTATATAGACAATATTGTGTGCGGACAGTATATGTATAGGATAGTTTGAGGATGAGGAATAAAAAAAAAAACGTTCGCTATACACAGTTATATCCATTCCCAGTCTTCAATAAGAACATCCATTGGAGGTACACGTCGTTCTTCTTGTCCGATAAAAGTTTCATCTTCATTCTCTTCTTCCGACGTCTGCTGACCATCACACCAGTCCCATTGTGATTGTTTTCGTCGTCTGTGCTGAGCCAACTGACGTTTACGAGCAACGATTTGGATACTTTTCTTTAACAGGACATCCGTTTTTTCAAGTTGTTCGGTTTCTTTACGTAAAGTCGCGATCATTTGTCTTAGCTCGTCCATACGTACTGTTGATCGATCAAAGCAAGTGTCTTCTTCTTCTTCGACCCAAGCACCAGGTAAAGAACGTCTATTAGAACTTCGCCGTCGCTTCATCAGAACAGTATCCCCATGACTAGGGAAAAAGACAGAAGACATGATGGATAGCTGCAGTGCGACAGGTTCTTTATCCAACGAAGAGCGGCGATTACAGTAAGCACCCGGTAATGGATATTCCTTCTCTGAAACACTAGCCATTTTTCGTATCTGTTAAAAAAAAAGAAAAAGTTATATAAGAAAGAGAGGAAAGAGTATTGTGAAGGAATCAGCAGAAAAAAAAAAGGGAGCTGGGGGTTTCAAAAATGGGGAAAATACATGAATTTTGGTGCTGCGGAGTGTCACCTGCCAATTTGCATCATTGGTCAGCTCCACTTAACCCTTGCTGTTCAACTTCTTCAAGAAAAAAATAGGCAAGTTTATTACAACATGAATTTTTACTGAGCTTCCACAGGCTGTTCGGCAGCAACAGGTGCGGGCGCAAAGTCCTGAGTAATGGGTTCCGTGATAGCGGCTTCCTCCTTGGGTTCAAGGATGGTAACGATATCAGGCAAGGAGCTCTTGGGACCGTTGCGGCCAGAGGGATCGCTGTCCAACATGATCTTGACCTTAATACCAAGAACACCCTGGCGCAACAAAACGTGACGCACAGCAGTGGTGATGAAATCACGAGTGGGCTGGCCAGAGTGGATCATGAAACCGTCACCGAACTTCATGGCCTTGGCACGGGCAGCACGAAGCTTACCAGACACGACAACCTCGCAACCCTTGGCACCAGACTCCATAACGAAGCGGACAACACCATAGCAGGCACTTTACAAACCAACATCAGTTCTTTTTTCTTTTGTGCTAAAAATAATCCAACTTACCGACGGACAGCCAAACCGTTGAGGAGCTTGAACTTGACAGACTCGCACTGGGCAATGGCGCAAAGACCACGGTTCTGGACACGTTCGGCGTAAAGCTCAACAGCGCTCTCGGGGAACTTGAAACGCTTCTGGACGAGTGTGGTCAACTCGCGGATGCGGCGACCCTTCTCACCAAGAACGTTCTGGGTGTGGGTGGCACGGATGATGACTCTGAAAAAATAAGGAACATGAGACATCTGACTCCCATTACCACCATCGATGCAACCAAAGCACAACTTACTCAGTGCGAGCGGGGGTCACACGGACTTCAACACCAGCATAGCCATCCTCAGCCAATTCACGGGTGAAGAACTCGTTGAGTTCAGCGTAGAAAACACCGTCAGCGACCTAATTGATTTTCAGTTTAGATCCTGTCTTTCCGGCATGTTTTCATTTTACTTACGAACTACAGAGGCAATACAAAGACGCAGCAACAAAGATTCCAGGACGAGAAGGAAAAAATAGTAGAGCAGTGTAAGAGTGTGATGTGAGAAGAATCGATTCATGGCAGAAAGATCAGAAACAGAAGAGGTGATGCAAAGGAGAAAAAAGATAAGTATCATCAGTACTGTTCGTTCATCCATCCATCCATCCATCCATCAACCTCGTACCTTTCTCTTCTTGGAGATTTGAGCGGCGGCAGCGGCCATGATGATTGTAAAAAAGGAGGGATCTTGGAGGACGGGCCGTCAGGGATATCTTGACTGTGGACGGGATTCGCCATTTGCACCCCCGCACCTCTGTGACCCGGTGTGACTGTTTACCCAGATCTGTCCAACGCCCTTTGAACGAAGCACGGACGACCGAGCCCTTTGGCCGCGTAGGCTATTATCAGAATAGGAGTGAAAAAATTATGCACGTTAGAGTGAAAGATAGCGAGAAAATCAAATTAATGAAGCAGAGCTAACCCATACCTAAGTCTAACAGCCTATCTAGGGACACTAGTGAGCGCTTGACTTTCTCCGGGATCCACTCGTACGAAACCTTGCCTTTCATATAATAAAGTCTGCAAAAATAAAATCGACCACCACGTAATAAATTGCCGTGAGCTATTATCGAATTATCAATACCAAATAGACTGACACATAGCATAGGACGGATGATGATTATATGGGAATTTCGTCGAGCACTCGCCTCGGCCATTCTCACTCCAATAGTTTCATCACGTTTGCAATAATGAAACGCAAGCTAAAAGCATCTGAAGGTAGAAATATTTAAATGTGAGAGCGGGTTGCTACCAGTGAATACGCAAAGGGAGTAACTGTCTGAATAATTAAAAGCTCAATATGCCATAGATATATTCAAAAGATAGTAGTACGGATATGCTAACGCATTGTATCGTCACGATTGCATCAGACTAATTTATCACACTGAACTACCAATTATCTCAAGAAGGCCTTGGATGAAACTTATGCTTGCTCGCTTCTTTCGAAAAACGTTCACTCTTAGTTACTTAATCTTAGGGGAAGGGGTGCTCCAACAAAACTCTCTTCAGTAAAACCATCGGCGGATCCTTTTAGTTTGCACAAGGTCTATTTGCGTTTATGAATATATATATATATATATACTCATTTTTTTTTGGAGGGATTGATCAAATAATAGCATATGCATTGGGTTTAAGGTGTGTAATGACTTGAATGGTATACTGTACTTCGTCCCGTTCTGTTCCAGATCGTTCATTGAGGTTACATGCATGTACCTAAGCTGCCAGTCCTGAGTGTCCGTAGCAACACCCATCGGCCATTGACAAAGCATTCGTCAACTTCCTATCAATGGCTGTCACTTTTGGTTCCAGTGATCCGAACTATTTCAAGCCACGGCGTAACAACGACTTCTTCACTCTTTGGGTCTGTCCTTCAAAAATGTTCCCAGTATGCACTTCAATCTACAGAACGCATGCTCCATGTTTATATTTTAACCTACGGGCCCTCTAATCAAACCACTTCAGCCGACTAACTAGCATGCCTGTACCCCATTTGACCAATGTAATGGTGTTATCCGTCTTATGCATGGTTGTCGTTCATCCTTATATCTTCAAGCACTCTAGAGGTGCTGCATCGTCCATGTCCTCTGTAGTGAGTTGTTCTGAAAAAAACAAAAATAAAAAAGTCGGCTCTCTCACCGAGATGCTAGTACAGCGTGCGGTGTTCAGTTCCCCCCGATCATGTAGGGATACCCTTTGGCGATTAAGTTAAAAAGCGTCAACATACCCATCCTATTTACTAGTCGTAAATGTATTTATATCCACTGGAAGATAAACTGTTGCATATAACATGTATTTCCAGCCTAATATATTTGCTAATCACGCATACTGTTGATTGAATCAATTTTTATGCACCTTCAACAAAGAGTTATGCGCTCTCCAACACGCGGACAATGTGGCCACTCGTGATGGCAGGGATGCTGCCCTGTTCTCCGCGTGCCGACCAGCACTACAGATACAACCCATTCTGTAGCTACCTATAAACCGACAAGAACGTAGCTGTTGCATTCGCTGGCGTCTCGGCTGGATGCCTAGTGGGAATCCCTGGCCACGCCGCAATTGCTCTCTGAATTCGCGACTTGGCCGCTCCCATGCCACCCTCTGCCTACAAGCCCATTGCCGCCTCAACATGCCTGCGACAATCCTTGACCCCATCTCCAATCAGACCTACCAGAGGATCATTCAGCGTTTCTAGCATACATCAATATAAAGGAAAGAATCGAAGAATCAGTCCGGAAACAGTAGCGAACATTGTAAAAGCAAACATGAAAGCAGCTGGTATTGACTCCGCCAAGTTCCCTCCACATTCAATTCATTCACCAAGCAACACAAAAGCAATACAACTGGGGTTTACCTTACAACAAATCAAAGAACATGCACACAGGAGTTTGACCAACGATACTCTCGAAAAATACTATTACAAACCAACGAATAAAGCTTTGCTCAGTACAAGCATAAACACCGATTTTTTCCAATACGGAGAACAGTACCACATCTGAAGTCGGATCGGAGTCAACTGGACCTGGTGTAGGAACGAACGTCAAGGCTATAGTTGACGAAGAGAAGACGAAAGATGTGGTACACTCCCCACCCTGGTTCCGAAAGTTCTTCTGAAAAATCCCAACCCACAAAAAAAAAATCGATGACGCTTTGAAAGATATGAGGTGATACAGTTTAGAAGTAGTTTATTTTATAGATTTTTTCAACGAATAAAAGCGCGGCATTGAAGGAGTGTACCACATCTTTCGTCTTCTCTTCGTCAACTATAGCCTTGAACTCAGACCCTCAAAATTTGTTCAGAGTAGCATAAAAGTTCATTTATGAATTTCAAACAATGACGTAGAATTTTGTGTTGTGGCCATATTAAAAGCAATGAGTCGTTGGATAGCTTCTCTACAACTTTGCCTAGAGGACTGCCACGCTAATGGTGAGAGTGAAAATGTAGGGATTGGCAGAGCACTTGGAGATGGAGCATCGTTGAAGATTGGATTAGCATACATCTGACCAACATCATTCGCCATGTTTTTTCCACTATGCCGAAAACCAGGTCGTGTTTGTCTACAGTTTTACACAACACCAAATTAATTCGCAAAGTTTATCAACAAGCAATCAATTTGCCTTTGTGAAGGTAACATTTGCTCATCCTGAGGATTTTCTTTCGCATTCATATCTTCTGCCATTTTCCTCTTCTGAGCAGCCATGATGCTGAGGTCAGAAGGTCTCGTTCTCTGATTTGCTTGCTTCGTCTTTGGCACGACAGGCAAAACGATGGATAATGAATTTTTTGCCATGGTAATAGTAAATGAAAGAAAAAGGAAAAGAAAAACAATAGGTTTCTAGACATAAATATGTTTTGGCACATAAACAAGATATTAAATCAAGTTTCCAGTTTCATTCTTGATCTCTCAAATCAGAAGATATATTTTTTCCAACGTCCCAAAAAAGGATCGGGACTGCACGCACTCTAACGTTAGTATCATCATCTGATTAACCACCAGTAACTTTGACAATCAATCCTATGTCTGTGTTCACCTGAACATAGCGTTAGATGACAGGCTTTTGAATAGCGGACTTTAGAACACTTTTCACATGTGTGCATTGAATGTCACGAAAGGGCTCTGGCCCTCTTAAGGGAACATACAATAGGCTATCAAAAATTAGAGCCATCAACGCGCACACGCGTAAAGCATCTATCATCCAATGACATTCACGTTATAATGTGGATATCACTCATTTCTCTCGTGTACGTATGCTATTAACTTATCTCGCTGCTTGATACGAAGTCAGAAAATACGCAGCACCAGTGCACACACGCAAACAGATGGATGAGACGAAGAGTGCTTACACATTATCATTGCCTGTTCGAGAAACGATGCGGTAGTCCTCTTACTGCCAAGTGCTTCTTGGCGCAGAGCAACAAACATCTTTCCACTAGTATGGTTCGGTGTAGGCCTTCGTTTCTTGATGCTGTCACATCGTGAATAACCATTTTCCATTGCGACCTGCCTCAGAGTCTATTATCTCCTGATAGTCGTATCATCTACGTTGAGTTTCCAAAGATTCCTTTTCTTCTTCCGATATTCCTGCTTTGACATATCGGGCATAGCGTTTTCCTCACAGAATACCTCTTAATACATCATTGCTCTTGAAGATTGAACTTCTACGCCACTGTTTGACAATCATCAGTGGTGACAATGCAAGCACATCCATCATGATATCAAGAATAGTCTTCACTTTCACTTCAAATAAGTGAATAGTTCAAATGCTGAGAGATAGTCGCTGTTAAGACAACTTGAATCATCGAAATATAGTTGGTCAACATATACTTATCATAAGGATCGTAAAAGAAAATATAGGCGCGAGTCATTTGGCAGTTCTGTAACCTTTACGTTGGCTCTTGAAACTTAAGCTATCAGCAATATTTCTATAATACATTAACGGGAAACTACCCGTATATGGTGGTAGTAAGAAGACAGACAGAAAAAATGTAGCATACTTCATAATACAAACGAAGATCCTGTAGGCGCAATGTAAAGGATGCCTTATAGAAAAAAGTAAGATTTCGAATACATCAGTTGATGGTATGTATCGATGAGGTTTTGGTGCTTTCCTTGAAAAGGCATCTTCGGAAAGATACTCTCCGGTTTGTACAACAAGAAATCATGCTCTGGCGACTGTGCTGTTCATCGTATGACGTGCGGCATTTTCAAAACGAGATGTAGCATTTGATGAAGATAAGACATGGCAACGTATCATTTTTATGTACAACTGGTATCATTGAATCTCTGATTTTGCGATGTTCTTTGAAAGATGTGTAAGTTTATCTCTGACAATTCTATGAGTGAACCCTGGTTTTGCAGGTTATACAACGGAAGGTCGGGATATCAAAGTCTTTCTCTTGCCGCCGTTCACTGTTCGTCGTACAACAATGTTATCAATAAAATTGAAGTTTGCGACAGTTCTTCTTTATTTCACCAGAGCACTTTTATCAATGATATGTAATAGTAATGGAATGTATGTATCCATAAGTATCAAGCATGCCCTTAGTTTTCATCTAGAAAATAAGTACAGCGTACATCACTTTTCCAAAATTGGTCTATCGGTACTACGAACTAACAGAAGGAAAAGTGACGGTAGGTCCTATTCAAATAATAAAGATACTTGTCTAGAAACTAAGCATGCTGGAAAATTCTAACAGACCAACATTAGACAAGTCCATGCAGGAGTCGCCGTTGACGAACATGGCCGATCTAATGTAGATATCTGGGACAGTCAGATATAAAATAGAAATAAGAGTGATAGGCATTTAACATGTGAAATGTGTTCACTATGATGGATATTGATATGTGGCTTACGAGTTTATAGGTGGAAAACATAAGTCAGATCGCTCTTCTCATCTCTTTTTATGAAAGATCAATTCTATTGCAAAAGGGTTCTCTACAAGTGAGAAGACTTAAGAATAGATACAAATAATTTTAAAGTCGAGATCATCAGTGGCAATCACCAGTCTTCCCCTTGGCTGTTATATTCATTATCAAGTCTAAAGTTGATTGGTTAGGGATCAACATGAATATCCTGGTGAGCACGTTGTTGAAAATGAACAGCGCATAGTAGAATGGATCACTCGTGAAGGCGGGCTAAGCCTTGTATAGTATGCTGTAATAGTCAGGTACATTCATAGGTGATTAAAGATGGGAGTAATTCCATCAAGCGTTCATAGTGAGTTGCTTTCTTCATTGAGTGATGAATGTTCAAAATGAAGTTTATTGTCCAGAGTCATAAATGTTACTCTTAAGATTAAATCAACCTCGTAGCGGGAATGGTGTCAAAGAGTAGGGTTGAAATCGATGTGTCACAGTTGGGAAGAAAAAGTCAAGTGATTTCTTTTTGAAATGGAAATCAAACGGAGACATATTTCAAAAAAGAAAGAAAGAATAAATTTACTATCAGTTAAAGAGATAACATTCACTGTGGTATTTAGATGATATAAGTTTGTTATTCTATAGTTAAGAATGATGCAAGTTGAGATGGGGAATTACTTTGGATAGTAAAAAAAAAAAAAAAAATTGATCAGCTGTCAATTTAGTCTTTTGTTATCATTTTACTGTTTCCTTGCAGATTCATTTACTAATGACTATACGTATTTAATAGTAAAGTAAAGATGATGATGATGATGTTATCTCTTTTTTAATAATAGTGATGATGGAATAAGCACTGTCTTTTCTTTTCTTTTCTTTTTTTTGTAAACTCAGCAGTCGGGTTGTCTTTTCATCTTAGCAAGTATGCACAAGACCTGTTTCGATTTTTAGGGGAAAGGCAATCAATATAAATTTAAAAGGAACATCAACTAAAAGAAAGAGAGGAAAATAAGTAATAACCCCCTTTTTCTCTCTCTCTCTCTTTTTTTTTTTTGTGTGTTTTCTTTCTTTTTTGTATAAAGAAAAGTGGTTGGACAAATTACCGGTGCAACCAAAAAAAAAAAAAAAAAAATTAGCTCCATCGCATGACTTAAACCGCTCTTTTATATTTATATATATAAATACTCTTGTACTCTTACTTTTTCTTTTTTCCTTCCCCTTTTCCTTTTTATACTTATTTACTTATGTCAAGATTACCTGCACCTGGTATATCCAGTGGGATACCACCACCAAAGTCTAGTAGGCTTGCGAGACAACCTTCAGCAGACCTTAGACGGAAAAAGCAACAAGACCAGGCTCCGCCTCCCGTACCTCCTTTAAAATCGACAAAGTCCACTAGAACCCCTTCACTTTCGCGTGCTTCTATATCTTCTTATGAAGAAGTCGAATCACCTAGTTCTTTGTCGCGCTATTCTTTGTCATCCACCGGTTCCATTCAAACCGCAATGACTTCTCCGCGCTCATCCTTGACTTCACCTAAGCCTATGACTAAGCGGGCATCTAAACCACCACCGGAACCAGTCATGCTTTCCGAAAGTCCTACTCCATCTGGTTTATATGTAGGGGAAAGAGTAGCTGTCGATTCAATGGGGATTGTTGGTACCCTCAAGTTCTTAGGTCCAACACAATTTAAAGCTGGTTTATGGGCTGGTATACAATTGGATATCATCGGTACTGGAAAAAATGATGGTTCCGTAGGAGGGTAAGTCCCATTGATTTCAAACGAACTACCATCGGATTAAAAAAAATTTTTTTTTTATTTCTTTACAATAGTATGCGATATTTTGCATGTCCTCCACAAACGGGTCTTTTCGTGCAGGCAAACAAAGTAGCTTCATTGGATCGAGATACAGATTCTGTTAGATCTACTTCACCACCTTATGGAAGACCGCCTTCGGCACAGAACCGAGCCTCATTGACTCAAATCACCGCTGGTTCAAGAGCAGCTCGCTATATAGGCATGACTGCTACACAGCTTACCCAACGTCAGCAATCACCTCCACAACCACAAAAAAGACCTACAACAAGTCCTTCCATGCAACTGAAACGAACATCTGTATCAACACAACGTACTACTATACGACGTTCTCAGTCATCTATCCAATCACCTACCCCGACTCGCCGGGATTCTCCGCCTCACCCTCCCACTGCTGCTGCCGGTATCCCTTCACCTGCAATCACTCCTACAAGTAATAGTGTCCATGAAACCGATGCTGATGACTTTGATGCAAATGAAGATGCCCTTATTATGAATAATCACGAAGCTATGCTTACGGATACACCTGTCCCTGCCAATATGGCCATGTCCAAATCAACTGACCCTGCTTCCGCCATGGATAGTGAAACTGCCCATGCACGTCTTGAACGTGTTTTAGGTGAAGCAATTTCTCAAGCCCCTGATGAAACCATCATGCGACTCCAACAACTTCAACTACGTGTCGAAGTGCTGGAAGCCGAAAACAAATTCCTCAAGTTAGAAAATGCACAGAATAAGACCGCCCAACAGATTTTAGAACGATCAATGGTGCTGAAAAAGAAAGATGGCGGCGAGGAAGAGGAAGAGGGTGTGAGCTATTTCACTCTGGAAGGACACAAAGCAATCGTGCAGGAAATCAAGGATGAACACGAAACAGCATCCAAATCCTGGGAAAATCAGGCCGAAGAACTACGCTCAGCTATAAAGAAACTCGAAGGACGTGTCAGTGAGCTTGAATCGGAACAGGCTGATCTGATCAAGGAACGGGATGACCTACAGAAACAACTCAGTGAAGCACGCAAGGAAAATTCCCAAATGGAACACAAAGTGCACGAACTCGAGGAGAAAGTGGCGGTGGCGGAAGCAACTGCCGCCGCCGCTCAGGCCTCCAGAGCTGTCATGAATACCACTTCCAACTTTTACTCGGATAATCCAGATGAAATGCGTGAGCGTCAGATGCAGATGGAAATGGAAATGGAAGAAGTCCATGAACGCCTAAATTCCGTGACAGAAGCCATGCGTGCAAAAGACATGTTTCTGAGCACGTTGTACGAACAAATTGAGACTCATCGCAATATGGCTGAGGAAAAAGAACGTGAAGTCCGACGCGTGCGTGCTGACAGCGAACGCCATGTCCGTGAAAAACAACGCCTCCTTGACGAAATTAAAGAATTTGAAACAAAATTGCAAGAACACCAGGAATGCTCCAGCAAGGAACACTTTGACAAACTAAAGCAGGATCACACACAAGCCAAGGAAAACCTGGCAAAGGAAACCGCTGCCGTCGAAGACTACCGCAAACGCATCGAAGGTCTTGAGAAATCCGTCGATGAACTAAAGCGCGCTGGTATGGAAAGTATCGAACTCTACGAGAGTTCTGTCGAACTCCATCGCGTCGATATGGAAGCCATCAACGCCAGTCTCATGGATGAACGCCGCAAGGTCTCTGCCCTTGAAATCGAAAGAGAAGACTTGCGAAAGGCGGGCCTGGACGCCATCGAAGCTTATGAGGCCACCATCGAGGAGTTGAAGCAAAAGCACACAACCACCCTCGAGGAGCACGATCGTAAGCGCGACGATCTGCAAGCAACGATCGACAAACTGAAACAGGAAATCGAACAGCTTGTGAACGCGAGCAACCAGACCGAAGAAATCGAAAAGATCAAAGGTGTTTGGGAGAGCGAGCGTAAGCGTCTCGAAGAAGAAGCCGAGCTAAAGACACAGACACTTGTGCGCGAACGTGAAGATCACGAAAAGATGAAGCTCGACCTTGAAAAGCTTCGTGACCAGATCAAGGAGGCCGAAAAAGCCACAAAGGAAAAACAGAAATTGGACGAACAAGTCCAGCGACTTCAGGCCGACTATGATGAACAGCTCAGCGCCCGTAACAAGTACCTTGATGACGTTCGTGCAGCCGTCGAGAGCCAAAAGAAAACAGAGGGTGAACTGCGACGCATGACTGAGGCAAAGGATAAGGCAGAGCGCGACCTTTCCACCACCCAGGAAAGCCTTGCACGCGTAGAAGCAAGCCTCTCCGAACTGCGCGCCCAAGGTCCCATCGACAGCGACTCCCTGACAAAAGAGCGTCAGCAGCACTCCAAGGACATGGCCACCCTGCGAAGCGAAATTGAGAAACTCGAGGCCCAGAATGTGATGCTGAGCAAGCAAAAGGAAAGCCTTGAGCTCCAGGCCAAGACCGGCGATACACACAAAGACGGCTTTGAGCAGCTGAAAAAGCAGCTCGAGTTGCTCCAGGAGGAGAAGAAGCGCATCCTTGCAGAAAATGATAAACTCGCAGAAGCACACAAGCAAACAGAAAACGAGTGTCTCAAGCTAATGGACGAGGTCGAAAAGCTCCACGCCGAAGCGGCAGCAATGCCTCAAGAACCCATCTCGCTGAGCGACTGCCAAACGGAGGACGAGAAGGTGAACCGATTACAGCAGCAGCTCAGTGACACCAAGCGACAGATGGAGCATTTACTTGTGAAGCATTCCTCGGAAATCCGTCAACTGAATGAGAAGCGAGCAGACGACGACAGTGCACATCAACGCGAAGTCAGCACCCTGCATCGCGATATTTCGGAGCTCGAGAGTCTGATCGAATCCAAGATCTTCAAGGAGGCCGATCTGGAAGAAGCACTGGAAAAAGAACGCAAACAAGTTGGTCGCTTACAAGATGAGCTGAACGACCTCAAAGATCAAGTCAGACAACTCTCAAGGCAACAGCAACAACTAGCAAAGACCGAAGTCGTCAAGACCAGCATCACAGCCTCCTCCCCCGCCACTGCTATCCCTGAAAAGGGGCCTTACTGCGAACTCTGCGAGGTCCCTGGCCATGATACATTGAGTTGCAAAGCTGTTCTTGACACTTCGGTAGTTCAACAAGAAACGAAGCCCGTAAGTCCCAGCTACTACGATACCGAAACCCAACTTCTGACCCCCTCATCTTAGTACTGTGAAAATTGTGATGAATATGGATTACACAATACCCAACAATGTCCAAACCAAGCCGAGACCTTTTAAACTCTCTTTTGTACAATTTCCCCTCACCCTTTCTATATAATGTCAGTCCTTCTGCTTAACTCTTTAGTTTTGTGTAAATGTTTTTCGATTCTATACCGATGCAAGATATCCTTTTCTTTTTTCTTTTTATATCTTCAGGTTTCCTTATCAAATAAAAACAAACCACCCAATGCCGTACCCTTTTAGAACAGCGAAAAGACGTTTCTGTACACCATTGACAAAGGGAGCCAGGGGTTTACAGCTTTCTTTTTCTTTTTTTTTTTTTTTTTTTTTTTTTTTTTGCCTAACACATGATAATACCTGCCACACCCTAATGTTTTTGCTACAATCACTAACAAAGCAAAGCTCGGGGTCTTTAGTTGACGCAACACTTCCACGTTTCACATGGCTGAAAGTTCATTAAAAAAATTTCGCCGCATCGTAACACAAGTTTATAAAGAAATATATCGAATGCATCCGGCTAGCTGTATTCCGAACCATGGGCCTGTTACGGATCATCGTCCCCAAGACAAACAATACCCAATTTTTATGGTTGCCCATCACAAGGAAACAAAAGCGGTAGGACGCACATGTATGCAGAGCATGAAGCTATTTAGCGCGTGGATGCAGAATTGACGCATTGCATGATCTAAAGTCCAACTTTTTTCCACTAAAGTAAATGACCTACTGTTAAGTTGTCGCTCAGCTCTTTCTATTCATCTTGGCATAAACTGCAAAACATAAATGTTGGTATATGGATGGGCGATCATGATGCTTGAAACCTACTGTTTACCCCGCGTGATTTGGGTGGTAACCCACTACTCTTAAAACGTACCTACTGTGAATAGCGCAAAAGTTGACCAATAGCATCGATAGCTGATAAACTTCGTCTAAACGAGTAACCAACCAGACATGTGCTCCGTCTATTCAGTATCACGAGAATGGCAGACGGTGCAATCGGACATTGCTTTTCCTTTCCGTACGAAAGCCTCCACATCCATAGATAAGCGCCAAACACCAGCCTAATGTATAGTGAATCTGTGACATGTACTGCAAAGAGTAATTGAAATGAGGAGGCAATAGCAACGCGTCCATTTGGTTGGAAGTACCCCTAAAAAGAAAGGCATTGGAGGCTCTTAAAATCTAACGAACAAGGATACGTAGTTTTACTTGCTACTTTTCATAGAAAAATAAGTAGTTGGATGTTGCTGTAGGCTTCAATCTCTCTAAAAATATTATTTTTTCTTTGGTAACATTTTTAAGGAGATACAATGTATTTGACTCCGTTTATCTCCAGAGCCACTGTGGGAAGTCAGTTCTTGGCAAACTAGTTTTTTTTCTCAATTAAAACATAGTTGACCGGGTAGCTGTACCACCTCAATTTGTGATGAACTGTTTCTGCTCAAGAAAAAACAGTTCACTAGAATCGGCTTCCTATAGTGAACGTCCCAGAAAATTAGAAGAGAATATGTCAAATATTGCCTATTAAGCAGCTCCCATGGACATAGACCGATTGTTAGAATAGAAAACGGTGTCTCAATAGCTTATGGCGTGTAAAATAGAGGGCTAATGAGCACAGGGTCGACCACCTGCCTTTCATATACCTAATCAACCCATGCTTCGCAACAAAATTTGTGTTGGAGAGTATTCTGGAGATGCGTGGGGAACAGAAAAAGCGGTACCAGAGATGGTGGCGATTTGTTTATCTCCACTTTTATTTGCCAATGAAAGTTTACTGCATGATTTGCCATTTGTTCTCGGGTGCCATTAGGATAGATAGGGAAAATTTTAAAATATATCAGATCTCATTATGAATTGGTACCAGAGAACGTGTGTACCAAACAAGGGAATCAGTGGTTTAAGCAATCCATAGATAAAAGGCTCTGCTAAACGGAACCATGAAAGCCCTTGAGAGCGGGTAGTACAAGTATGCAACAAAGACCAGCAGACTACCGTGTCATTTTGTAAATAAATCCCATGTATTGCACCTATTCACAGCAATGCATACGAATATGGTGCTATACATGGTAACAACGCGATTGGCGTCAAAAGTTGTAGAGATCAAAGGAATGCACTCGGTACACTACATCCGATTGTGGACGAAAGCTAGTATGTTTGTTGCATATCTATGAACAATGCATCATTTCGGCATAACCGCTTTAGACAGATCAAAAAAGGAAAGTGATATAGATATACATATAAAGTAAGCTAAACAGAAAAAAGGATACCCCAGAATTTGGTTGCATAAAGAGGTCATTGAATCCAATGGTAGATCGCTCAGTATACCAGAACTTTGCTATAAGCCATATAGAAATCGTATCATATCCTGTTTCTGTTGTGATATCATTTTCATGTATGCTATTGCAAAGTAAAAATGATTGAATAGGATGACTATGAACATGGAGTCGGCGGGCCTCAGTAAGATGTCCTATAGTAGAGAGTATATGCAGATGAAGAGAAAACTAATCGTTGTAATGCACTAGAGAATGACATAAGACAGGTAGCTTAATTATTGGTTCTGAAGGAAATACCACCTTCTTAGGCTTTAAGTCGAACGATGTGTCGTTTTGTAGGCGACAACCTCAACCAAGAGCAATGTAATACGCACTGGCCACATTAGCAGAAAGAAGATACTCTTTTTCATCCTTTCACAGCTGGCGTGTCCTTTGCTGTACAACACACAACACCTTCTTCTTCAAACGACTGACATTTTATTTTGTTGTCCTTTACGAATACTAGAAAATTTGTCCGCGTAGACCGTTTGATGCATGGTTCCTGGAATTATTTTAACGGACCTAGTTGTCATCCATGAAACAGTCCCAGAGTATCATAGGGTCACCATCAAACTTTGGTTTTTTTCATCAATGTATTGCTCCAGAAGAGACTCTCCGCTATTTGCAACAGCGATACTGGCCATTGTCTCTTGAGATGCGCTATCGGACTTCTCAAAGTAAACGACTTTGTAAAATTATTCACTAGTCCAGTCTACAATGTTCCTTGATCTAACACTCTTTTTATTTATGCATTTATCTGCCCCGCGATTACACCTGATAATGTTGTTCTCTTTTCTTTGAATGTTTAGTATCTTTGGAAACGTAGATTGACAAAGCCAGTTAGTCTCAACGATCTGGACATGCGAACGTTCTATCTCTTCCAAGCTGCAGGTGACAACGCACCATGCGCTGAACCTTTGCATCTGCTTTGTGAGAATCATTCATAGATACCTAAGGATGGCCATTGTAACCTTTTTACAAGAAAGGCTAAGGTATGGGATATAGCAATTTGTATTTCACTGTTACACTTCGTGGGATCTAACTGAAGTTTACTAGACTTTACAATGTTTGTATATGTTTCGCGGATTTCATGTTATTTTCAATGATGAACATTTGCTTGCTTCTCTCTCAGTCCACAAGGTTTAATCTACAGCACTATTCAGTGGGAGGCAATTATTGTAGGATAGTGTCAAATATACTTAAAATATGTTACATCAGAATGAACAAAGTCAGTATCATATTGGAATGATAGACAATAATTCTATACAGAGTGTAATAGTGCACATATCTTCTAGGTCATATTTTGTTATGACAATGAAGAATAAAAGCTGCCAGTATTTGCAGGACATCTTACACTGCATACTATCCCTGCAACCACAAAATGACCTCTTATGACGTAACTTGCCGGATCAATAATTAACAAAAAATAATCCCACTATATGTAGATGAATCATCAAATTCATTATGTGTTTTGCTGCGAATTTGAATTGCAGTTACCAAACCGTGTATGTGCCCAATCAAGCTACACCCTATAATGCAAATTACCCTACTTTATACAAGATTCCGCATAAACAAAGCATGCGTGACCATCAGGTCTGAGATGCAGCCTAACCTACGTATAGCAATAGCATAACTTTCGGTTTTCTCTATTCTACAAATAGAGTCTAGATAATCGCTTTTTACTTATTTCTTACGGCTTTCTCACTAAACAAATTGCTATGAAAGTCAGTTTTCTTTCCCTCTCTGGCGTTGTTTTCTTGGTTGCTCGTATCCACGCTACTCCCAATGGGGCTCCTGTTGATGGAAATGGAGCTCATGGACAGCGCAGAAAAACCAGTCCCACAAGTTGCTGCAGATAATGCCATTTTACCTCCCGTTACTGGCAATGCTGTTGATAAAGGGAGAGACAAGACCAAAACCAATGTAGCACCACCACCTGTGTACGATAATGAACAGAGTGAGCAAGTAACTGAGCACCAAGCTGCCCCATCTCTCGTCATGGCGCGCATCGTTATCGCAAAAAACGCACCCCATTAGCAGGAGGATTATCAGGCTTGGTGAAACCGCCAATGAAAGCAGTAACCCCAACTATAACGGCTCTGAACGAGTGAATTCAACGTGGCGCTACACAGATAGAGTCAGCCATCCAAAATGCTGGGGCCGGCACAAACTAGATAATCCATGGTACAGCGTTCATAACAGCGAAGACATCTTAAGTGCCATCAGCTCAACCTTAAATAGAGTATCTAGTAAACTTAGGTCATTTATGTCAGGTATACCAAAGATTTCACGTGGTGCACTCCCTTAAAGCATACTTTAAGACATCTCACCAATATACAAAAGTGATATTGGCGGCAGTAGACACATTCTTGAAACAAACAACTGTTTTGCATACTTTTACGTCTACATACCAATACAGACATTTGTCAAAAAAGTTCATCATAGTATTTAAACGCCTATATTTTAATTGTTTTATGTACTGAAGTAAGAATGTTTATTTCCTGGTGTCAAACCTTCAATGTTCTTCTTTTTTTTTCGTGCCATTTGTACTGAGGCTTTGTTACAACATTGTCTACAAATACCAACAGTACAAAAGAAATATGTGTTGATCACTATGGAAAGCCGGTTCTAGCCAGCTCAGTCAGGTTCCTAAGGTACTAGGTTCCGCCTGTTCACCCCAAGACAAAAATTGAAATTCAGGAACTGCGAAACCTACAGTAGCCTCTGGTATCCTCATGGAACCAAGTTTTCTAGTGTTAAACAGGATCTCTGGTATCCATTTTGTATTCCTTGGAGCCTATAGGAACCATCTTCGTTTGTATTTAGTAACCAAACGGAGAAAATAGGTTTTATTTTATACTATCTAGGAACTTTAGGAACCATGGATAGTCCATTTAGTATCCTTCTGTAAACTACAGTAACCTTGAGATACGCTTTCATACCGCTTCCCTTCCTTTTTAGGTCAGGCTGCTTTACTTATACATTAATTTTTTATTTTGATTTGTTTCATACTGCAAAAAAAAAAAAATGCTGTGATTATGGTCATGGAAATAACATCAGGTTATATTCTACAAGATCTTTTGTTTGACGAGTTTGACGCGTTTGACGATTGACCCGATTTCCGGGAACTTTTTCTTGTTGATCTTGTAAGCTTGTTTAATGACTTTGTTGACCTTGCTTTGTTCCTGAGTGTAGTGGCCGTTTCTTCGGTTTAAATTATAATTGCTGCTGGTACACTGAATATCACTATAGCTTTGAATCATAAGTTAGAAGTAATCAAACAAATGCTATCAGCTTACCTTCATCCAGCCTCTGTTGCGCAAGATTGTCACTGTTGTTGCTTTCCGTTTCAGAAACCTTGTTTCGTTCAACGAGTTCTCTTCTTTCTTCGGGTGGATTTGCAGCCAGATCGAAGGTTATTTCTTTTGATGGTTTGCGTTTTTGTAGATGAGCCTCCGTACTCGACCATGATTTGACAAAAGCAGCCTAGCTCCCCAAAATGCCACGTATCTTTTCAGAGGAACACCTATTTGGGTAGCCGTATCTTCCAGGATATTACAATCAGTTATTTTTATATTTTTTGATATTTTCCCCAAGAGCATGGTTTGTCAAACTGAGAAGTGACACTGATTATAACGGTTAAAACCAGCGGATGTACGCTTTAAGCCGTGCTTCTACTACTTGTACACTTACTGATGGTTGCTCAAGTTTTTAGTTTTTACAGTCTATTAGCATTTGATAGAAAGTGTACTGAAGTGTCTTGGCTTTTCAAAACGTGAAGGGCTTGGGTCGTCCTCGATTGGATGATCAATATTGCGTTGCTCATCGGCAAATACAATTCTAGTTGCCGGAATGTGCCCTTTGCTGCTTTTTGACACGATACACTGTTTCTATGAAATAGTGACAGTGTTAGATAGAGATGTGCTTCAATACATGGGGTCTTTCTAGAAAATGAAAAAAAAAAATGACACGTCTTTGTGACAACCGCAACTACCTTCAAGTACGCAACTTCTCCGTTTACTTACTGCACTATTCCCTGAATATTATTGGTAGTCGGCTAAATCCTAGTAGTTTTGTCGCATATTTGGGCTTACTAGCTCAATATGTAAGAGGACATGATATTGATCAAGAATCCGTCAATCTCATAGAAAAAAAACAGGAAAAAGGAAAGTAAGTTACGATCTCACGCTTTGCAATAAGGAAAAAAAAGGACGTGAGAACGTAATCACTTGAACAAGTGAAAAAAAAATAGCCATTGGGTATTCCAAGGAACATACAGGAAGCATCGTTATGAAATTGTGGAAGCTAGGAACCTTGAGGCTCCTATGGCTACCTGATTTCCCATAGTGCGGAGTTTGTAACGTTCCCGTTTCTTTGCGCATCAAAGATTGAAACAGAGCATTGTTATCAGTAGTAGGTAACGAATTGTCAAAGGCTCTAGAAGACTGCTTGACTCCACAGTTAAATATACGCTTCTTCTCTCCGCGTTTAGTGCCTTCGCACAACTGGAAGAAGTAGATTGTTGGGCCGGTGCGTCTGCGCTTTTGCTGTATCTCATAAAACATCCAAACCGCTATCACACTTATGAAATAAAGTAAATTAATTAAGGTAAAATAGGAAAACGGGAAGAGAGGAAATGAGAGAATGAGAGAGAATGTTTTGTACTGATGGCTACGTCAGCAGCCGTTTAAGAAGACGTTTGATGACGGTTGTATCTTTTGATTCCTTTGATATCCTCCAGGAACTGACATTAGCTTTTAATAGCCTCGTGGTTCCTCCTGGATCCATGGCGACAGTGAATAAAAACAGTCATTTTATCAAGTGAACAATTGCATAATAGCATAGATAACGAGTAGAAAGAAATGCAAAGAGATATAAGCTGTACTGTATAAGCTGGACCCATTGGGTACCCCGAGGAACCATACGGAGCCAAAGTATCCTTCAAGAACCTAGAAAAACCCATAGGAGCAATCGTCTTGAAATAGTGAAAACTAGGAGCCGCGAGGTTCCTGTGGCTACCTGACTTCCCGTAGTGTAATAATGTACACATTTCCCGCATAAGATTATCATGGTGTTAAAGCGTTTATATTTGGATCATTCTATGTACTAAAGTAAAACTATTCAAAATTTCCCATTCCATTCAACCGCAGCTTTTTTACTCTACGTATTGTTTCCAACTGTTCACACGTACGAGAGGGAATATGTATGAATACGTTGGTACGATAACGGAGCTTTATGCAACAATGGCTGATAAAATAACATATGACAACGTGAGAAACGACAATAGAATTCCGTTAATTGAGATGACATGTAAATACAGTACTTCAGCCCCTTTTTGTATTGAACTTTGAAAATAGCGAGAAGTTGAACATTTCCATGTGTATTTTCCATTTTCTCAAAATTGTTGAAGATATGCGAGAGTTGAACATAGTGAGGATGGAACATAGCGGAGGAAACACTGTCTGAAAATGTCACTATGGGAAGAACAAAAGTTACTAGCTTTTTGCAGGTGATTTTACGTTGCGAATAATATACATCAAGTCATTATAACCACAACATTATTTATTAGAGACGCTAATGGATGTACAAAAAACCGCAAACGTAGAACCGTTGTAGATGAATTGTCGAATGTATTTGGTGTAGTCTACTGCGAATCTGAACTGCGATCACATACTTTGCATTCAGTCAATCCTTTTTTTAACCATTTAATGCAGAGCATGCTACAGTATACATGGTTACGTGTAAACAAAGCATGCACAGGCATCAAGGCTGAAAGATGCATTCTTCTCTACGTGTAACAGTAGTCCAATCTTCGTCTTTCTCATTTCAAACAAAAGGTATAAATGGGATTGTCAATATTCGATTTTCTTTGCATCTTACGGTGTTTCACACTATATAATTTGCTATGAAAATCAATATTCTTTCCATATCTGCTGTTGCTTTCTTGGCGTCTGGTATTCAAGCTGCTGCCATTGGGGGTCCTATCGACGAACACGGAGTTGTAGTAAAGTCCACGGACAGTGCCACCGGTGCAACTGGAGAGAAAACAACTAACACTGCAGAAAGTGTCATCTCGCCTTCGATTGCAAGCAATGCTGTGAATAAAGTGGGTGGTCAGGCCAAAACCAATGTAGCATCACCTGTGCGCAACAATGAACAGAGTGAACAAGTGGCAGAGCAACAAAATGCCCCTGTCACTCGCCGTGGCGTGCATCGTTATCGCAAAAGAAGACCATCTTTGGCAGACGATTTAGCTCCAGTACTGGAAGCAGTAAATCCGACTTTACAGGGGGTTGACGCGGGATTGCAGCAAGGCGCAGGAAACGTGAAGGCAGCCGTCCAAAATGCGGGGGCTGCCCTACACCAGGCGGCCAACGGTGTGGCGGACGTAGCAGGAAGTGCAGCATCAGGCCTTGGCCAAACTGTAGGACAAGTCCCCGAAAGAGTTCAACAGCTTGTCCACGCGCTCTCGCATAGCAACAGTCCAGTGGCGTCATTGCTTAAAACCGTGTTTGGTTCTTAAGGCGCTTCATCAATAGATAAAGGTGATAGTAGCGTTGTGACCGTATCCTTGAGCCAAGTCGTTGTTTTACAGATAATCTTAACTCTAATGGCTCAGACAGTCGATGCAAATTTGTTATTGCGTTTAAACTTTTATATATGGACTTCTTCCTATACTGAAGAAAAAGTATTTATTTGCTGGTGTTGAACGTTCAAAATTTGCTTTCTTTTTTCGTTCAGTTTTACTTCTGTTCTGTTGCCCACTTGATTGAACATGCTTACAGTATGTGAGAAGCATATACACATACATTAGTGATACAATGATAAAGAATACTATGCCATAGGTTACTTATAAAGATATGCCCACGGGAGAATTCGCAGTCGAATTCTGTATAGTTGAGATAGCTTGTCAGTGCTAAGCATCGATAGTTCGAAGTTTTAATCACCGTGTAAAGAGATAGCAGTCCTTAAATTCTGGTATATCTAAATAGTTTTAATGATCAGAGGAAGGAAATATCTTTGATCTGCCGCAAAAAAAAGCATGATTACAAACGCTCGGATGTAGCGTTATAGGGCGCAGGTAATCTAAGAGTTTATACCGAGCAACAGCGATATTGATGGTAGTTAAACATTTTTCATAGAGAGGACCAATGAATGAACTAAAGAAATTGTTCTCATCGTTCCTGGCGTTCCTAACCTCGGTTCCTGAGTACGAAAGTATTTTATTAATCTTTGTTTCAGGTTTATACTGTGCCAGAGTTATATGTGAGCTGAGTGGTTAATTGGTTTTTTCTGTTCTTTTGATTGCTGTCTATAGAAGTATGACGGTCAAGCTGCTTTGGGCAAGATTAAGGTGTTAGGTAGTCTGATTAGATATTGAAATACGACAATTATATCTGCATAGCTCGTTTTACTCTAGTGAAAAACTGTTGATTTTGACGCACCGTAGCATCATATTATTATTCAAACAATTAGTGTTTCAGTTTGTTGACTTTTATGAATGAGATCAATTTCCTTGCCAAAGCCTCCGTATAAACGGTCTGATTCATGGTTTCCGGAACTATAGTATTGGGCCCAACTCGGTCTTCAATGAAATAGCCCCAGATCATCACAGGAACGCCATCAACATCCTTGTTTGTTGATGGAGTTCTCAAGGAGAGAACATCTGCTCTTCGCAACAGCGACTTTAGCCATTCTTCCCTGTACCACGGAATAGAGATTTTTCGGACGGAATGACCTTGCACCGCAGCTCATACGTTCAATCTACCTGCTTCTTTATCCACTCAGTCTTATCTTTATGAGTTTCATTATTCTCAGCTTACACTGTGGTTGGTATAAAGAATCAAAATTATGCACAGCATCGCGAAATGTTTGTGGTAAAACTTGTGTGCATAATGTTGTGTGACGAATGATCAAGGAGACACGCAGTATTGTTCCAATAGATTTTTTTGAGTTTCGATAATGT
Organism: Saksenaea oblongispora B3353; assembly: GCA_000697495.1. Taxonomy (NCBI): domain Eukaryota; kingdom Fungi; phylum Mucoromycota; class Mucoromycetes; order Mucorales; family Saksenaeaceae; genus Saksenaea; species Saksenaea oblongispora. Next base: position 193,703 of record JNEV01001632.1, read on the forward strand.
CGTTGAATCTTTGTAGTATGTCTGGAGATATAGGACAACAAAATCTGTTAGCCTTAACAATCTAGCTGTACGGGATTTCCGCCTTCTTCAACGCGCAGATGACGGCAAGCTCATGTACTAGAGCTTTAGTGTTTATTTTATGATCGTTGTCACAGATATCTAAACATATCCATAGTATATATTTCACAAGAAAAGCCGAAAGTCGATGTAATATTTTGCGTTCCATTGTTCTACCTGGCGTAGAGCAGCTAAAGTATAGATAGATATTCTCAGTGCCTGCACACGTTTGCAGGTTACATGTTGTTTACTACGAGGAGTTTTACTAGTTCGCCTCTCAGCCGACAAGGATTAGCTGACTAGTCAGTGAAAAATGATTGCGATAGAGTAGTATAAGTTCCACTTAAAACGCACTGTTTCTTAATGAGCAAAGTAAATACCGTATTAGATCAATTGATACAGACTCTATAAAACGGATAAAGATATCCACATATTTTGGAGTCATGCCATATTACGACATAATGTTTACCATAGTTTGTGACAATGACGATCAGAATTTACTAGCATTTGCAAGGTATTTTATGCTGCAGATGATAAATACAATCATTGCAACTAGAATACCACCTCTTAGCGGCGGAAGCTGCTATACAAATATAGCAAAAATGTATAACCACTGTGGCTGAATCGTTGAACGCATTTGGTGTAGTTTACTGCAAATTTGAACTGCGATCACGTACCTCGCAATCGGTCGATCATACTCCGCCCTGTAATGTAAATCTCCCTACAGCACAATGTTGCGTGTAAACAAAGCATGCAAAGGCATCAATGCTAAAAGGTACTGAGAAAAATACGGCATATGCAGCTTTCTGTACGTGCTCCAACAACCTAATCTTCATTTTTCTGACTCCAAATAAAATATATAGACGGGGTTCTAGATATCCGATCTTTTTATACTTCACAGTTTTTCACACTATACAACTTACTATGAAAATTAGCGTTCTTTCCGTATCTACTGTTGTCTTCTTGGTGTCTGGTATTCAAGCTGCTGCCATTGGGGGTCCTGTAGAGGGCAACGGAGCTGTAGCCAAGCTCACTGGCAATGCAGATAAAGCGGTCCCACAAGTCGCGACTGGAGCCACTGTAGAGAAAACAACTGAGACTGCAAACAACGCCATTTCACCTCCAGTTACTAGCAATCCTGTTGATAAAGGCAATGACCAGGCAAAAACCGATGTAACACCGCATGTGGGCAGTAATGAACAGAGCGAACAAGTGACAGAGCACCAAAATGTCCCCATCACTCGCCGTGGCGTGCATCGTTATCGCAAAAGAAGACCATCTTTGTCAGACGATTTAGCTCCAGTACTGGAACCAGTAGGTCCGACTTCACAGGGGCTTGACGCTGGATTGCAGCAAGGTGCGGGAAACGTGAAAGCAGCCGCCCAAAATGCAGGGACTGCCGCAGATCAAGCAGCCGATGGCGCAGCGGACGAGTTGACTAACACGGCAGCAGGCGTCGGTCAAACCGTGGGAGGGGCCCCCGCAGCCGTTTATTAAACTGCCCAAGCCATCGATCATAATTCAGGAATTGCAGGGGATGTAGTGCGTACACTGGTTGGATCCAGTGTCTAGGCTACATCAGCAACAGACGAAAATGATACGAGTAGTATGATTCAAATCATCAAGTCGAACCGTTAACTTACACGTAGTTTTAACCTTAATAATGTAACCATTTTCCGTACAAATTCTGATTGTGTTTAAATATTTACATTTGAATTGTTCTATGGGAATAAAAGTGTTTTTTCTACTCTCAAACTTCAAAACATCCTCTCACGTGTAAGGATAGAGAATCGTATGCAGTAAGTGATGCTAGTATAATCAAGGTATTGATGATCAGGTGTTCTAATCATCGCGCGAAAATGCGACAACGTTTAAGCTCCAGTGAGCCTTCTGCGCTCCAGAAATGGACGGAACGCATTTTTAATGAGCAAAAGTAAAAAATACGAACATGACTAGAAAGTCTCCGATCTCATGTTCGGTGGTTCAGCTACTATACACCTTTTATAAGGCGCCGGACCCCATTTTTGAGGTCATGCAACCTAAATTACAAATGGATGCTTCAAATAAAAACAGTCCATGTGTATTCGCCGTATAAACATATAAAAGGGTCCAAACCACTAGACGCAAAAGGATTTTACTTTTCCCTTAAGCGCAGTCAGCTTTCAGTAACCCTTTTCTTCTTGTACAGCCTAAACGTTCTAACAGAGGATTTTGGGAAGGTTAAATTCTTGCTGAACGAAGACATACCTGTATGTGTTAACAACCAGTTAGTTATACGTACCTCGTAATTAACATCTAATCCTACGCCATCGAGATTAATATTGACGAAAATAGATGCTTGAACAGGGATACTGATGCGTTGACGGAGAGTTTTTCAAAAATAGCAATGATCCACTTCAAAGCAATACGTGCTTTGATGCGTTCTGTAATGCCAACTGGAGGGAGTGGCGCTTTCTGATTGTTTGACGTCTTTTGCTTCGTGCTCGAATTCCGCTTGGACTCCAATCCTTCCTTTGCTATACTTCAGAACGCGAGAGCGCTTAAGCACTTCAAAGTTCGAATGTCCTTGCAGTCCTCATAAAAATCGAGTGTGCTGTACTGTAAGGTTAGCCATCAAAATAATGTGGGCAGCACGCGTATACAGTCGCAACCACTTCATTACCTAGGCGATCTAGCTGGTTAGTACATCTAGTATCGTATGGAATTACAAGCGACCTTCATTTAGATCATAAATTTACATGCTATTGGGCAATAAACCGATGGTTCTTTGGACTCTTTTGACACGGGAACGAACCCCAGGTCGTTTTCCTAATTCATTCCACAGTAAGCAACAAGTAATATCAGCGTTAGATAACATCATCTTCATGATAGCAACACTTTTCTATAGTCGAGCCTCTTTAAGGATAGAAAAAGGGTTTCCATTGCTAGTTCGCAATCTGGTCTGGACTGAAGCAACGTTTTGCTGATGTCATTGTATGATCACTTTAAAAAAAAAAATTATACCAGGGAAGTAGTTTGTTGAGCGCTTTTACTATCGCCGACATATGCGTATGTGTGTGCGAGGTCTGAGGGGCCACGATAATGCCATGCTTGAAATGCAGAGTCTTCGCATCCTGCATAGAAGAATAACTTGCTTTTTCTCAAAGCTTCCTTATCTAGTGTATGCAGCCAAGCAAACCGTCATTCATTTTTTAAAAGATCTCTTTAAAGAGGTGCAAAAGACTGATAAAATTTCGTGGAAAAAATACTGTAGCTGTTGGATGTAGTGGTATGCATCGTCAGCTGGTAGAAGCCGGAAGATAATTGTATAATTTTTTTTTTTTGGGATGTCGCCACGTTTACGTTCGCTATAGCGGCGTTTAATAAACCAAGCATATATTACATTCATAGCAAGACTGGGGTTTTCCCCTGGATACACTCGGAAGTAAGAGCGACAGAAGATATGTATAGATAAGCTTAAAGGAAAACAGCGATTTCGGCTGATGCGTATCAGCTGGCGTTTGCATATGGAAAGAGCTGATTTCAATGTTACTTGCTTGCAGTATGTCCTGTTGCAGTCTCAGTGTTCTTGAGGTCATGGTATGCTTGCAGCAAGAGAGCAATTGCAACACAGACATTGTTAACGTAAGTTGGGCAATTGGGAAGCGGCAGTGCATTTTATTAATAGATCATTTCGCACGGATGATACGCATGTTACCGATTGGTATTTAGCAGCAGCAGCCTTTGTTTTCTAAGATGGAGAATGTCTGATGCAAGTCATATCTGACTTGCAATTTCCTTTCCGAGTACGAGCCGCAGCTGTCATCCAATATCATGTTTAAGTATGCTTGTCGTGATATATCAATATGTCCAAGGTCTCATGGTTACCACAGTTATCGTGTCTCTCTCTTATCAGAAAACAGGAAACGTTTACGATATCTTGAGATTACAGCAGTGTCTCCATATCGTAACTCGCAAATATCATTGATTATATTCCTAGGTAACCATTATTAGTCGTCAGCAGTAAGAAATATGAGTAGAAGCATGCGCTTATGAAGTCTAGGTAATCAAAACACCACGATAGCATGTCAAAGACAACGCTGCGTCCAGGCATTTAGCGAACTGCCAAGAGACCAGCTCCGGCCATCGCCAACTGCTGGTGACTTTGCGGAATCATGCGATAGAAGTGATCTATGCAAGCTTAAGCGTGATACTGGGGAATAATACTATACATTTGTACATTGGAGCAATGTACTAGGCTAAAGCTGAAATGACCGGCATAATCACCAGGTCGGCCGAAAGTACCTGGAAGCTAGATCACATGAATGTCTCTTAGATGACACGATGGACGAACTGAATTATTCTAAACCGCAATTTAGCAAAAGCACGTCAAAAATCACAGGTAGCTGAGGACTGAATGATTACGCTGGTGTGGGTGGCCTCGTTAACTTAGCGGTTGAGTCATAAGTTTCGTGGATAAGTCAGTCGTTTGGTTTATTATTCAGACCATCGTTCAATTCGCCCAAGGGTTATAAGGTAGATAACAGTTGAATTTTATAAGGATTTCTTCTTTTTCAGGAGGCCGCTACTTGCTGGTGTGTATTCCCTGAGGGAATTGTGGCAAACTTCTCCATTGGAACGAGCTTCAGTTCGTCACACGATACTTGCTGTTGAACATTATGCTATTGTTGTTGGACATTTTACCAATCTACAAATTGCTTATATATTAGCAAATATTGCTTATTGTATTATTTTAATAACAGATGGAAAATTACTACTAATGGGTTAGAGGATAGGAAGACGTGGGGCTTGCTGTTTCCCCTTTTCATAGCTGAAGATACTTTTCAAGCGGCGCAAAAATGTTAGGACATCGCAGTCAGTCAGGTGCCGATTGGGTAAAAGCTACCATTTTTTTCTTTTCCACATTACGCAATCCATGTCTCTCCAAAATCAAAATGGTTTATTCAAGCAACAACAGCTTCTTTACCGATTAGATCACTCTGTACTAAAGACAAAGCAACCAACTTACTACATTCCTCCGTCCAATGAGTTTTCCTCCAGCATCAGTAAGGGTAATGGGAGCGCAGCTGTTACAGCGTCATATGTTAAGCTGACATACTGGTCTTAGGTCGCAAACGAAGAGCTTCTGAAGACGAGGAGATGACAAGTGTTAATGGAGAGGCTGGACTTCCGTTTCCTTTTGTTACAGGCCTGGCATCGTCATCATGCAAGCCCACGACCGAACAACGGATGCTGCATTCAGTGAAACGAAATCGAATGGGTATTGAAAAACAGTACCCTATCACAAAGCTTTTAGGTAAATAGCTTATCCAGAACAATGGGTTTCTTACTTGTTGAAATAGCGACGTTAGACAAGGACAAGCTGATCCAGCTGATCAATGACTTGGTGGATTCAAACCCCCACTTACAACCCGAACTTGATGCCTATACCGTCACATCGAAAGAGTAACCACCAATCCACAACATATTTTCTCCTCTTTGTTCTCCTTTTCTCGTCACTCTCCCTAGTCTCCTTCTCTCTCTCTTCGCATTACTGTGTAGCTGTCATTGCAGCAATCAAATCTTCATGTAGAATTTTCAAAACATTACTGAACCTTGTGTCTTGTAAATGGATCAACACACGCAAATACAACTTGTGTTAGCCGAATTTATCCTGTTTTGTCTCACATTGCTGAAATCAACTTTATCTTCTGCTGATCTTGACAACTATCAGCAGTCGCTATTGACGTACAGTCACTGGACAAGTGAAGGCATATGCCACATTTGTTTCTTGTTGATTTCGCCGTTTGCATTGAGAATCTACTTTACAACCGAGATGTTTTCTATTCCTTGGGATCTCATGCATCTTTACATTTACCCATCGCGAATGATTGGAACAAGTGATCCTGCTGGTATTGTGGTTGTAGCCTTATCCGCATAGCCACAGAATTTAACTCCGAATAAGTACATTTTTTCTTCTTCCACCATAGCCTCCACCTGATCAAGAAAATAGAACGCACCCAGATCAGCGTTGCAGATGAAGTACCTGTCGCACAGTTGCTGACGAATTACTGCTGGGTTTCAACAGGATACTATCACGGTATCAAAGACAGGAAAAAGATGGTTTCGGTTACATTCAGTATGTTGTGTAATCAGCTGCCAACATTGTTGAAACAGACATGGTGGGGTTGGGGAACCAGTAAGTAAAACCCGGGGATTAAATTTGTCGTACAAGATTATGTATACAAACCGTGATATCCCCGGAATAAGATAACGTTTTCTTTAAAGGTCGCTGCTTTGGGTCAGCCGCCTTAACAATACATGCAGCTGTCTTTCGCATCTCTAAAGCTACATAGAAACCTTGTCGGTCACTTGGTTATCTTATCACTATCCACGGCTTTGAAGATCACCCAAACATTGCTGCTTCTTGTAGATGCCTCGGTAGAACTCTATACTTTTCACGATGAGCTCCATTCGCGCTAACTGTTGATAAAAGTGTAGTCGCTGTTGGGTAACACCGTGCCAATCCATAAATTACGTGGTGGTGTAGTCTCATTTTCCCGAGTTTTACGACTTCTTTCTTTTTTTCCCATGGCCCTTTCCTTATTCACGAGTTCATCGGTCTTAAGCAGACGAAAAGCTTCTCCACAATATATCTATCGTCATTACAGCATCATAAAATAGTAATGGTTCTTTTGATAGAAACACAGGAGTTTCTGACGTGACAACTGTGCTATGGGCAGCTTTCTGTGGAGAAATCGGATCGTTGTACCTTCGATACAGAACCACGGTATTATGGTTCACGTTTGTGGGGAGGGGAAAGTAAAAATTCTCCGTTCGCATGAAGCGATTAGGTTTAAAGTTATATCCCACGCCCATAGGAAATGGCCAATCATGGGGCGAAGATTCCCGTATTCTGGAATTGAGGCAAAGGAAGAATATCAACAAAACGCGGTCACTTCAGTTTTGGAACCATAAACTTCCTAAATGAGACAAATGACAATATCGTCGCGTGAGAGAAAGTAGGTTGTTTGTCCTGGACTGGACTTCCATCCAATCAGAAAATTTAACAACGTTTCAATGTAAGGGGGGTTATGGGGGATGGTCCGTATATTTATACTTCCATCTTACCATTATTTGGCATTTTTTTTCCTGGTTCTTTTCTTATGGATTCCATACCTGCTGTTCCCGATTCTATACGCCAGGAAGGATTGTTTGTACAAGAGTTGGCGCCTATTGGTGGCAGCCTTGTTGCCTCCTTCTTTGTTGGCCTTATTCCTCTACTACTAGTCCTGGTGTTACTTGGTGGATTTCGCCTGCCTGCACATTATGCATCACTTGGGGGTTTAATTACATGGTAGTTCAAAGAAAAACACACTGAATTCTGATCCTGTTCCATGACTGGATGATAGTATCTTTATCGCCATTTTTGCATGGCATATGCCAGCACAGCAAGCATTTGAATCCATAGGAAATGGTATTGTCTTTGCGAACTGGCCAATCATGTGGATCGTCGTCAACGCCATGTAAGATAAACTGGTTTTGATTTTGGAGTGAAGTGACACGAATTACCCTGCAGGTTTATTTACAACACGGCCGTACGATCCGGGATATTTGATCTTTTCCGGCGCTGGATGGTAACGAACACGCCACCAGACACACGTATCAACCTTTTGATTATTGGCTATAGTTTTGGTGCCTTGCTGGAAGGTATGTTTAAGGAAAAAGGAAACTCGTTAAATGATCGTGAATTGCAGGTGTGGCCGGCTTTGGAACGCCAGGTGCAATCTGTTCATCCTTGATGGTCTCTTTAGGGTAGGACTCTTAGGATTGCCACTATCCGTTTCTCGTGACAACAAAAAGGTTAATAGGTTAGATTAGGTTTGATCGTGTAGATGCCTTGACGTACACCCTGATTTTTGATACAACTCCGGTCGCTTTTGGTAAATGAAAAGGGCGCTCTTTGGCAACACTTCATCTCACCTTTCCCTGTTTAAAGGTGCCCTTGGGATCCCCGTTACTACACTGGCTGCGCTTACCGGGTTGCCTGTGATGTCCTTGTCGGCAATGATGGGCCGGCAGCTGCCTTTGATTAGCTTGTTTCTGCCGTTGTACGCTCTTCTTTTTTACGCTGGACCACGTGCAGGCGTTATGGAATGTTGGCCAGCCGCTCTTGTTGCTGGTCTCTCGTTTGCAGTGATCCAGGTAGGCAATGTCGTTTCTTTGCTGGCATATTCGTTGACGCTGATCTGTCGAAGGCTATTTTTGCCAATCTTGTTGGGCCAGAGCTTCCGGATTTAATTGCTGGCTTGGTCTCCTTACTGGCTATTATTGGATTTGTACAGTACTGGAAGCCACCCTATCGTGCCGAATACGAAGCAACCATCCGCGTTAATACCAGCTCAGATGAAGAGCAAATCAACGTATCCGTAACCCACGTCGCCGAAGCGGATCAGGCAAAAAGCGACGCGTCCAAGGAAAGCCATTCTGCCGAAGAAGACAGTGATCATAAGCCGCATACAACTCTCGCTCTTACAAAACCATCATGGTTAGAAACGGCCATTGCATGGAGCCCATGGATTATCATTGTTGTGGTCGTCATCGCGTAGGTGCTCAACGTGATCGTTGGTTTTTAAAACGTGAGAAACTGAATGGCTATGATGCAGGTGGACCTTTGCCAACGTGTCCAGTAAAGGACAAGTCCGTGTATTCTGGCCGAACCTTCATCAACGCGTAAATTATTCAAGAAAAAGAAGTGCGCTTCCACTAAACGATTGAATAGGTATGGTTAACACTGTACGGCAAAAGGTACGACGCCATTTGGACTTTCCAGCCTCTGGCCACAGGCACTGCTATTTTGGTCTCGGGGATTCCTTTTGCGGCCATTGTTCTGCTTTATGGAGCGCCTCCAAAAGTGTTTTATCTGGCCTTATGCGATACCGCGAGACAACTGTTTTTCCCAGTGCTGACCGTTTCCTTCATCATGGGATTTGCTTACCTGTATAATTACTCTGGTACTATCAGCCGAACAGATAAATGTGGCCGTATCCACTGATCACCGTTATAGGCATTGTCTATACGATTGGGCTGACCCTTTCCTCTGTGGGCCGTGCGTTCCCTTTCTTATCGGCGTGGCTTGGTTGGCTAGCCTGTTTCTTATCAGGCAGCGATACGTCTGCCAATTCGGTACAGTGACATGACCATCAGCCCATCAGGCAAGATATTTATTCATCTTTTTTAAACAGCTTTTCGGCAATTTGCAAGTGGTTGCAGCGCGTGAGATTGGTCTATCGGCAGTACTTATGGCGGCGACAAATTCGACTGGAGCTATTACTTCGAAGATGATCTCGCCACAGAATTTGACAACGGGGGTTTCTACCATTGGTCTTCAGGGTCAGGAAGGCCGTATCCTTAGGAAAACAATTTTGCATTCTATACTGCTGGTCTGTATTATCGGTGCAATGGCTACAGTGCAGCAATACCTGATCCCAGGCATCATCCCTCCAGGCGACGAGACGCTTCATTGAATGGGTTGTTGTTCAGTGTTTGTTTTTTATTTTTATTTTATTGGAACCACTCTTTCGGTTACCATAATAATAATAACAATACTAGTTCGCTCAATGTTTATGCAGAAAAACAAAAAAAATCTATATAAAAAGGAAAAAAACAGAGTAATTACAATGAAAAAGAACAATAGTAATTTATTCCATCGCTTTCATGGCCATCTCGTAGGCGAAGAAGGTGGCTGCATTGGCGGGGAAGGCTCTTGCCATGGTAGGACCAACGCCATTGAAGAAAGCCTTGGCACCTGCTTCACGAAGGACGGTGCGGAAAGCATGCAAGGTGGATTTGTATCTAATGGAGTCACATTGATCAGTACCACCGCTACTCATTTTTATCTATCCATCACCCACCTCGATTCGTTTTGAATACGGCTCTTGATCACATCCTGGGGATATGCGGGTATCCAGGCGCCGAAACCAGCGAGACCACCAGCCAACAGCAGATCGACTGTAGTCAATGGATCTGTTTCATTCTTCTTCATGGATTGGAAGACTCGCTTCAGTCCCTCATAGGTAACTAACCCGTACGTCATAAGAAAAACCACGCTTTCTTCCTATGTTGCATTTGCACTTACCAAAGTACAAGCCGTAACTGGGGCAATCTCGAAGCAAGGTAATACCCAAACCACGGTAGATACCACGCGCTCCTTGAGCCCGCAAGGTACGCACACCGCAATCCACAACGCCTTTGTACTAAGTGGTTCATTTAGCAAACAAAAAAAAAAAAAAAGAGTCGAGCAAATCACAACGTACGGGAGGTTCGAGTTTGCCATTGGCTCCAATGACACCTGCAGGGTCTTGTGTTTGAAGTCTGACCTTGAGCAGTTCGATGGGACAGTTGAAGAAGGCCATCACAGTTCCTGCCATGGAACCGGCCATGCCAATCTCGGCCAATGACAGGACCTTGTTTGGATCTCCTTTTTGAAACATACGTCTAAATTCTCCGTTGGACATGAAAACCACGGCATTGCTACATACAGAGCGTTGAATGATCGTCCTCCTTTTCCTGGCTGCACGCTATCGTCTTACCATAGACCAATGCCAGCCAGTGGCGAGGCAACACCGCGGTAGAGACCTTTAGGCTTTTCGGGGCGGGGTGAGTGTTCATTTGCGATCGGATCTCGAAATACTTACACCTTCTTGTCTCACCAACTTTTGGACACAATCGACGGCATTGCGATAGATAGGTGGCGTTGGCTGCGTTTGCAAACGAACCTTGATCGTGTCGAAGGGATGTCCTTTACCGAGAATGGGTGAATAACGAAAGCAAAAAGAATGTCGGTCGTGCGTTTTGTTTTGTTTTCATTCCTTACCGACAACCACTTGAGCCCAGCCACCAGCTGTGCCAGCAATAAGGTCCTGGGCGACCTTAGGTATAGCAAAAGATGATTGCGTAGTTGGCAGAACTTCTGTTGCAGAGGCCATATGGTCAAGAAGAGAGAGAGCAAGAAGGAAAAGAGCAAACTTCAGGTACTCTTGGAAAAAAGGAAGTAGAAAAAACCGTCCAAACTGAGTCATCAGTTCGATCCAGTTCAAGCCTCCGAACCAATAGAACTCGGCGGATGCCTGTCAACATTTCGCACGCGGCAATGATAGGGACACGGGCAGGCTTTACCGCATTTAGCAATTTTGGGACACGGATGGTACAAACTGACAACTCTAGAAAACGCTAAGTCATTTCGGTTCCCCAGATTTTCGAGAATAACTCGTGAAAAAGAAAAACAATTCACGCCACGAATACAAAGAAATAAACTACAATATGACATGCAAATGAATGAATGAATATTTTTTGAGGCGTTGGTCAAATATCTGCAAGTACATCCAAAAATGAGCAACAACCAAAAAGGCTTAAACCTTGGAATATCGTCATTTTTACCTCACTTTTGACAAAGATTATTTTCCCTAAAAATAATACTGTTAGATACAACATAACGAGGGGAATAAGGATATATAAATCCTTTTGTTTTCAAATAAATCCTTCCTTAGAAAAGAATCTTTTGATGAAAATTGGCTGTCGGATATTTTTCACTTTCCGTATTGGGACGAGACACTGATCTATTATGAATAAAAAAAAAAGTGGTCTTGTGTACTGCCGCAATACTAATCAAGTCATTATGATGAAGATTGTATCTCCACTTACATGGCAATAAATGCCACACTTCGAACTCGAAATCGTAAACTGGACCCTCGTATGTGCATGATAGAAGGCAGTAGACAAGTCTACTCAGACTCGGTCCTTGGCGGCTTTTCCTTTTTTGCGTATAACGTTTCCTCTTCTATGAAAAAAAAAAAAAAAAAAAAAAGGAAAGAAAGAAAAAAAGGGAAGAGCTCCTACGACTGATATGAAGGCAAAGACAAAGTTGACCATCAGGTTTTGTTGATTTATCATGGTTTTGGATAGCTAATCACATTACGACAATACTAAACCTGTTTCTGGCTTTCGACTCATAATATGAGAAGACCCACAGGATTGTTACTAGCTTTCCGAAAAAAATGGCCAGTTTATGATTTTTTAGAACAAACCTCTTCCCCTTTGAAAGCCCAAGGAAAGGTCATCCTTGATGGCGATAAGTTTCAGTAGCGCCTGTAAATTGATGAGGCACACAAAAGAGCAACCTTTCCCAAAAGCTCCCTTAGGCCATTGGAGACAATGAGAACAAACATACTATACTATATAGCAATGTCTTGCGCGAACTATCCAAAGCATTGCTCACCAAATGAGAGCTTCTGATTTGTGGCAGAGTTCGTCAGTTGATGGAGATTTAGTGGCGACGTTAATCAAATGCGCTTATAAGTAGGCTATCTAGGTCCTTTGATGTAGTCAACGGGTAGACTGTGCGTTGAGATTATATCAGATAAGTCATGGTGGCAGTTATGGCATAATTAACATGTGCTCTTAGGCACCCAACCTAGCCGCCAACGAAAATGCCATCATTATTCTCTCGGTATTAAAATGCACAAATGAGAACAATGCAGGCGGGAGGACGGCAGGCTTTCAAGTACGTATCTCCAGGAAATGACAGCAGACAACCGTCCTTGAGTTTTTGGATCGACTTAGTCAGTTCAATATAGCTTACATAGGATTTAGGTGTAAAATCATTGACCATACAGCTATTGAATAAAGAGGTCGCCATTGGGCTCCTTGCGATTCTTAAATATGTGGTAGAAGTGACGCAAGTAAAACATCATTAGCTAGGTTATAGTGGCAGGAAGATGACCTTGCGTTGCAAAGGTGGACTAACACTGGGAAACATGGGGAAGCATTACATAACTATATGAAAGATCTATGGCTTTCTTGTCACAAGATATTTAGGTTTCAGAGTTTATTACAGATTGCCAACCATAGACAATATTCCTAAGAAATTTTCTTTACAAGTATGTGTTACTCCTAAGAAATCCTCAGGCAATGAATCTCACGAACTTCAAAAAAAAAAAAAAAAAGGAAGGAACTATAGTTCTCCCGTCTATCATAATAAAAAAAATTAACGCGCAAGTGACATCTGCTACTTGGTGAGAAAACTACAGTGAAGTGCCCAAGAACAATAGAAGTCCATCTATACACAAAAAAAAACAAGGTGTCCAAGACGCTGTGACTAAGGTCACAAAATCGGTGACTTTGATCGCTGATACTGGGTTCAACGTTCAGGGCATCGTCACAAAACATCTTTTGATGCTGTGGCGCATACTTGGTATAAACAGAAACGTTGGACATCTCCACTGGGGCATGGAACATCTATTTGTTTCATTTTCGAGGGCTTGGTAGATAACCATTGCTCCGTGAGAATTTTCAAAGTCAAACTGGGCAGCCTGACCTGAGGTGGCGGCGGGGCGCCCATCGTGGCGGAGCTTCAAAACTGGACAAAGTCCCAGCTCCAAAAGTTATCAGTTCTCGCGAAGCCGCAACCCAGAAAATCCTCCTTTTTATTGCCTGTTGAACCATGGTATGCATCATGAGAAGAAAAAAAAATTGAAGATGGAATGGATGGATGTTTGGGATGGATGGATGGATAGATGGATGGATCACTAAACATCCGTTTTCTGCGTAGCCTTTTGTGAAGCAACAGAAGAACAAGGCCTACTTCAAGCGCTACCAGGTCAAGTACCGCAGAAGAAGAGGTAAATAATCGAGGGCACATGCCACAGTAGCCTATGGAACACAAAGGAAACATACACACATACACACCTTTTTTTCCTGTCGACGCGATATGATGATACAGTTTCTAAGGCATAGTTCAACTGACGAGGACTTACTACCCTTGAATGTTGACTCAAGATTCTTTCGCTCCTATCTGATCATGTTCGACATGTGTGTTTTTTTTCCTTTTGTTACCGGACGGCCATTGGCGGCATGATGTTTTCAATCCCCCCATTGGCAGATGCTAACGAAAAATTTTTCTGTGATCAGAGGGCAAGACTGACTACTATGCTCGCAAGAGACTCGTCGTCCAGGCCAAGAACAAGTACAACTCTCCCAAGTACAGATTGGTTGTCCGTTTCACCAACAAGGATATCATTTGCCAGATCGTCTACGCTAAGATCCAGGGTGACTTTGTTCTTTCTGCTGCCTATGCCCACGAATTGCCCCGCTATGGCATCAAGGGTGGTTTGACCAACTGGGCTGCTGCCTACGCCACTGGTCTCTTGTTGGCCCGCCGTACCCTCACCAAGCTCGGCCTTGCTGACAAGTACGAGGGTGTCTCCGAGCCCGATGGCACTATCCAGCTCACCGAGCCCCTTGAGGATGGTCCCCGTCCCTTCAAGGCTTTCTTGGATGTCGGTTTGGCCCGTACCTCCACTGGTGCCCGTGTCTTCGGTGCCATGAAGGGTGCCTCCGATGGTGGTATCTTCGTTCCCCACTCTGGCAACCGTTTCCCTGGTTTCGATATCGAGACCAAGACCAACGACGATGAGTTGTTGCGCAACTACATCTACGGTGTCCACGTTGCTGAGTACATGGAGTACCTTGAGGAAGAAGATGAGGAGCGTTACAAGAAGCAGTTCTCTACCTTCTTGAAGAACGGTATCACCTCCGACAAGGTTGAGGATATGTACACTGAGGCCCACGAAGCCATCCGTGCCGACCCCACCGCCAAGCCCACCAAGAAGACCGGCAAGCCCGCCAAGGTCTACCGCAGACCCCAGCGTCTCAACAAGAAGCAGCGCGACAACAAGGTTGCCCAGAAGAAGGCTGCTTTCGAGAAGAAGATGGCCGACGAAGAGTAAATTCTTTTTTGCTTGCATGTTCAATAAAAAAACCAACCCAGCTACGCGTTTTTGTCATGATGAAAAAAAAATAATAATGATAGTGTTGTGCACGTGATACTTGTCGGACATAGTGTTAGGAGCGTTCTTCGTGTCTCTTGGTGTGTTCGTGTGGCATTTTTTTTCTCTCATTGGTTAATCATGAAGCGTACTGCATCTCACGCTGGTTCTTGGTATTCATCGTCGAGTAAGTTTCGTTATGGTTTGCAGCAAACGTTTTCTGATCTTCGACATGAAGAATCAAAGTTGGATCAGCAGTTGGAACGAAATTTGGCTGCGGTTCCTTCTGTCACGGACGATGGCGAAAGCTATCCTGTATCAGGTGTCCGAGCCATTATCGGCCCGTATGTCATTTATTATGCCAAAAAGACGAAGGATTAAATGAAGGATAGTCATGCAGGGTACAGTTACAGTGGCCCCACCGCTGCGTATGCTTATCGATGTGTCGATACGTCTGCTATGTAAGTGGGCTGCAGGGAAGTCAGCTGGCTCAATGATTGGTTTTAGAAAACGTGTGTTTCTACTTGGGCCGTCCCACCATGTCTACATGAATGGTTGTGCCCTATCATCATGCACAACGTACGAAACTCCACTAGGCGACTTGACGTTGGACAGAGAGGGTAACACTAGATAGAGAAGAAAAGCTGTGATGGCTTACCTCTCACAAAAAAAAAAGTGATTGAGGAGCTTTATCAAACGGGACACTTTGTATGGATGAGCAAGGACATGGATGAGGATGAACACAGCATAGAGATGCATTTGCCATACACATACAAGATCTTTAGCGAGTAAGTGGCACAGCAGAAGAAGAACAGCCCACGTGAACTAAGTGGATGCGGGGTTAGGAAAATTGCTGAGGTTACTGTGGTGCCGATCATGGTCGGCTCAATTCGGGCTGACAAGGAGGAGCTCTACGGAGGCCTTCTCGCAAAATACCTCGCGGATCCCACCAATTTATTTATTATCTCCTCCGATTTTTGTCACTGGGGTGCGCGATTCTCGTACACGTACTATCGGCCGGAGCGCGGCGCGGAAGCGGTGCATCTCGCTCGAACAATGACGCGTTTGGACAAACCGATCCACGCGTCGATTTCTGACCTGGATCATGAGGGCATGGAGCTGATTGAATCGCTTGATTTTGAGCAGTTTGCGTTGTACTTGGTCCGGACCAAGAACACAATCTGTGGACGGCACCCCATTGGGGTTTTGTTAGCGGCCATGGCTGTGTTGCGAGAAGAGGAACCACAGCAGAGACAACGGATTAAGTTTGTAAAGTATGCTCAGAGCTCAGCGTGTGAGAGTGTAAAGGATAGTAGCGTGAGTTATGCAAGTGCCTTTGTTTGTATCGAATGAAAAAGGGATGATTCTAAGGTTTATGAGGAAGAGGAGGAGGAGGATTGATCTGAAAAAAGAATGGAACGTGTACCACGGTATACTTCAATCAACACAGGTCGTAGTTTTGGTAAAAGATGCTGTTACGAAATAAGAGTTACTAGGATTGAAACACAAACGTTTTACTTGCCTCAAATACGACAACCATGTTTGGTTGGTCCTTGACCAGAATCGCCATATAAGACTTGATCTGCCAAAGCGAAATGCCCTCGTTGATCACGACGTCTTCGATTTTTAAACAATTGATAAATTTTGAGACAGAACTGCCTCCCCAGTACGTCGTTTTCACCTGGATACCAATACCACGCATTACCAAGACACTTTCTAGGATGACTTAAGATAACCCTTCCTTCCTTTCTCTTTTTTTTTTTTTTTTTTTACCCTCTACCACAATTCGTGTCTTCAACCAGATCCAGCTGATTACCAGCACCACCCATGCCGAGACTGGCAATTGCTATGCATGCGCATGAGTCTACATTGAGTTTGAAAGGTCTGTTTACTTACAAGCAACCAGAACAGCAAGCCGAGCGCGACAAATACGATATTCAGGAGAAGAACGCCACTCGAATGGGCTTCAATGATAAATTCCAGTGCGTGATTACCTGGCATAACATGGCACACCATGTTATCCAGAGTATAAGATGAGGGTTCTCGATAAGATTGTACAGGAAGTCGCGATCGGGCAGGCCTCTTCATAGGAATGTATGGGTGAAGACACAAGGTGAGATAGTCACATCATGCCTTGAGCTCTCTGTTTCCGTAGAATGAGCTCCGACACCTTAAGCATGGAGCTTTTTCATTTTCATGGAGATTTTGTGGCTATAGGCCAAATCCCCTTGGATTTCTGCCGGCGAACTTTTTCTGCTACTGGCTTGGGTTTTAGTGGCCACTGTATAAAGTGTGTGTTTCATTTGTGTGGATACCAGGATCCCTAACGTCCCTAAACACCATGGCTGTTGTACATGTGACATAAGACTGGAGGAAGAAGCAATGTAGCCGGTGCTAAAAGAAGATGGGTTGGTTCTGATTGCAACATTGGAAATATCACCAATGTGCAAAGTGAATCCGGCTTTGAACAGTTTTTACTTAAATCAAACTGTCGTTTATCGTGATAGATCAGGGCAACCTAAATTTGAAGCACGCTTACATAAAGTATGTGCAACGTCCAATGATAGGAGGGATAGGTTAGCGTTTCAACAACTGGCAGTTATCATTCAATCAGTGACATCGTACAGTTGCATTGTTTATGCTCATACCTTCCTCGTGATGTAAGTGCCTTAATTTTTTTACGGTAACCTTTTGTCATAAAGTATACCTGAGTGTTTTTTTTCTCAAGTGATACAACGTTAGTAAGACAGTGAAAAAATATTTGCAAGAGGCATTGGTAGGTACGACACCAGTGCTATTGAAGCGATTGACAGGCTGCGGTTCGATGCTAACAGTTCCCCACAATCAGTCATTGGAAACGGCCAAGCGTGCTATTTTTCTACAGGTTCCACGTTTTCTGTAAAGAAAGAAACTGGTAGGTCACATGCTAGAGAGCAACAATTGTTGCTTTACTTTTCTTTTATTATGACAGCGGTTCTGTGAAAACCAGGGAATGATGGGTATATCTAGTGGGGGTAAACGAGTCGGAAGGTGGGTTTTCGTATGGGAATTAAATCCGATAAGAAAGTGGCAAGGTTGCAGTGCCGAAGGATTTGGTAATAGAGAATTCCCATGGTCACTGTGATAGCTTTTGGTGAGCAAAAATGATAGATTAGATAGAATGGACTTACATAAAAGTAAAGGAAGCCAAAATAAATAGAGGCGTCGATCCAACTTGGGTTGGACAAGGCCTAGACCATTCTGTTCCATTGGGGTGGGAGAATCGGATTTTGTGCTCTCAAGGTTATGGAACCTTCTCATCTTGATGCTGGATCGTCGGCGGGTGGGGGGTTTTGGGAGGGTGGTGGGGGAGCAAGACGCCAGCATCTTGGTAAGTCCGAGTTCCAGCGGCGTACCCAGGATGGATTGACAGGTGGGGTCGGCACCTGCCTTGAGGAGGAGACGCGCTATCGGTTCCATCTGTTTCCAGCAGGCAAAGTGTAACGGTGTCATACCATTGCGATCTTGTTGATTCGGGTTGGCTAATTTTTTAAGCAGTGCTTCGACGAGATTCGGATAGTTTAACATCACAGCAAGGTGGAGCATAGCATGACCATTCGCGTTGGGGTGGGATACGTCGGGAATATCATGCAATGCTTGTATAATCTGCCGTTCAAGGGGTGTTGCCGAGGGAAGAGCATCCTCCTCTTCCAGCGGTTGCTGTTGCTGCTGCGACGGCGAGGGTTGCCGAGGATCGTCGCCACCTTGAACGATACGCATGGCGATTTGTTTTGCATCGTGTAATTTTCCTGTCATTTTCAATCCAACGACTTGTAATGCAAGCTCTAGGAGGGCTTGGTCGCTTGCGTCATAGTATGTGAAAAGTGCGACATCCTGGCCTTCAAGCACGAGAGGGTGTTCTTTGAAAGATACCAGGACGGGGCCTGAGTTAGCGGCCGGAGGTAGCACACAGACCATGGTGTTTGGGTTCCAGTAGACGGTGGCAGCGGGATGTTCACCGAACAAACAAGTGAGGCCTTGATAGAAACCCGAGCCAAGGATGGTGACCTCGACACCACCGTAGGTTGGACCTTGAGATGGGACGAGTCGTTCCAGTTGTGGATAGAAAAGCGGTTCAGAGGTGTAACCACCCTCGGTGGTAGTCCGTCGTCGCTGTCGACGGTGGTGCTGGTCATGACTGGATGTATCGTCTAAGGGATCGGTGGGAAGAAGCTGGGTGACATCCAGCAACAGTGAGTTTTCTTCCCCCGGCGTTGGTGGTAAGGGGCTCATGTGGAAGGTGGAAGCGAGGGAGGAAGATGAAGAGGAGGAGGGAATGATGTATGGTTCCGTGTCTGTGAGAGAGCCTCGTCGTGAGGGAGCTGGCGTTACGGGATCTTCCGGGTGGCCGCGTTTCCTTGACTTTTTTGAGCTTTTGTGGTCGTCTGTAATCATGATTGGCGGAGAGAGTCCGGTAGCAACAATTGTGCCTTGGTCATTCTTCATGACAAAGCAGACACTTTTGTAGAGATCATATGAGGATAAGGACAAAACAAAGAAAAAAAGATATCTTACCGAAAACCGAGTTTCTCGTTATGATGTCGACAGTAGCAGGTTATACGCGTGGGTAGAATTGCATCACCTGAACTAAAATTGACCATGGGGCTACAGTTGAATAACAAAATACGATTATGGCTAAAGTCTTCCGGGTCATTGGTAGTTCGTGTTTTACTGTCTTTGGAACGATCAGCACGCTTGCGCTAGATAGAGAAAATGAGTGATAAGGATGGGGGAGAAAGAGTTGGATAGATGCATACCTCTCGTCGAATACAGCCTGCACAAGTCTTGACCTGTTTCTCGGGGTTACTAGCACAAATCACTTTGGCTTCTAATAGAAGAACTTTTCCAGTGTCGGAAGTCAATGAGGCAGTTCCTTCTAGTTGTTTTTGTTGTTGGGTTTTTTTCAATTTTGATCGAGCAAGCATGGATTCATCGAGTCTCAGGTACGGCCATGTGTTCACCTTTGTACCTCGGTCAGTAAGTAACTGAATACAAAGTTTTAGTTGAGTTTCTACGCGCGATTTGGCTCCATTTTCTGGAACACCCAAGACACGGATCTGAAGACTGAAACATAAAAAAATTGAGTAAAAAAATACAATAAAAGAGGCGGGAGTTTTACCCATTGTCAATGTAAGTGGGTGGTGGAGTGGGTATACTATAAAAAGAAATGTCAGTGACAACAAAGTGGAGATGAAACATTTACATGTTATTGCCCTGAAAAAGAATAGGCGAATGACGGGTATTATCCTAAAACATACAAAACGTTGCGGGGTAAGTTTCGAAGTACGCAGACAAGGTTTACATTGTCCGACGAGGGTTTATCATGTTGTGGCGATGGTGAAGAAGAACAAGAATTATTTAATGAAGCATCAGGAGAAGGTAAGTCTGTTTGTTGTTGGTATAACATTGTATCAAAGTCAGGAAGAAATAAAAAATAATCATAAGGATTCATTTGTTCATTTTCATCTGTATCGCTCAATGTATTACGCGTTGCTGAATTTGTTTGAGAAGTCATCGTTGAAAAAAGATAAAGATAAAGAAGAAGAAGAAGAAAAAAAAAGGAAGAAAGAAAAAAAGAAGAAAGAAAAAAAGAAAGAATTTTATCTTTTTTTTTAGAAGTGTTTTGAGGCAAGTTTCTTATCCGTTCAGTAATCGCTCTAAACATGTTACTTATCGATACAGCCAAAAAGTGTGGGAAAGCTTATGTTCGAAAACAGTTGATCCACGGGAGATAGGACAGGTTCGAAGTGTAACCGAAAGTCCCCACGCAGTGCACGCACCTTATAGACTGGTCTGTTCGCAGATTAAGGTTGTACAAAAGACAGAAGGTAAATCAATGACAAGAAGTGTAACCATGACAATATTATAATTTCTTCAATTATTATTAAAAGACATATATCTTTCATGGGTTTGACAGATAATGATTTTATAAACCTGAAAAGGGAAAACGATAAGTATACACTTTGGTTTAGTCATAACTTACCTTGTTTAGGCAATCCTATTTTTTCTCACACGCTTTATACCACACAAGGAAGAAAACGCTGGGGAAAATCAAAAACCCCCCTGTTATATACACAGCTTTGAATTGACATTATCTTTCACATGAAAAACAAATGATTATAAATGATTTTCATTTTCATTTTCGTTTTCTTTTTTCTTAACTTCTTTACTTTATTTATAAAAGGTAAGGGATTCATGGCGTGACCATCGCCTACCCCGCGCAGCACCGCGACACTAAAAAAAAAAAAAAAAAAAAATGCCTCTTACCAAGTCCACCCCGGCCCGCCCAGACCTAAAAAAAAAAGTTCGGCAATATCCATAAAAAGACTCAAAAAGAGAAAAAAAAATGTCTTCTTCTCAGCGACTTCACCTCATTCAAACTCACCTTACCAATATGACTCGTAAGTTTATTATTGTTTTGAATTAACTGATTAACTTATGTTCTTCATTAGAATCCGTCTCTACATTTGCCAATGTTCCTGAAGCACCTCCGGATGTCATCTTCCATCTCACTGCTCAGTACAGAGCTGACACTGATCCACGTAAAGTGAATGTTGGTGTTGGTGCTTTCCGTACGGATGAGTTGAAACCTTATGTTCTTCCTGTCGTGAAGAAGGTAAACCATAAACATACATTCCTATTTATAATAATCATAATAATAACAGGCTGACGCCATTCTGTTCAATGACGAAGCTTTGGATCACGAATATTTGCCGATTGCCGGCACCCCGTCTTATACCGCTGCTGCGGCCAGATTAATTTTGGGTGAAGATAGCCCAGCCATTAAAGAAAACCGTGTTGCTGCTGTTCAAACCATTTCCGGTACAGGTGCTAATCATACAGGTGCTGCTTTCTTGGCTGCACATTACACAAAGAGTCGTAAGGTTTACATTTCCCGACCAACCTGGGGTAAGTAGTATAAAAAAAAGATTAAGTAATGGGACTGCGGAGAGGATGGCATGACTCATATCGATTGCAAGCCAATCACCGAAATATTTTCAGCATGGTTGGTTTCGAAGTAGAAGAGTATCCTTACTGGAATCCCCAGACTCGTGGTTTGGATTATGAGGGTATGATCAAGGCCATTACAACTGCACCTGAAGGCAGTATCTTCATCATTCATCCTTGTGCCCATAACCCCACCGGTGTTGATCCAACCCAAGAACAATGGAAGGGTATTGCCGAGGCAATCCGTGCCAAAAACCATTTCACCTTCTTCGATTGTGCCTACCAAGGTTTTGCTTCCGGTGATTTGGACCGCGACGCCTGGGCTGTTCGCTACTTTGTTGAACAAGGTTTTGAATTGTTTGTTGCTCAATCCTTTGCAAAGAACTTTGGCTTGTATGGTAAGTTCAAAGAAATACCCCCCCCCCCTTCAAACACGGTTCTAATCATTGACTTTTTATTATTCTAGGTGAGCGTGCTGGCAACTTGACCATTGTGACCAAATCACCTGAAAATACCAAAAAGGTCTTCTCGCAGTTTGAAAAGTTGCAGCGTTCCGAGATTTCCAACCCTCCCGCTTATGGTTCTCGTATTGTCAACATCATTTTGAACGATGCTGCCTTGTACACTGAATGGAAGGAAAATTTGCTTTACATGTCAAACCGTATTATTTCCATGCGCAAGGCTCTTTTCGAAAAATTGTTAGAACTTCAAACCCCAGGCACGTGGAATCACATTGTGGATCAAATCGGCATGTTCTCTTTCACGGGATTAACGGGTAAGTTCCGTCGGACTTCTCATCTAATTCTCACGCTTTCCTCCAATCAGTGGATCAGGTCCGCGTGCTCAAGGAAAAGTATCACATCTACATGACCGACAATGGCCGTGTTTCCATGGCTGGTTTATCTACAAAGAATGTCGATTACTTTGCCAAGGCAATTGATGACGTTGTCAGAAATGTCAACTAAAAAGGCTACGCACGTTGTAATAAATCATTTTTGTTTTAAGCATATTTCATCATGCCGATCGTTACCGATAGTTTCCGATCAGCATAAGGGAAGGGAGATGTACAAGTCATCCAAACCACAGGACTGCGAATTTATTTACTTCGAATAATAAAAAAGTAAAAGAAAGGTCCATTTCTTACCTGTTTAATAAGAGAGGAAAAAGAAGAAAAGAAGAAGAGGAAGTAGAAAAGAAAAATATACAAAGAAAAATAAAGGAAATAAGGTAGGGGTGGTATCATCCATTAATGAGCCCTGCGAATACGTTTGGCGGTATGATCTTCATTCATACATTTATCTTCACTAAGGACGCGTTTCGGTGCCGGAAGAGGTGAGGATTCTGGGGTCAACGGCACCGAAACGGTCAAGGGAGGAGATGGCAATGGCGAAGGATATTCAGTACAAGAGATTGCGTGGTTGGTAGCTGTCCTTGGATAGATGGGTGGTAATGGTTCATGTCTGCTTGCCTTTTGTTTTTGCATGTACCCGTTCAGGAGACCACACCATTTTTCATACGAAGGTAGGCTGATATGCAATTTGTAGTCGATCATCTGAAGAAAGATGCGTTCGGCTGCATTAATTTCTGCTATATTCAAACCAGAAATGTGAGCCCAGGCTTGGTTACGGTACGCCTTATCGTGCAGGTACTTGGAGGAAACCATCAAGGAAGCAAGAAACATGCGTCTACCACAGCATACCAAAGAATCATCTTTTGAGTCACTGTTCCGTCGGCGCATTTTCTGAAGAACCACTTGTTTGACCCGAAAAAGGTAAAAAAGGGCAACTTGAAGCATTGTATAGGTTGTTTTAGAGCGTTTCAAAATTTCACGAACAAATCCTCGCGTTGAAACCACTTTCGTTTGTTGTTGAGGATGCCAGATGGAATGCAAAATTTCAACAGCAGTATCTAAGAAACAAATAGATCATGCTTTTTTTAGTCAACTTATCAGTAAGAAGAGTAAGCCGTACAACCACGTCATTGCGTTTCAGCGTCTTGGATGAATTCACGAAGCCACACATTCTATAATAAAAAAAAAAAAAAGAAAAGCGATAGATATCGTCTCTCTTTCTTTCATTCTCCTCTCCTCTCTCTTCTCTCTCACACACTCGCTCGCACCCTCTCTCTCTCAAACAACTTCCTTTATTGATATAACTGAAAAAGGATAACTTACCAACTAAGTTTTCAATCATAACTGTACGTTCTTGGCATGATGCATCCATAAACTGACGGGGTTGTGACGGTGGTAAATCAAATGTGCAGGAGGAAGACATGGTCGTGGGTGGCGTTGTGGCGGAGTAATGGACATATGGAAATTGGTAGGATTCGCTGCACCCCATTAAAGTGAGCGAACCACCACCTCTGGCAGTGGATTGTTGTTGTAGTTGTTCATACGTATACGTCGTCGGTCGGGCATCAGATGTAGTCATTGGCGCTGATAAAGCTAAAAAAAGAAAATGAAGAAGAAAGAGTGGGAAAAGAGAAAAAAGAAAACTTTTCAAAAGTTGTTTATGCGGTGGTTCATTGAAGAGAGAAAAAAAAGATGCGTATGATTTTTTGTTGTTGTTGGTGTTAATGGATTTTTCTGTTTTTTGCTTTTTTTGGTTGCGGTGAGAGGGGGAGTGGATTTAAAAGCGTGGTGATTTTGGCGTCGAGGAATACATAAAAAATGGTTCCACGTTGAAGGGGCGCAAAAAGTAAAGCTCCTCATTTTATAAACTGAGTCGCCGCAGCCAAAAACCTAATCACCTGGCCATGAGTACGTGGTACACATCTTAAAGAGGCGCAGCATCAACAGGCTCGGGCTCTCCTGATTCGTAATTCCGTCAATACATAATTCGTTCCTCTTCTCCTTCTGTTCTATCCTATTCTACGAATAAAAGTATCAAAAAACTTACTTACATTATGTATAGGAACAAAGGTCTTTCTGTCCCAATCATCGCATAAATATTCTACCTCCATACGGAACGATAGAGCGGAGTCGGCTTTATGTTAGACCATCCTTCGCCCCCGATGAACGATCGATAATAATAATACAAAAACCCTATGTCAAATGACTAATGAACTTCTTTTCAAAAAGGTTCCATGTAGTCTTTCATTTTATGGGAATGGCTGCATGTGGAACTTTAATTAGTCAACTGCTATCTCTGCGACACCGTCTTACCTATCGTTAAAAATAAAAAAACCTCCTTTGTCACGCGAATTCAGTTCAGTCTCCCTTTTGCCTGACATGATGTACTCTGCAACTTGGTCGAACAATAAACAAACGTCAATTTATCGTCTGTTTCTTGGCATTTTTTTCTGAAAAAGCTACACTTTTTTTTTGGTCGACGTAACAACTTCCCCTATAAAGAAAATTGTGCCACACTTGCTGGCGTAACTTTCTTCCTGAAGTATGATTTGCTGCGCCTGCTTTTTTTTTTGCGGTCTTACAAATTATCACAAAAAAAAAATCGTGATGTGGCTACCACTTGCCATATAACCTTTTGCTCTACATACCAAATTTGGACGATATCATCTTAAACACTCACGTTGAAAAAAATGATCTTCTTTTTAAGCGAAACGTTTTGGTCATTTCCAACTTTTTGTGCTACAGATACATTTATGTCCTTCCTCGTCATTGAAACGAGCCTTCCCTCTAAAGCGTGGCAACAAACAATGGCGCAGCATGCGCGTTTTGTTCATCCAAAACGCGATAGCAAGACGCGTCTAAATCCCATCCCATCCATACACGTGAGTTTTGTTTACCTGATCCTTTATTGGTACAGATGAACCAAGCCGTAAAGCAGGGTATGAAACAGAATATACGATAACAATCCATTAAGTGCACCGTCCACAACAACATCTCGCCAACCATGCATAAAATACTGGGAAGGTTGGCGACACTTGATAACTAGTAAAAGCACAGAGAGTACTGTCCAGCTGAGACCGTAAAACAAAAATCCATTCCAGTTGGTAAAACCAAGGATGCCTGCAGCTGCTCCTGCAATCGCCGCAAAACAGGATCGAATGTACTGTAACTCCTTCGCATTGTGCATCACATAAGACTGAACATATTTATGCGCATCTTGACTCGGTGGATTCATCCTTCTCGTACAGGCAACTTGTAGCGGATGTCACTCTCTTTTACGACAGAGTGCGTGTTGGTGCAAGTTCCCCAATCACGCACAAGCGCCGCTTGGACGACGCTGTGCTGTGACCGTGCGCGGACCTTGGATTACCCCCATGCCACAGGATCACGCGAATGGCCTGAGAAAAAGAGAAATCCACTGGTTTTTTCGATAGAACACTCTTCTTCTTAAAGGGTTGTACTGATGGTTCTAGAAAGAAGCATCCTACGTACAACACTATCAAAAGAAACTCTAAAAATTTTGATAAAGCTCAGCCGGAGGACAGGCTGGCTTAGATCTCTTCGATTGACAGCATTCATCAGCCAAAATGTTGAATTAGAATTAAAAAAAAAAACTTTGTTTCAGGGTATCTGGAAGGAAAAACTAATGACACACACACATGTACCAGCATATTTCTTTATGGAATACTCCATAAAAAGAAGAAAAATGATCACATCGTAGGTATCCTCCGTCTCTCCATGCGTCGCTGTTGCCTTGCCACAGCTGCAAGTAAATCATTATCGTCGTCCGAATCCGTTTCATCTTCGCTATCACTCCACAGGCATGGCATACTGGCAAAAGTAAGTCTTGCTTCGGGACTTTCCGCATCGCGCCAACCCATAATTCGAATATCTGGTTGTTCCGACAAGCCTCCATTGTCCCCGTCGTCCTCCGAATCTTGAAAGATATCAAAATACGTAACATTATCTTCCTGTGCCGCCGTTCTATTCCTGGTTCCCCTGTCTGTTGTTGTTGGCCGCGAATCTACTTCCTCGTCGGAAGATACAAACATATCAAAGTAATGAATACGAGCACCATCGTCCTCTTCTTGCTGCATGGCTATCCTTGTCCTTGTCGATTGCTCTGCACCAGGAGGTGGGCCTCTCGGTGATTCATAACGTGGTGGTGGGGACTGTATGGACGAATAGGATGGAGGAGGCTCACTCACGTACGTCTCGCCCAAAGGCAACGCGTTGGAAGAGGAGGACGGTGATGCTTCATGCGCACTTCTTGGCCGTAAACCAGAAATAACTTGGCGAAAGCTTCGTGAACTGTCATGGTGTTCTATCTTTGGTTGTCGAAACAGTACACCGCCGCGTTTTTTCTTCGTTCCCCTCATGGCATCGACGTAAAATGGAATATCGACGTTCATATGCGGTAAAATCATCTGTTCATCCGATGACAACTGGTACGCAGCATCGAACGGCCGTATACGAATGTTCAGCTTGTACTGAATATCCATCATCTGCGAAACATCATGAAGACTGGGAGCCGCGGCCACGGGAATGGGAATGTTAAAAGTAAGTGTTTGAACATGGCATTCCCGTCGGACATCCACATCTAATGTCATGCTTTCTATCACTTGCTCCGATAATGGGTAAGACCTATGCACAAAAAAAAAGAAAAAAAAGGAAACATGTGGGTACAAGGTCACTTGCTTGTCATAATGTCAACCTGTTTTCTATATGAATAAAACCTGTGCGCACCACATTAACAGATATGCCTCCCTTTCGTTTGATGTCCGCATGATGAACAAGTTGGAGTTGCAGCATCACGGGAAGTGAACCTCCTAGGTCAACGCATCAATGATTAAACCTATCCTCACACTCCTTCTGTACCTATCATACAACGGTTGTACGGCGCTGCTACCGCGATGGTTGCCTCGTGGTCAGCAAAACGTTGTGCTTGAGGAATGCCCCAATAGATTTTGTATCGCTCGGTGGCGGATATCATCTCCGTTTGTATATTATTATAGCCTACCACAGGAACATCGACATGTGCCGTTCGTTGAGTGTTTACGTCTTGATCCAGTAATCCTTCAATGGTATAGCGAATCCAGCCACCTCCATTCGATTGTGTAATCTTTTAGGTTGTACCGCCCTTCGCTTGTGAGTACGTAGAAAAATCAAGCCAACTTGATTTCGTTACCTTGGCAGAACTTGGAAGCTTGGACGCAGGAAGCGCCAGTTCAAACAAAATATGATATTTGCTACGGTATTTGCTGTGGCATTGGATATCGCGTTGATCCAAAGTGCTATCGCCCTGGACCCATGCATGTGGTGGGTACCAACCATTATCACTAGCATGACGCCGTTTGTCCAGTTGCCAAACTTCCTTGAAATAAGTTATGCTATCCTGCGCGTCTGCATAATATGCTGCTGCTTGTCCAGACCATACTAAGCATAGACGTCCCAGGGCGAAAGGTTGTAGACTCTCCACAATGACTCTGCCGCGAACAACGTCTCCTGTAGAGAAGCATTTTTTGTCGTCAAGTACAATGCGAAATGTAATCATGGTGTTGATCATCGAAAGAAGAAATGGAGGCTTTTCTTAGTAAAAATGTGAACACACGAGGCTTAGCAGTTGTATAAAAAAGCATTTGGGTACAACCCCCATCGAAATAAAGCTCGCTTTTGTAATTTCCAAAAAGAGGGAGCGTCACTGCTGGCGAAGGCGGCGTGCTTTCAAAATAATGAACGTTGTGTTCTCAACCATGTCGTACAGTCATGACATTTGTACACAATAATTGCTTTATAAGCGCCTCGTTAAAAATAGCGACCAGCATGTTTTGTTCACGATAGCATTCCATGGCGTTGTCATTTATGTCTTCTTGCAACAATGGCACCATTGCCCAGCCACAGCTGTGCCTAGACAGTTGAGAACAACGCAGAGACCTCTTGTACCAGAAAGACGAGAGCAAGAAAAGAAAGGAAAAAGAATTTGTGGAAGACAGAAATAAGAATATCAGAATACGGTACCTCTGACGACATCGAAATAGTCAGTACCCCATCTATGGGAACAGAAACAAAGTTTAAAACATAATTTTTTTTTTGTTTTTGAGCATGTAACACCGTTAAAACACAGTGGCTGGCTTGCGCTGAATCTTGCTGGACGATGTTTGACAGGGGTTGCTTTGAAAACAGCATTCAATGTTGAGATACAACCAATTTCTGTCAGACCACGAGAAGCTCCGAACCATCTGGGCGCCAATTTTCTGTGCAATAAATAAAAGTAAATAAATCAAAGTGACATTTTCTAAGCATTAAAGTTGGATGAATCAATGATATGCAATATTTCTGAGAAAGCTGGGAAGCTGATTTTTGTCTGAACGGCTGACTGTAGCTAACAGTACTATCTCCATTACGCCCGATGAGAAAATCAAATGTCGTTTACATAGAAAAAACTGTCGCACAGAAGCGACAATGGTCTGTCTTGAGAGCATGCTCTCACGTTTCTTATGTAGGACATCCAAATGTGTGCCTATTGTGAATTGTTGTAAAGAAGGTCATACGGCTATCTAAGTATTTATAAGATGGAGACAGAAAGTCTTCGAAATCACTCAGCTTTAAGCTATTGGATGCCTTGCTTATTCCAAAGTCATTAGTCTCTTCTCGAACGTGCCATACTGCGTTTCAGTTCATATTAAAGGCAGATGCATCAAAGACACGGGCTTTTCTAAAAAGCATTTCGGCGATATTTGTGATCCCTGAGATCTGACCAGAAGTTAAAAGCAAACGTAGCTTTTTGAAGCTTTGTATATTTGAAACAAGAGTCTGATATAGATTGGGAGATGATTGCTTTAAATATTTTGCTATCATCAGGGTCTGATATCGCGTTAAGCAGTTGTGTATGGAATGATCATAGAAGATGACATTGGCCACGATTCTTTTCTTGAATGTCCACGTTGTAGAATCAGCCGTATATGTAGTATAGTATTATCATTAGTAAATCAACCGTTGGCCCCTTTGTTAGATGTACATGTCTATAGTGATGAAGGCAGAATTAACTCAGTCGCTGTCCCCAGTAGCCAACGACATTGCCGCCAACTAAAGGCGACGTATGTCTCAGCAAGGGTAGCTGGCTAGCAAACCAAGTTATTCGCGGCGGACCTGCTGCACCTTAACAAAGCCCTATAGCGCAGGACATCTGTCTGTCTCCTTTTCATCGGGCTCGACAAGTTTGACGATGCCTCATGGAAGAGGGAAGAATGATTGCGCTGCGGTATTTCTATGTTTCGACATTTCGTATTTTCATTCGTAAGGATATGCTAAATAGCTGAAGAGCGGAATCTAGCTTGTATGCGGAACCCAGTAATTCTGGGTCTTGCTCTTTCTTGGCTACTACAAAAATCCAGGTTGTGCACAAAAAAACAGTAATTGAATTCCCGTCGCCTTTTCGCGACTATCACAGATGCACACTACAACAAACGTTTCTAATAAATCAAGTACTTTAAATTGAATCACGTAAGCTATTCATAATTAGTAAAATGAACTCGAACATGGTAGAATGGCATATTTCTCGATGGGGATTTTTGTCTATAAAGAAAAACCTTCCAGGTGACCATTTACCAAGGGAGTGGAATGGGAATAGTATCTTGCCTTTTTTTATTTGAGGGAAATGTAAGTAGTTCATTTTATAGGTAAATAAAGGTAAACGGAGGAATGATTTCCACCAATTTTAGTGAAACTTCCTTAGTGTCTCTAATAGTACCACTTCTCGCCATGTCTTCGACATTCAAGAAACACGAATTCCTGAACACAACGATCCCAAAAAGCAACATTTTTTAGAACATCGTCCCGACAAGTAGGATTTTCCTCATTTTCCCGCAAAGTTCTCTAATGAGCACATCAAAACACGCTGTGCCATTATATGCATGCCTTGATATGGCTTCCCCAGTACCATATCGATGATAAGCTGCGGAATTATGTTGAGCCGCTGCGCCGAAAATGGAGAAATGTCAGTATTTTGGATACGTACCGACTTGATCAACTGATCTATCAAGCAATCCTGGTACCGTCTGAACTCTGGGATTCACGTAACTGTTCCCAAACTTTTTTCCCGCCAACATAACCTATTTTGAGAAAGCTGCCCCGATTTCAAATCTGGAATTCATTTTATTAACCTATTTTCCGCCGCTAGAAATCGGCCTGTTTTTGTGCTGTGCTTCTTTATCACTCAAGTTTCTTTTGATGGTACCATGGAAAGGGAATGAAGTGAAGAGAATTAAAGTTAGCATAAAAAAGTGCCACGTCTAGAGTTAGTTACCGAGTTTTTGTTGGCACGTCACCCGCTGAGCTACAATTCTCGTATGTAAAATGAGTTATGCCCACTCGCGTAGTGTCGGTTGGAGTTACTTTTCATCATTTACAAAAACTATGCTACATCCTACATGCACCAACCTGACATCTCCATTATCAGATTTTCCTTTTAACAATGGCGCGTACGAGGTGGAGGCCTCATCTTGCACTCAGTTCAATGCTATATGCTATGCTCACAAAGGTGTCCCAGGAGGATGCGCATACAACTCAGGCTCGGTCAACTTGTTGAATCAAGAGTTCTCACTGGGGCTCCTTATTTTGGCTTGCTTCTTCCTCTTTGTTTACCGCTCCTGTCTGTGAATATTGTTCAACTGAAAGCAAAGATATCTTCGACATTCTCCATTGATCTCGGATGTCCAAGTTGCAGAATTTCAATTTATTAAACCAGAAAAAATTTCCAAATAAAATAGAAAAAAGGTGCTGCAGAGACCTTTTCTCATTTCGCTTTCGGGGTAACCCAACGTTACAAAATAACGAACGCTACACAAATCGGTTATTACTTTTCGAGGCCGTCATTTTCCCAAGCTCCACCGTGGAAACCGGTTCCTGGCAGATAATATTTCCTTTTGTAAAAAATAATAACCATGATCTTGTACTACTTCGGTTTTACGCGAGCCACTTCTTACTTAGGAAAGGTAGGCCGCCAGAAATCAGCCAGTAGATCAGAGCAAAAGGGACATATGCTGGCGTTCATTGCCGAATTCTTACAGAATGGGTAGCAGCGTTGTTCTCACGTACGATGTTTGTTCACAAGCACAAACGACTGATTTGATTTGGACTGCAGAAAAAGAATAAAACAGTCTCTTGAGCACTTTGGGAAGACCGTTTATGGATCATATGTCCCACAGCGCGGAGGTAATTTCAACTAACCCGAAACCTTACTTTAGCTAAGGCTCTCGATATTGATCTACATCAACGTCTCTGTTATGGTCTATCATATCAGAAACGATCGTGAAATATCATTCCTGAGATTGTGCGTTATACATAATGAATTTGGTTATCAATGGTCCCTACGAGAATCGATGTTTCCCGAAAACAAAACAATACTAACCATAAAAAAAGGTCGCAAAAGTTAGCCTAAATTTTACCGACAGAAGAGTTGCACAAGTCAAACAGTATGCAGTGTTGGGTCATGAGCCTTACAAGAGTCTATAGCGTAGATGTACAAAGTGGAACATTGTCAATCTCAGTCGCTGTACCTATTCTGTTTGATCGGATTCTCTGAACAAGACAAGAGGTTTGCAGATTCCAAAAGCTGCTTTTTTTTTATTAAAAAAACGGAGACTGGATGCAATGACTGTCATTGTTAGCTCTAGAGCCCCAATCTAACTAGGTACTGAATCTATGTTAATTTATCTCGAAAATGGATGCAGCGTAGTACATAAATAACTGTCCCTTGAAGTATTTTGTGGTGAAGCACTTTTCGTACCTGATCAAGCAATTGCCTCATCTGAATCTTTACACTGACAAACAAACCGAGAACATTTTGAAAAGACCGTAAGAAAATATTTTTGAAAGAATTATCAGAGACATTCAAAAGCTTAAGACATTTCCCTGGGGCAGCCTCTTATGTACTACACGCCATCCATTTTTGAGATTAAGAAGATAACTTATATTTCACTAACCAGCTGCATTGGGAGACTGGGACTCCCTAGTGATTCCTTAAAAGATTAACTCTATCTAGTAAACACAGCATCTGACCACTACTCCGTATTCACAGACCCATCAATCATTTCCACATTTAAATCAGTTTAGCCCCGTTTCACCGTGATCTGGCAAAGAGCATAGCACAAACACATGTCTAGAGTGATACTATTATTTTCAAAGTCCTCCGGTAGTAGTTGGAAAAGTTAGAGCGTCTGATATTGCCTACTATCATAAATACAAGTTCACGAACACGCTTTAATAGCCCAATGCAGGCTACATATACAGATCTGACCAAGTGCAATGGGTATGTTTATATGAAAAGAGGATTTCCAGAAGTACGATGCGACGCATTCAAGTATTTCTTGTTGTTGTTATACAAGTAGTTACAGTACCGAGATAGATTGGGTGCTAGTGACAAAGTGCCCATATGGATAATCTACAGATAGGAAAGGACACTCTGAGAAGGCATTGGACACGTACATTGTGTGCACTACACTAGAGCGGCACGTGTATTAAGGATAAACTTTAAGATTGATCTAGTCATGGTGTATCTTGACGAAACATGAATGTGGGTTTACTTATTCAGTTCCTCTAAGCAGTCAAAGAAAGTAGCGCGCTTAGTTCAAGTCACGGGGAAAGGTAAACATGATAATTTTTTTTTTGAGAAAAGGTACAAGCTTTTCCCGAGATGGCTAGCTTTCTTGTCACTGTTTACTTCGGTGGACACTTTGTAGGCGGCTGTGCGCATGGAGATACAAGTTCCGCGCCAAGTGTAATGGCCCTCTATTGAACGGTTCAATTAGCTTTTATCGATTAGCATCGGCGCGAGTATCTCCTGGCCCTACCTTCAGCAGTCCCTACAGAGGGCGTGAGTAACCATGATCCTACTAAGTGGGTACCAGGTGTCTAGCACTTTGATTGAACGTACGACAAGTTTACTCCTCTTCGGAGATCACAGCTACAGTGACATTTGAATACAAGGTGCACAAGATGCTTTTTGAGTTATTTGAGTTCGGTATCATGCGTAGACTGGCTTTCAAACAACACATATAAAATCGAACAAACGAGGCAACAATTCATTCACGAACACGCAACAACATGTTCTTCAAGCTTGCTGCGCTCTTTTTGTTACTCCAGGTAGTCTGTGCAATTGACTACAGGACGTTCGTCGGCAAGACGAACGTGACGCATCTGGATATCAAGCTCCATCCAGAGGCATGGCATAACAAGAATACTACCGAGCGCGTCTGTCCTGGTTGTGGTACTTGTATCCCTACTTGGCATTGGAAGGTCAAGACCATCGAGTCCACTGGCGATTACTATTCAGGTGGCGAAAAGTGCAGTAGCGATCTTTGCTGCGACAGCGGCCAAACATGCACCCTCACGAAGGCGACTACCGTCACTAAGACGTGGACTGTCAGCGCAGGATTCAATATCGGTTTCAACGGGTTCAAGAACGGCATCGCGCCTTCAGTGAGTTTCGGCTTCTCGTGGTCCGAGAGTGTAGCCAACGGTGTGACCTATTCTCTTCCCTTCAATGGACCTGGCTGTCGCTACATGTGGTTCAATCCTCACTACAAGTTTGTGACCGGCAAGGTCGACAAGATCAGCTATGGATGCGGTCCTAGCATATGGGCCAACGAGGAGCAGCACTATGATATCCATATTCCCGTCAAGCTTTCCACGGGTGAGCTCGACGGCCGCTACGGTCTCAACTATTAGTGTCCTCCATGGCAGGCTAATGTCTCCATGTCATACCGCGTGCGAGCGATGAGCGCACACAAGAAAGGATAGATGCACTAAGAATAGGTCTCTCTTCTTTTTAACAAATAAATCCATGAGAAAATGGAAAATACAATTACTTTTTTTTTTGTTCAGCACTGAAACTTTTTGCATACTTAACTTAGAGAATGGTGCTTATGCCCATGGTAAACCATATACTGGCTTTG
Source organism: Saksenaea oblongispora B3353 (assembly GCA_000697495.1). Lineage (NCBI taxonomy): Eukaryota > Fungi > Mucoromycota > Mucoromycetes > Mucorales > Saksenaeaceae > Saksenaea > Saksenaea oblongispora. The sequence continues at coordinate 228,355 of JNEV01001632.1, forward strand.
CAAGATTTTAAAGAAATATTTGCGCTACTTTCCCTTTCTCTGAGACAGAGGTAATGAACGTGTACGATTAACTCAGCGTTCGTGGCGTTCTTACTGACATAGCAATAGCAAGTCTCTATTTTCATTGGACATCTATGTTAGCTAAGACAAAAAAAGAAAGAAATAAAAGAAAAATATCTCTAGTAAACCGTGTTTCTTGTTCATGTTGGACGTTTGAATGGAAATAAACTGTTTCGAACGATACTATTGGCTAAAATTCTTGTTTTCTTGCTGCCTAATATTCCGGATGGTGATGCTTTCGAACTCTTTGGGCGTGAATTTTAGCGCGAATAGAATTGCTTTGAATTTTCTCTTATTTACCAAACTGAAAGGACAAGACACGTCTTACCTACCTATTTTATTACCGCTTCGTCTATTATCGGTTGTGTCCAAAACTACTGGACGATTTCAGATAGTTTGAAATGCCTGCCGATACGTATTCTTTGTTCTTAGGCACAACACACTGTAGTCATTAAGACTGATATGTCTATGTGAACAATGTCTCTGGTTTATAAATATATAGTCCTCCCTATATGCCGTTCTTCCATCTTTCATCTTACTGTACGCTTCAATGTGCTTTAAGCAACGTTTATAGAAGCGGCAAATATTGACTGTATGTACCTTGTGCGGTAATATCTAGATCATAGAAAGCTCTGTGCAACTTTTCTGCCTTTGTTCGATTACTACTTAGGTCAAATGTCTCTTGGGTCACCATTCTTGAAAAGTCGATTGTTGAGGTTGAACTTGGATACAAAGCGAGCAGGAAGAAGTTCAAGCACAAGGGTTACTGGCTTGTTCAAATATAAATAGTCTGAGTGAAGAGACGCAAACAAGGAGATTGCATCTACAGATATCTTTTGTAGAAGGTTGCTTTGTCATGAGTGACCATGAAAATCTGATGAGCATCGATAGGAACATGTAAACGGATTTGAGCTTGCTTCGTCATCGTCTTCATAATCCTCCATCAGCTTTATATAGCCTATCATGCGTGTTTGCCCACTCATTTCTGTATCTGACCATACCTCGCGTTCACGCCCATAAAAAAACATCTTTTCCATGTCTTCGGTATGCGTATCCCCATTCACACATATACAGTAACCGCGCGTTAAAAGAATACTCAATATAATTACATTTTGATAAAGTTATATCAATCAAGATCCACACGATTTGTGCAGGCTTTAATATAGCAGACGTGATATAATTATAAGCTATACGATGTCCAGGAACATATGCTTTAGGGAAAATTGTTTTTCAAATGGCTTTCGTTTATTGATCTACTGCATCTGTATTGAAATAGTTGTCAATACTTGTTTGTCTCGCTTGTGATTGCTTCCATTCCAACTTCTTTAATTTTCTCGACAGTAAGAGATGAATTTCTGCATCCAATTGGATAAGTTCTTTTTGTTGATGGTGAGGTAGTACAATATCACTCGATTCATTTGGAACTTTGGTGCCATTTTTGGAGGTATCACAGATACCTGGTCGTCGGAAGAAGTGGTACATAAGCTGTCGTTATCTGATGTTCCATGGCACATATTGTCCTGTTCCTTTGTGAAAAAAAATAACTGATGATGCCATATGTTGTTGCCGTAAACTTGATGAAAATTTTCCCTGATATCTTAGACAGTAATCTATAGTTAGTTGCTAAAAGTACAGTTTCTATTCATAGAGCTTTAAATAACTAAGGTGCCGACGATGTGATTATTTGTAAACGGACGTGAGGATTATGTTAGACATTCATTGAGAATGTGGAGCATCATAGAATAATAAAGAATATGCCAAATAGAATGCAACCCCATTAAATGGTGGAATACAGCTTGCAAGTACATCATAACAGAGTCTGAACCTTCAAAGTTAACTAGTCACTAGCATTCTGAGAGCGGATGTCCAATTTGTTTTAATTATATTCTTATATAATTATACTATTCTGATCCACCGAAAGTATTCTTTTAACGCGGCTACTGTAAATAATGAAATCTACGTTGCTTCATCTCAAAAATGGATGCAGCCTAGTACATAAATGACTGTCCCTTGAGGTCTCCTATGATAGAGCACGTTTGATAATTAGCCGAGCAATTGCTTCACTAGGGTCTTTATACTGATAAACAAACCGCGAACAGCCTGAAAATCCCATAAACGTGAGAATAGGAGAAGTATTTTTGAAGCAATTATCACGGATATATCACCATGGGAAAGCGTGACCAAAAAATACACAATATCGAGCATTTTCCTCGTATTGTCTGCTGCCGTGTTACATCTATCTACAATTATGTTACTTGGATGCAGATAAATATGGGGAAAATGATCGAAATCAGTATCTCTAGGTCATGTCTTCCTATAATGCATTAGAAGCTTAAGATACTCCACTGTGGCGCAGGTATCTCTGTACTACACGCCATCCATTTTTGAGATTAAAAAGACACCTTATATTTCACCAACCAGGTATATCAGGAGGCTGGGGCCCCCAAGTGATTCCTTAAAATATTAACTCGATGTAGAGAATGCAACGTCTGACCAGTCTATATTCACAGACGCATCAGTTGTTTCTCCACTTGATCAGTTTAGCCCAATTTCACCGTGATCTGGCGAGGACCATAGCACAAACACATGTTTAGAGTGATACTATCTTTTGTAAAGGTTCTCCAGTAGTAGCTGGTGCTGCATGTATAGGAGAGACTAGTGTATCTTATATTCCTTACTATAATGTATGACAGTTCATGATCAGGCTCTAATAGTCCGGTGTAGACTACTTCTATAGATACTACCAAGCAGACTGGGTGTGTTTACATGAAAGGACGATTTGCGGAAGCACAATGCGACGAAATGAGTAATTTTGTGGTTGTTATAAGAACAGTTGCACAGGTGGTATACAGCTGCCCGGTAGGCTAAGTGCTAATGACAGGGTGCCCATCTGAATAATCTGCAGGTAGGAGAGACATTCTCAAAAAGCACTGGATGAGTACATGGTATCTACAGCACTAGAGCAGCACGTGTATTAAGGGAAAATTTTATACTTGATCTAGTCATGATGTATCTTGGTGGAACATGAATGCGAGATTACTTGTTCCGTTCATCTAAGCAGTCAAAGAAGTGAGTGCGCATGGTTCAAGTGATGGATAAGGACAGGCTGTGAAGATTCTTCTGCTGAAAAAAAGGTAGGAGCATCTTCCTCAAGACATCTAGTTGCTTTGTTATTGTCCACTTTGGTTGACACTTTATAGACAGCTGTGTGCGTTTGATTAAAAGCATAAAGATACGAGATCCGCGCCAAATGCAATGGTACTCTTTTTGAACGTCTCTATCGCCTTTGTTTCTTAGCATCTCCGTAGTTATCCCTGATTCGACTCGAATCAGTGTCTACAGAGAGTGTGAGTAACCATGATTCTGCTAAATGGACACCGGCTGTCCAGCGCTTGAAGCAGACGTATGACAAGTTTACTCCTCTTGGAGAGCATAGCCACAGTGATACTTGTGTACAAGGCGCGCACAAGGGCATTTCTGAGCTATTTGGGTTCAGCATCATGCATAGACTGGCTTTCAAATAATACATATAAAACTGAATAAACAAGACAACAACTCATTCACGAATACGCAACAATATGTTCTTCAAGCTTGCTGCGCTATTTTTGTTTCTCCAATTGGTCTGTGCAATCGACTACAGGACGTTCGTTGGCAAAACAAATGTGACGCATCTAGATATCAATATTCATCCAGAGATATGGGATAATAACAATATCACCGAGCGCATCTGTCCTGGGTGTGATACTTGTACCCCTACATGGCGCTGGAAAGTCAAGACTATCGAGTCCACTGGCGATTACTATTCAGGTGGCGAAAAGTGCAGTGGCGATCTTTGCTGTGACAGCGGCCAAACCTGCTCTCTCACAAAGTCGTCTACGGTCACTAAGACGTGGACTATCAGCGCAGGGTTTGACATTGGTTTTGCTGGATTCAAGAACGGTATCGAGCCTTCGGTGAGTTTTGGCTTCTCGTGGTCCGAGAGTGTAGCCAACGGTGTGTCCTATTCACTTCCGTTCAGTGGTCCTGGTTGCCGCTACATGTGGTTCAACCCTCACTTCAAATTTGTGACCGGCAAGGTCGATAAGGTCATTTATGGATGCGGTACTAGCGAATGGGCCAACGAGGAGCAGCACTACGATATTCATATTCCTGTCAAGCTGTCCACGGGTGAGCTCGATGGACGCTACGGTCTCAACTATTAGTGTCCTCCATGGCAGGTTAATGTCTCCATGCCATAGCGCATGCGAGCGACGAGCACATACGCGAAAGGATGAATACCCTAAGAATAGGCCTGCTTAGTTTTAACAAATAAATCCACGAGAAAATGACCATACAATTGCATTTTTTTTATTTGACACTATAGCCCTTTGCACAAGTAACGGTAGATACAGTAATAATGCGTACCAGCGACTAATTGTATCTGGCTCATCCAGAAATTACTGGGACCTTACTTCTGCTACCGCAAAGTTCAACGTGACTTATTTCGCACTAGCTGTCCATTCATCATTAAGGGACATAGGCTTAGTAACCTTTAAATGTAATAAATATAGTGGACAAATATAATTACAAACATAAGATCAATTACATGGTGTTTTATCATCACCGACAATTAGATGATACGAACATGGACATAGTCAAAAAGATAGTCCCTTCCTATAAAAAGTTTAAGCAGATCAGTCAAGTGCTTTGTGATTTGGCGGTTCCACCTGGAAACATTGAGAACCTGAAAACCGATCTTTCCCTCAACAAGAAAATGAATCTGTAAAAATAGTACAATTCGACAAATACTTGAAGCAGCGTGATTGCCATGCTCGTTACCTTCGTAATTCGCAGGAAAAGCTTAAATGATTGTTTCTTATCATTCTCTCAGTATCGAAGAGCCCACAGCCTTTTAGAAGTTGTAGTTAACAATAAACCTTATAAAACGAATGTTTACAAAATTTCGTATGCGGATGTCGTTGGTATCGATAATTGGGCATAAAGTCTTTGGGGAGTTTTGGGATTGCTGGTGCATGGGTTCCTGATAAATCAAAGTTGCTGTACAAATGGGTTACGAAAACTCTTAATTATATTGTATAAACCAGCATCCATTTTTCCTGGAGTCATTAAAATGGATATCAACAGCTGGGCTTTGACGCTGCCAACAAAGTCTTCCTTCTACAAAGCAGCTTTTGTGTAAGGAGTTTATGGACTTTGACGCTGTCTCTACCTAAAGGAGTTGTAGATGTTCGACGTAGTTAAAGAATCTGACTGCTCTTTGTATTTTTGCTTTATTGTTATCTGCCTCACGTTTACGACCTGAAGCCTTTTTTCTTTTCTTTTCTTTTCTTTTTTTTTTTTGGGCAACAGAAAATTCGGGCATTTCGCTCACTTTTCCCTTATTTCTTCTCCGCTTCCCATTATCTTTTAAACGGAAAGCGCTACTTCTTTGTAAAAAAAAAATGAATCCAATTAAAAAATTATTTATATTCAAGAGGTGCGCAAGCGGGCTGATGGATGACATTCTTCTATATTTCTTACTTGATGGCCACTGTTTTGCATAAGTAAGTACTAATTATATACGAAACCTTTTGATAACATCTCTCATAGTCGTATACAGCATTCGAAGAAGAATAGAGTCTTGAAAAAGGTTGTACATAGGAGAAGAAAGGTGAATCATCACTTCGTGTAGAATTGTTAAAGCTAATGCTTTGCGATGGGTATCTTTTTCATTGAATTTTGAAGCATATTTCATTGTATCTCTTTAGATATCCTTATGGGACTACAGTATGATATAGGCTTCAGAGGGCTACAACTAATTAGCAAATCTGTACGGATTTTGGCTGATTGACATTTAGCCTACGTTCTGAAAAATGTCCTGTGTGACATGGATGCCTGTAGTATTCTTGTCCACCACATGTATCACCGTATGTTATACGGCGCGATACTCAGGTAGGCAATATTTCCTTTGAAAAGCTTTTATGATATGCTTAGGTTTGTTGTCAAGTCGCGCATTTTCTACAAGATATTCATCTACCGGAAAAGTTTATTTCAGTCAATTCTATACTGAATACCATTTAAAAACCATGCGTCACAGATTAAGGGTAAGTTTCTCATGTCTTCAGTATCGATTTTGACACTTCGTGTAGTGCACCACTGGGTTCCCAGGAATCAAGTGGGAAAAGGCAGGCTGATGAAGGATAGTGTGACTTGGTCATTTGTGTGCGAAGACGAATCCCTTTCAGATTCCATCGTCGCCCATACAAAAAAAAAAAAAAAAAGGAATCTCTTTCAGATTCCGAAAGCTAGTAAAAAAGTTACGTCCGCGTATTCTGGAAAATATTCTCAATAGACCGGTAGAAGACATTGCTTTGAAGGTATCTATTAAGAAAACTGTTGAAAAAACTCTTCTTTATAGTTATTAGGATTCCTCATGTAGCATCGGAGTATCAATACATCACTGTTTTAAGCCAGTACGCACCATAACGAGCTAAACCTCTTCCTTGTTCCCCTTTTTTTCTTTTAAATAGAAAAAAAAAAGAACTCTAGAAGGATAGAGATAGAGAGAAAAGAAAGAGCGGGAGATAAAAAGAGGATAGAATATGAGCACACCGCAAGCTAGTTCCAGCGATGAATCTTCTGTTGACGTTAAGAAGCAATCAACGGAAGAACCTATAGCAAACACCATCACACTTAATACGCCTACTTCGCCACCATATCTACCTTACTATGGCGATTCACAGACTTTTGATCCTTCTCAGCTCGCAACATTCGATCCTAATGATCCCCACGCCTACGCAGCTTATGTGTACCCAGTTAGTCCTCAGTTTCCAATCTATTATTCGGAGGGGTACCAAAGCTATCCTGGATCGCCTGTCATCCATCCTCAATCGCCTCCCATCATTCCGACTAGTCCGCCTTTTAGCCCGACGTTTCAATATCAACAACCAGGCATGATGCCTCCTCCGCCCTCCGCTTACGTCCTTCCTCCGCACTCGGCTCCTCAGCCGTTCCATATTACCTCCCCGGTTCTGACCGGGACCGCTTCCGTGCCTGGATCACCTCCGCACCACTATATCCCGTTACCCCTTCCCGAGCACCGCCACAAACACCAGGAGACACAGCATCATCTGCAAAACATTTACGTTCGTGGATTATCACCATCAACGACAGATGAGTCTTTTTTGGAATTGTGCAAAGTGTAAGTGGAAAAAGACACAGCCAATGCCAATTACTCATATCTTTGTAACTTCAAGCTATGGAAAAGTTACTTCGTCCAAAGCGATGATTGATCCAAAGTCAGGTGAATGTAAAGGCTATGGATTTGCCTTATATGAAAGAGAGGAGGATTGCCACAAGGCAATTGATGGTTTAAACAAAACTGGCTTACAAGCTTCTTTCGCTCGAATGGGACAAGTAAGGAACAAATGACGGGTATTTTGTTTGTTTTACCTAATTGAAATAACGCAATATTTCTTTTAGGAATCCTTTAGCTCCAAACTGCGAAGTTTGCAGGACGAAACATCAACAAATATATATATATCCAATTTGCCATTGGACATGACGGAACAGGTAGCGAAAACAAAATATGATGGGCCATGTTCATTGACATTGGATAGAAATTGGATGAACTATTCCAACCTTTCCAAACAGTTTCTAATCGTATCCTACGAGATCCATACTCAGGGTTGAGTCGAGGTGTGGGATTTGCAAGGTATGCAGGATGACACAAGCATTTAAGAAAAAAGAGGATGCTCATGTAGGACGAACCCAGGTTGTCGGATCGCACAGCAGCTAGTACCATCATCGAGCGATTTAACGGACAGACGATTGAAGGTTCGTCTGCACCACTGCAGGTCCGATTTGCAGATTCGCCCGCGCAAAAGAGGTTGAAAAGCCAGAGTTCCCGTAAAAGGATATTTAGAACGCAGCATCCGCCCATGGCGGGATTCCCTGTGCGACCAATGATGCCCATCACCCCGGAAACCATGCTCGGGATCGCGCCCATGGTAAACCAACCTTATATGCATGATTATCATCACCAGTAAGTCATTATTATTACTATTTTATGTATATCGCATTCTCCTATTCATGTCATGAATTAGGTTTACACACTACCCTCGCCCTTTCGTGGCGACAGAAAATGGCCATGGATTACCCGACGCGCTGGCATCACCTCCTGAAGATAAGGTAGCCGAATTGACAGCTGCGGTAGAACAAAAATTGAACGTGGCCACGCAATTTGAAGCAACGCCGGCAAAGAAATAATACTAATTGAAAATTACTCATTTTGTTACAAACAATCATCCAATGTCAACGACCCAATTCCATCAATTTTTTTCCCTCGTCGAACTCCTCTTTCCCCTACTCGACCTTAGATTTACCTTTTGCTTTTTTTTTTCTTCCATAAATTGCGGCGATATATCATTCTGCTGGCACTGAGATGTCTTTTCTAGCCCACACTGGGACCTCTGTTTCAAAAGACCATGTGTCACTAGCATAACGCAAAGCATGCAACCAAATCCCAAGTTCATTTGGTAATGGGTCTTTGACCAGGTGAATATGGCATTCGGCGCATTCAGGTGACGTTGGTGTTGTAGTCGGATATACTGTCGTTTGATCCATCATAATCTCTAATTTGTTAGCAAGAGCATCTTCCATCATATGATTTGGCTGAATTATGCATGACCACGGCGTATGATTTCCATATAGCGGGTCGTTTGCGATTGGATGCCCCAAGTACCGCAAATGCGTGCGTATCTGATGTGTCCGTCCTGTTAAAGGCCTACATCGCACAATGCTGGTGCTACCATCGAAATGCTCCCTCCAGAACAATGTCTTGCAAGCTCTTCCATTTATATGCGGGTAATGAAACGAGTGTTTGTGTACGATCCGTTTGACTGGTACTTCGCAAACAACAAAACTACATAGACCATGGGAACCTGGTTATGTATTTACTCTGAAAAGGCTAAGACATACTCTGGAAACTTGCCAACAACTCGGCATACGTATTCTTTCAGTATCCCTTTTGCCATTTGCTTTCGAAGTTCATTCGCTCGTTCCGCCGTCCGTGCAATTAGTACAAGGCCAGATGTATATCTGTCAAGACGATTCACAACTAACATAGATGCATTGGTTTCGGGAAAAAGGAATAGATAGAAACTATTAGCAACTTACAATGTAGATTGTTGTCATTGTACGTCGCATTTATGATATGGAGTACTGTGTTATAATGGTACCGGCCAGAAGGATGAATCTACGGAAATTAGCACGGGTAGTTAAACATCTATGTTGTACCTGGAGGCTGCTTGGTTTATCAATCACCCATAAATCCTCTTCTTGGTGAACCATTCGTATGGGCTGATCTGTCACAGGTGGTTCATGACGATGAACCCAATGACTGATCATGTCATGCCTCCGTATGGGTGTGTCCACATCCACGCGGTTTTGATTCACTGTGATGAGGCCTTTTTCAATGGCTGTTCTCTAATACGTATTTAATACATACTGTATTAACTGACGATTCTGCTCACATAATAAGATGGATGACGATCTCGGAATTCTGTTTCAAAGATGTCAAGTAGTCCACGGCCCAACCAGCGCTCCTTCGCGAATGCTTGATAGCAAAAGTAATATGGCTTCACTTTTCGTAAGCCTAACATAATTACGTCATTAGCATTGGGGGCGGCTGTATGTCCATTGTACCATGTTCAAAGTAGTAATGCGACGTGTCTGGAACATGAAGATTCTTAAAATTTGATTTCACGTTGATTGATCGAATCATGACCTGTTCTGACTGAAGCTTGGACTGCGTCGTGGTTTCTCACATCTGTTTGTTCAATAAATTTTTACGGTAGCCTAGGTTCTTCACTTCTTCAAAAAAGCATTGTTCCGATGGGTTGTCATACAGACCAACCTTCCAGTAGAGTTTGCAAAAAATGACAAAAACGCGTTTCTCTTGAGAATTTCGCGTGGTGCATCTCAAAAGATATCTGCTTCAGTAAAGAGAAGTTAACCTGGGAGGGCCTTGGAATTTTGCTATCTATGTATTTTGTCAGATTTATGTAGACATGGTGTTTTATATAGATTATAAATTTACTAATGACGAAAACTGAAAAAGATCTGTTTATAAAGAATCCAATATAAATTAAAATCAACGAATGCTATATTGCATTGCGGGATAGCTGATAATAACAATGCTGATATACGGGAAAGTAGGCATATGTAGAAGATAAGGCTCTGCCATTCAATTTAGTCTCGTTTTTAGTCGCTTCTTTTCTTCCTTCCTTCCTTTTTTCTTTATACTTTTGGATACTTCATTAGACTACGATTTAAATTCTCGCATAGAGAGACTTGAAAACATCTGTTATGAAATTAAGGAAGATATAAGGAGATACTCCCATTACTAGCTGCAATTGTGACCTGTGAGAGGGATGAAGCTGTATTACCTGCTTCAGTGGTGCTAACTATAAAACAGCCCTCTGATACCGACATCCCCGGAAGAAAACGCACACTCAGGGTAACGAAAGTAATGGTCAAGGAGCAGCCATTGATCCCAAAGGTGAGCTCTTCAACGCCGTTATAGATGCAGTGGAAACATTGCTAACACTCACCCCCCTCCCTTATGTGTACTGGTGACGAACAAGCTGGGCACACAACCTAGAGCGCGACCTACAGCGGTCTAACATGTTCTGGAAGGATATCTCATCATGGCACAGCGAGGAAGCCGTTGACGTTCTCGAACGGATGGCTTTCGTGAAGTATAGGATGAGGCTGAATCAGTGTAAATCACACAACCTCGGTGGATGCAAACGCCGCGATAAAGGGGCCATAGGCAACAGTGGATCCACAACAGATTCTACAGAGAATGATAGTTCCTCGAGGTATGTAGAGTTGACATAATGTAATCAATAACTGCCCTTCCACTCTTTCGACGTTAGATCTCAAGAACTATTATCAGTCGTGGAAGAAACATCAAATAGGCCACTTACCTCAAATAATTCTCGAAGGTAAGCAGTATTACATTCCCGAACAGTATAAACTTACATCACAATATCTGTCCTTAATACTAAAGAGACTATTCTCGAGTAACTAAGAGGAGGAATTACACCCCTCGAATGACTCGAGCCAAGCTATATCTGCCAAAATAAGGCGTAACTGAAATATAAATGTTTCATACACTTATATTGTTTCCCATACTACATTGTGTAGTCTCTCGACATTTTTATAATTAAATAGCACTTGATTGGCGTTCATTTGGTACCGTTTGAGTTGTGCTATTGATGTATTCTGCTGTGGTTCAATCGTTTCCTTCGTATTGATGTACGTCTCTTGTATATTCTTTAAAGTTTTTGTGTGAGATCACTATATATGGAGAAGGTCTCGTCTCCTCGAGTATTTCCTGGGGTAGGGGAGACTTGTTTCGTTCTTTTCAAGTTTATTCTTGGGGTCTAAACTTTGCGAACTTATGACAGAGATGTTGGAGTGCTTCCTCTGAAATTGTAGCCATATTATGTTGCTTTTTCACACTGACGTTATTTTTAATAACTATTATCCACGAATGCGCGGCTTAAAAGAATATAAGGACTCAACGATAGCTTAAATCTGAGAATAAAAAAAGCGTGTAGTGATTTTTTCTAGGGGTGCGCATCTCACCCATAGAAAAGTTCATAGCCTGACAACATCATTCTTTCACCACTCAATGTAATGAACCTTTTATTACGGCGATACAACGCCGTGAATTTGTACAGATGTACGGGGCCAAGACCTCTGGGAAATCCTCCCGCATTATGGATGCTATGGATACGCTTACAGAGAGCGGCTATGAGTGTATATAGTAGGTGATATGTTTTCAATCTACGGATGTACCATACAATTAGCTAAGTAATGTCTTCCGAAACATGCTGACTTCTAGCGTATCAATACCTCTACCCGGTAGAGGTTTATGGGAAGGTCTTTCCAGAAACTTTGAATCCTTTCATCTTCCGAGCGGTTTTAAGGGCAACAACGAATTCTTCAATATTTTTTCCCACTCGTAACAAAAGGTAGGGCGTCCTGTGGTTTTTTTCTTTGATGAGTTCGACCAGCTTTATAGTGACATGCAACAGAAGCCTTCTCTGAAATGCTAGCTACAGTTCGTCTGTCAGGAACGAGGGAAGTAAGGCTGGAAAAAACATAACTCTTGCCATCCATTCGATTGTTTCTATTGTCACTACGCTATACTTATGTTTAACCAGACTAATCCAGCACTATCACCATTCATTATGAGTGACAACTTCCAAAACAAAAACTTTTCGATGGACCAAGTATTCGAACTCTATCATGAGTTTGCAAAGGGCTGCAATTTGAATACAGTGTCTCCCCTATGTTCACGCCCCGCGTACCTTCAATGATTTTATCCAGAGATTCCAAGCTTAATATAGTATGCTACCTAGTCAGGGTGCAAATGCTGTAACTTACTTCCAATGAATTTGTGCGCAGATCAAAGAGTACGAGCATACCGCAGCATTTGCTCCAGAAAAAACTGTAGACATTATAGACTAATATAAAGACCAATGATTCTTTCCAAACATTAGGTACTGAAGCATCGTGGTGGTACGGTTTTTGTGCAATATAGCACCATTGTATTTTCCGTAACATTGGAGAAAACATCTCTTCTGAACGTTCTCAGCGATGAAGAAAGGTAATATCACTTCTGGCCATTCCCCCCCTCCTTTTTTTTGGCCAGAGTAAACAATTTCTTGTCATGTATCAGTATCTTTTCGAAACATGGCATTTTTCCATAATAAACAAGAAATATATCAGCGCGACTGCCATTGATCCATCGTATTTACTGAGGTTTCCTTACAGTTTACTTGTGCATACGTAACCTCCAATGTCTGGGTTTCTCGATGAATGAGTTTATGTGCTTTTGTCGATTTTTTTTTATGAGCACAAGCGATTTATTGAAGTGTCCATCGAAAGTTCACACATGCACTCAGAAAATGAGCAAAAAACCAAGGGTTAAACTTGTCAAATGGCCATTTTGCCTCTATTTTGACGAGAACTTCTTCAACAACAAAAAAAAAAAAAGAGTAAGAAACAATCAATGGGAGTGCAATATTGCTATCGTGTTCACGTAAATACTTGCAAAGTATTCACTTATCGGAAGAGTTGATATTATTATCAATTCTGTACTGAACATCATTTTTAAAATCCGTGCTCCTCATGTCTTCGGTGTATGTTCTGACGTTTCGTCATTTGTGTCCAAAAGCTATTCTACTTTACCAACTGTTGTTTTAGTTTAGATAAGTCTCCTTCCCATCCATCAGTTTATACATGCTGTGCGCACCACTCATAGTGACGTACGATGTAACAAAATTCGGAGTTTACTCCAGAGAAAATTTGCCTTCACAAAGATTCCTGCTGGCTGACTTACAGACAATACGCATACTATTGGCTTATTTCATCCCCAGACACGTCGGCCAGCCTTGAATTTATTCTTCTTACAAAGTTTACAGTAACTCTTTTTCCATCGTGGCCCAATGTTTTCCAAACCAAATCCATTTGATGACCCCGTCAGTGAGTATGAAGAGAAAGAACTTTATAATGCCTAGGGGACGTTGAGTACCCAACCATGGCCATTGTTTCTTTTCTACTTTTGCTTGGCACAACAAGCCATTTACCATTTTCTTAGCTGCGGCGACCGACGAAAATCTCACTTCCGAAAATTGGGAGCTTATTTTGGGCGTATGCGACAGAGTGACACGAAGCCCTCCAGACAGGTAATGAAAAGGATTGACAATACGAGCTTCATTTATCTTTGCCAATTTCTTGGCAGACACTCTTGCCCTGAGATTAACCCAGCTTCATTCCCCGTTTAGTGCTAGAGACTGTGTTGCTGCTATTCAGAAACGATTCGCGAGTCGAAATGCTAATGTGCAGCTATATGCCTTAACTGTAAGTCTCTGATAGATACTGCTAACGGTATTACCAATCAAATCTAATAACTCCCGTTTAGTTGTCTGAGGCTCTTGTCAAGAACTGCGACATCACAGTACACCGAGAAATATCATCCCGTGCATTCACAACAGCTTTAAACAGACTTATTCATGAAAAGGTACGACATAGAATAAAACCTGTTCTTTTTTCTCATATCGTTATCTAGTCTACGCATGAACGTGTACGAAAACGAGCGCTGGAATTCATTCAGATGTGTTCTTTTGAATTTAGAGCAGAATCAAGTCTTGGATTGATGAACGAAGTTTATCATTCTTTGCGTGCTGAGGGCATCCAGTTCCCTTCTCCCCAAAAACCCAAGAAAGAATTTTCACAGGTAATATCGTAGTAGAAAACGTTCAATGTACCTGACTGCATCTTAGTCTGAGTTAGAAAAGCAAAAAGAAGAGGAGGAGTTTCAGCTTGCTCTTGCACTCTCGTTATCAGAATCAGAAAGTCGTCCATCTTACAAGGCATCTACATCTGCAACAAAATCAACCGCTGCTGCAGCAACTGTGGCTGAGCCAAAAGTAATTGTGTTTAGATGCTGTGGAGCCGGTGTTAAATATTCATTAGGCCAAGACTCCCGAGGAAACAGCACCCAAGACCTCGCGTGTGCGAGCTTTATACGATTTCCAACCAACAGAAGTTGGTGAACTCGGATTTCAAAAAGGAGATATCATTCGTGTTGTAGAAAGCGTTTATCGGGACTGGTGGAAGGGTGAACTACAAGGAAAGACTGGTATTTTCCCTGTAAATTATGTGGTATGTGACCCTGTAGTGTCTCGTTTCCACCTAACCTCATGGACTACATAGGAAAAAATTGTGGATCCATCCCCAGCTGATTTGATGAAAGAGGCACAAATGGAAGCAGAAGTGATGAATGAGATTCATAACGTCGAGCGATTACTGGATATGCTGTCCAGAATCGATCCACAAAAGGACTCATTCTCAGAGAATGAAGAACTTCAGACATTGTACAATAGTACATTGACCATCCGACCCAAACTGGTGAGATTAATTGAAAAGTACAGTTTGAAGAAAGGTAGGCGAAAGAACGACCTAAGTTTGTGGTGGACCTAATTCCTCTCAAGATGAACTTGTGGCTCTTAATGAGAAGTTCATGCAAGCAAGGACAATGTACGATAGAATGTTAGGAACCTCCATTGCTAAATATGCTACTGGTAAATTGGAAACGTTGGTTTTTTTATCCCAGATTCTGACTTGCTTCCCTTTCCTAGCGCCAGGTGGATACACTCCTACACAGCCTTATAGCAGTTATGAACAACCTAGCATGAATGCAACGGCGGAAACCTCCTATCAAGGGTATCCACCTTATTCTCAACCACAGCAGCCTTCCTATGGATATCCCCCAGCACAAAGTTTATCTCCGGTGCAGCATGCACAGCCGCAACAACAACCACAGCAACAAACAGCCTATGGATATCCAGACCAAAACCAGCAACAGCAGCAGCAACCATCTACACCAGGACAAGAGCTACCTCAATCAGTTCCTTATACAAACGATCGTCAAAGCTATCCCGACACAAGTGCTCAGGTGAACCAATACCAGACTACGGCTTACCCATACCCCCCTTATAACGGTCAAGAGCAACTTCAGCAAGGATATTCGACCACGTATGCTGGAGCCACTCCTGTCGTTTCGTCGAGTCAGCCTGCGTATAACCAGCAGCAGCCTTATGCGCCTGCGCCTCAACAATATGGTGCTGCTAATCCCCATGCTTATGTTCCTCAGAATTTTTAACTTGTTTTTATCTATGTATATTCGAAACTTGCATCATAATAAAATCGTGTTGTGAGTACTGTGGGAAAGAAAAATGAGACGATGACAGTTTGGGAGGCAAATTGGATCCAAGCTTGTGTCACCATGGGGAAAAGCCGGAGGCAAAATCATGCCATTTTCTACTGGGAAATATGAATAAAAGCCAGTTTTACTGATAAACATATTTGGAAACATCTTTTTCTCGATAAAAAAAAAGCTATGAGCGACGAAACACAAGTAGACGTCCTGGTTGTGGGAGGTAAGAAATTCACTTCATTCTTCCACTCCCATCGTTTATTCACCTTCCGCCATTCGAACAGGTGGACCTGTAGGTCTTCTCGCAGCCAATCTTTGCATCAGATCTGGCTTCAAAGTAAGAATTGTTGGTAAGTACCGAAGGATTTATAAAGGACGACGAGATTGCTTAGACGGTTCTCGGGACCTAGATATCGAGTTTGAACCTCAACACTGGGGTCGTGGCGACTGGGTACATGGACGCACACTTGAGATTTTGGACCACAGCGGTTTGGCGACGGACTTGTTGCAGACAGGTGCCAAGGTAGACAGCTATGCCATGCACCATCAAGGCCATCGCACCTGTGAACCATTTGTGCCGGAGTCGGTGGTTACCAAATACAAGTAAGCCACAGTAAAAAGGAAGGAGGGAGGGAAATACTTATTTTCGGGGTGGTTCCTAGGCATCTGTTATGTGTTGGTCAACATATTACAGAGTCCACGTTCCAGCATACGTTGGCCGATAATGATGTTCAAGTCGAGCGCCCGGTGACGGTGAGCGAATTTGAACTGGATGACGATCCATATCCGATCAAGGCGACGTTGCACAACGTGTCTTCCGAGGAAAAAACCGTGATTCGAGCAAAGTATTTGTTGGGTTGTGATGGAGCACATAGCGGTATTCGTCGTCAGCTTGGGATTCAGAACGATGGCCAGACGACGTGTATGAACTCTGGTGTGCTGGACGCGTTAGTCAAGTCCAACTTCCCCGACAAGAAGAGTGTTAGGTATGAACAACAGAGATTATTTCACGGACTAAAACACAGGTTAGCTTCATTCAGGGATCGTTCGGCAGTGCGTGTCTGTTCCCTCGTGAAAACAACCTGACCCGGGTCATGGTGCATATGCCTCAAACGGATGTTGATCGGAATCAAATTCAGTTGGAGGATATTCAGACCGAAGCCCGGCGAGCACTCCTGCCATATCGTGTTGAGTTTCTGGCAGTGCTGTGGTGGACTGTCTACAGTGTGGGTCAGCATGTTGCGCAGAGGTATCAGATGGACAACGAAAAGCACCCTCGAGTCTTTTTGTGTGGTGACGCCTGTCACTCACAGAGTCCCACGCTGGGCCAGGGGCTGAACACTGGACTTGGCGACGTTTTCAATTTAGTGAGTGCTTGCTTTCTCTTTCTTCTCAAACTGACAACTCCTTCTCTTGCCTAGATATGGAAGATCGCTTTTGTCGAATCTGGCTTGGCTAAACCAAGCCTGTTGCGAACGTATGAGGACGAAAGACGACCAGTTGCACAAAAAGTCATTGCCATCGACTCTGTCGTTGCCAAGGTTGCACAGGAACCAGATGAGGAAGAAAGTAACGAAGAGGAGGATGATAAATCAGCGTTACTGGATATGATTCGAACGCATCAACTCTTTACCACAGGTTTTGGTGTAACGTATAGAGAGAGTGAAAGCGCGTTGGCTAGTGCGGCAACAAATGGTTGTAACAACGGTGCGTTACGACCCGGCGACCGTGCACCTGATTACAAGGTTGTCCAGTTTTGCGATAATAAGAAGACAAGATTGTACGATCTCTGGCGGGACTCGGCCCAACGTCATACCATGTTCTGGTGTTTCCATCTCCTCATTCTTGCCGGTGATTTGCCAGAGCATGCGTCTCAGATACAAGCCTTCTGTAAGGACCTGAGACAGAAGCCCTGGTGTAGCGAGCGTAAACCATGGCTCCAGTTACAGTTGGTGACAACAACTATCCAGCGCGCAACGTTGGAAGCATGCGAATTAGACGAATCCATCAAACAAACTATCCTGATTGATAAGATCAATAATGCCCAATGTCATCACGGCTATAGCGTGAAACAGCAACCAATGGCGGTGCTTATCCGACCGGATCTACATATCGGTTGGATTGGTACACTAGATAACCTCGATAGTTTAGATACCTGGCTAAGTGCCATTATTTAAAGCATTCATACATAACCTCACTACGACAAAAAAAAACCCTCCCCCCTTACAATCATAACGGATGACTAAATTAAATACACGTCCGTTAATGTCTTTACTTTTCTGAATACAAAGAAAATTAATTATCACGCTTCCCTTTGTACACAAGTTACTACCTTCTCGTTAATCGACTTTGTGTTCTCAATAAGTTACGAACAATCTCATACGCTGAAACGCGTATCAAGCGGGCTTGTCAGGGAAATAGGTCGTTGCCGTAGTATACTATGGAAACGTTATGGCTTACGGCAAAATAACTTGGTTATTGCTGCAACGGTATTGTCCTTTTCCGTCTTCATCATAATCTACAGCGAAATAAGAGAAAGGTTTCTGGTAAGCAATTTTGGTAATCTGTGAGGGGGTAATAGATATTCGTGCCTTCATACGGGGAAAAGGGGTGGCAGGCAGTGCCGTGATGCTTTGTGTACCTGCCGTCGCCTTGACAACTAAAGGGCAAGGGGGAAGGAGTATGAGGAATAATATGCTATTTCTTCTATAGTTGATCCACACATTCTGCCACGTAGTGAAATAGAGGATATGAGCCCAAAGATTTGTCCTTTTGTGTTTCCAAACCCCATTTTTAATGTACTAATGCAAGCCACGGTATGCAGCTTCACTGGACCGACAACTTCTGCTGGCCTGTTCATTTTTATTGTTCACTTTGCCCATTTATAGAGGTGGTAGCAGCAGTATTCGTTAGCGTATTGAGCAGCTGCTATCCCTACGTCCTGTATTAAAATGAGTGCAGCTGTTGCGTAAAGATCACATCAAACCATGACGATAATTTCGAAAGCGAATTCCATTGGAGGCAAAAGAAATGATTTCCTAGGATACGGCTGCAGATAAAGGAATGGAATGCATGATTTTTCTTTATTAAATCAAACACATTGTTTTCTTTTTCTCCTTCATAATATTTATGTGGCTATTGTTTCTTCTGATACCGACAATTCTGGCAATACAGCATGGAACAACAGTTGATGATCCTGAGCTTTATCCATTCTACGTTATGGTAGGCAATCCACATGTTTGTGGAGGTATGATTGTTTCCCTCGACCCACCGGCAATCTTGACAGCAGCCCATTGCGTTGTCGGTGCTGAGCCGTCCGACAAGTATTTCGTAGGCTACGGTGATAGTGATCGGCGCAACCATATTATCAACCCGATCACTAGCTGGATTATTCACCCACTCTATCGTTTGAATGACACTGTCGATATGCGATACGACATAGCTATCGTTCACCTTAGGGATCAATTCGTCGCTAATCGTTACGTGTCACGAATTGCCATTTGGCCACCAAAGAAACCGCTACCTCCGTATCCTCGAGGTAAGCATCCAGCTTCCCCTCTTCTCCTGGTTTCTCTTGCTGAGAGAAGCATGGGGAACCGAAAGAAGGCAAACCTTATTTTTACCATTGTTAGGCTCCCTAATGGGGCACGGTTATACGGGGTATGATGAACCTGAAGCAAGGTTCCTTCAACGAATATCATTGGATATCACACGTTTTCTACCCGATTCAGCTGATGTCATCGAGGCAGCGAGCGATGATGGTACTATGGCGTGTCATGGTGATTCCGGTATAGACTACAAAAAATTAGCTTAATCATGGTCTCATCATGGAAGGGTATGCCACGTTTAGGAAGCCCCTTGATTATCCATGTCCCCGACTATAAACAACGTAGACTAATGCCATATACCGTCGGCATCCTTACACGGATATTTGGCGTGGTTGATCCCACAGATCACTCACATACGTGTCCAATCAAGACTGGGGATGTTGTGGAGGGGTTCGTCCATCTTCCATCCATTCTCGATTGGATTGCTTCAGTGACAAGTCTCTCTCTGACCGAACTCACGGACCCAATTTTAGTAGAACAGCAGCAACAGAAATATATCAATGATAGCGCATGGCATTTTGGAATTGCAGACGACGACGAGATGGAATTGCAACAGATGGGGCAAGTGTCACAGCAATTCGATTCTTCAGGTGTTTCTCGGGCAGAGCATTGTGCCATGGTTCTCCTTGCAGCCGCGCTGACTATCCTGTGTTGGTTTTCATTTTAAATAGAATTTATATGTGTTTTCTAATGCAATCATATAAAGAGTATATAAATATGTATCTATTTATTGAAAACAACTGGGTCCACCAGAAGGGCACTGCTGCGCAAGTGCTTATGAAGTGTCTCCTATGCCACCCACTTACCACTACACATAAATGTCATTTTGTCAGAAAAACGCATTCCATGTTTTAAAGTATGTGCATTGCGTGACATATTTTTATGCATCACAAGTCATTTACCCTCTTGTAAAATAATTTCTTCCTTTACTACGCTGCTGATGGAAGTGGAATGACTGTGGCAGCACTACAAGCGCTTTGATACCAATTCAAGTAAGAAAATGAAGTAGTTACATCTATTTTGATTTGTATGCGTCAACGATCTTAGCTTCCCCGTGATATCCAAATAAGGGAACCTTTGCTTTTTTACCTGGGCACTCGCACCGAGAGTACCAACCGTAATCCATTGATATCCATCAGCAGCACATCTTATGCGGGCTGTTGGTTAAATACTATGTTTCATCTTCGAGAAAAAGATCACTATATGGCTGATATATTTATTCATAAAGGCGAGAAACAATTGTTTCTTCGTACTTGGTACTGGAATCATGACCCCGCTTGTCATAGGATTGACGTTTGTCGTGTCTGACATTAAAACAATCCACTCTGGTAGGATTGGCCGCAATTCATAGCAAGCCACAGTTGTAAGAACTCAACCTACAAAAGATCGCAACAATTCTATCGTCTATATTGCTCATCTGGGAGACATCAGTCTATTTCGTTCAAATTTGCGATGTCCAACTTCGCTGGTTTAATTAATTCCACCATCTCCACAATTTCCTCTTTTTTTATCAATACTACTGATACAGATTCAGACCTCACCTCCACCTCCACTTCATCACCTTCCAACGATTTAGCATCACGATCAGTACCTTCCCCAGATTCCGCCCAGGCTCCAGTAAAAAATGACGTAGAAACGAGATACGAGATCAGCGTAGAGCCGGAGATCAATTCCGCTCCTGCGTCCTCGAGCATGCTTGAGACAGAGTCTACTGGACCTGAGTGTAATCAATACCCTGACCAAAATCACCTAGCAACGACTCAGATCGGCATAAAGACTGAAGCGAACTCTACTCCAGTGTTCTCAGATATCCTTGAGACTCAACCTACCGGCCCCGACCATAATCAACACCCTGTTCCACGTCACTCAGAAACGAATCAGATTGGCATAAAACTGGAAGCTAATCCTGCTGCTGTGCCCTCAAGTAATCCTGAGGCACAGCCTACTGGTCCCAACTATAATCAACACCCTGTTCTAAATCATCCAGAAACGAATCAGATAGGCACGACACCGGAGGCCAATTCTGGTTCTGCGTCCTCGGGAGCTGTTGAGACGGATACGATGGATCCCGAAGTTTTAGCCGAGTACCTTGTTAGGCTAAGTCAACATGAGTTGACAACGCTACTCGCTCAATCTCACTACTTGCTGATGCAAAATGCCCCCGTGTATGAGCGCGAAAAATGCTCCCTAGCAATCGCCACTGCCCGACGTACTCTGGAAGAGCATTCGAAATGCTTAGAGATTTTGAAAGCAGGTCGCGGTACCCAGGATTGTGAGCAGAAAAGCACAGCGATGGAAGTTCCTTTTTTGCAGTTCAAGAACAATATCCTTGTAGAGTACAAAGAAGCATTTCATACTGTGACCGACTTCTTGCTCCAATTCGAAGTGGTGTTGCTGCAGCATAATCTCAATCTTAATGAAAACTGGGAACAGTGCATCTTCGGATCGTTGTCCCCCGTCGATGTAACATGGTTCTGTGAAAAGGTATATGGCCGAGGCTATACGTGGGAACAAGCAAAGGTCATCCTGCGGAGCAAGTATGGAAAAAGCGACGTAGACACTTCGCTTGTAGCCAAGTTACGGTCGATGAAAATGAAGCGTGGCCAACATCCTGTACAATTTTTGGCTGAATTCCGGAAGGTGATGCGCGATGCGAATGTTGCTGACAGTGTCAGTGTAGGGACGGTCTTGCTAAATTCGCTTACGAACAACAAACCCTTACATAAGGCATTGCGAATGGCACAAGCTGCCCATCCACCGCCAAGGCCTCTCTTAACTGCTGCACGCGTGTATCAATTGATTAGCACTATATATTCTACATCAGACTTTGATGAATCTTCAGATGATGAACAACCTCGGACTAAGAAGCAAAGGCAAGTACGCAAAGAAACTCATGGGAACGAAAAGAAGCAGGCTTCACGGCCCAAGCCCAAAGAAAATCGGCCGTCACTTCCCAAACCTTGTATGTACTGTATGAGGCCCTGGTATCACAAGCATCGTTGTGCGGAGGGTATTCGGGCCAAGATGGCCGAAAAGCCTATAAACAACCGACGAGAATCGATGATGGCTAATGCCAGGGCCAGGGCCAGGGCCAGCTCGTCTTCTAGTGTTCGCGAATCAGATCCTATCAAGGAGGGCATAGACAAACTGTTCCGTTCCCATGGTAAATTATCTCCTTCTGAACCAATCTACATTGACTAATTTCAGCGTTTTGGCAGAGTCATATCAGCCTTCGACGCAGTATACTTCAAATATTTTCCCTCAAACCAAGTAAAAGTAATCCTTCCAAGTGAGTGCCCGAAGATGAAGGCGATAGTATCCAAATATCCATTGTGCCTGAAAAAATGTCGTGGATTAATCCACAAATCACTGGCTCAAGTAACATACCAATACAGACGCCATGATTCACAGATGCTGGGATAAAGTTGTATGACTGAATAGGATCATCCGAAAAAAAAAAACATGTAACTCTTTGAAATCGTTGAATATTTGAAAACACTCAGCTGAACCGACGTTGATATTTTCCCAGAATTAAGATTTACTTTGTGTTTCTTCCTATTTGTTTGCTGGCAATCAATAATATCTTTATGCGGTTGGTTAAACCATTTTGGGGGAGATGTATATCATTTCTGCATTGGCTCGAAATGGACTTCACACTTTTTCTTTGCATCGAATTAGACTGGACAGGACTTGTGTAATGGATTGGTTCCTTGTGTTTCTAGATAAGGAAATGTTCCACCAAATAGTCCATCGTATTTAAAAGGAAAACTGTTTCTTTTCTTCGGTTCTGTTGACCACAAATGTCCCTGGTATCTACTGAGATTAACTATAAACATAATATTACTCATCTCTGTTTAGACCTTTGGTCGCTAAAAATCAAATGGTTTCATGTCATTGTCTTTTTTTCTCCCGCCCCACTCATTACGATGTGGGGTGTTGCACCAATGAAGGCATGGGATTACACTTCGAGGGTAAGTAAAATGACATCCAATTATCAGAGGTATTAATCATGAGTGAATTTTTATGCTAATCTGAATAAATTTTGGGTAAGTTTTACGGGTTAACTGATGGCGAATATTAACTTCTTTCTTAGCGCAAGCTGGGCCCTTCATGGACGTGGAATCTGTTTAGAATAGCGTAAAAAGTGTATTCAATAAACAGTATTGTGGGGAATAGACAAGCCTTCACGGCCTCTATCCTATATTAAAATTGGAACTATACAGAGAAGATTAGCATGGCCCCTGCACAAGGATGAAAATAAATCTCTGAGTATTGTGAGAATATTTTGGAGGTTGAGAAAGCGACCCCACTAACAGCATCGGTTGATGTTTTTTTGGGGACAAGACGATGGATGCGGACTTCGTAAAGCGTTTCAGTGAAATGTACTTCGCTGCATGAATGATAAACTTCATATATTCCCGCATGTACGTACCCAACAGTGGTAAAATATCAAACGTCTCGCGAAATCTGTTACATTAGCATATGGTAACGCAATTTGGATGGAATTCCATGACTCAGCCAGAATTTACCACTTCCATCTCCAGCTCTGTATTTATTCTTCCTGACAACGGTCTACATAAGCTTTCCTCTTTCCTCTCTCTTTTCTTTCTTTTCTTCTTCCTTCTTCTTTTTTTTTTCCATTTTGTAATCTATGACGTCAAATTCCAGAAGTCCTCCAGATACGACGATGGCTGCCGCTGCTGAGCGACTGAACCAAATCAAGCAGCAACTCAATCTCACTCCTTCTGCCATGTCACTACAGGCACCCAAAGATATGGTGGCTGAACGCAGCGCCGCTGAGTTTGACGTTAATGCATTGACTTGGTTTTGGGCTGGGGGGAAAGAGCTGCATGCATTGCGGGTAAGAAATCGGGGTGTGGGTCGATGGCATTCACGGTTTAATGTGTTTTGAAAGTAGCAAAAAGCATATCGTACGATTCAGAATGATTCGGCGCTGGTCGTACAATTTCCCCGCAACATCATGGACATGTCAAGAAATGAAATGCGAGAATTGTAAGTCCCTATGTGACTGGTCATTTGATATGCTTAACTGCTCTACTAGCACTATGGGTCAGATTTGCCGAATGGCGGAGATAATCAAGGATCCTAGTTTCGGTCAAGATAAAGAGCTTATCCAAGAAATACACAATGCTCTTAGTATATATTCAACAAGCTATGGCATGCGTGCAGGTGTTCACACTGCTCTATTCCGTAACGTCATTATGATGCTGGGCAGCAAAGAGCAGCAGAAGCAATGGATCGATGATATTGATCAATTTCGCATTCTTGGATGTTTTGCCATGGTAAAAGGATAAGGGTAGCAAAAGAAAATATTTTTCACACATGTCATAAGACAGAGCTTGGACATAGTTCTGCCTTGCGGGATATAGAGACTGTCGCAACTTACGATAGATCAAGTGATGAGTTCGTGATAAACTCACCAAGCATTACGTCGACGAAGTGGTGGATTGGTATGGCTGGCCAAACAGCAACTCATACTGTAGTAATAAGCCAAACAATCATTGACGGCAAGGCAGTTGGGCACAACTGGTTCATTGTTCCACTCCGGGACAAAGCAACGGGAGAGCTTCTGCCCAATATCATGGCAGGAGATATTGGCAGCAAAGCTGGCCGCCCTGGGCTAGACAATGGTTGGATCCAATTCCGTGGGGCTCGAATTCCTCGGACGAATCTTCTCAGTCGATGGGTCAGTTTGGATCGTCAGGGCAACTACAAAGGTGCACCGAGTCCGGCGGTCATGTATGCGACATTGATACCAGAAAGATTGATGTTAGTATACGAAATGGTTCAGATGGCTACACAGGCACTTACGATTGCTACACGATATGGCGTTGTACGTCGCCAAGGACCAAAAAACCAACAGATCATGGACTACCAATCGCATTATGTCAAGCTACTACCACCAATTGCGTTTATGTACATGGTACGGTCTTCCACAGATACGCTTAGAAGTCAGTTCGCGATTTTGACAGCTGGAGGAAAGCTGGATCCCGTTGTATACCTCAGCCATATGGGTGATATGCACGCTATTTCTGCTTGCCTAAAAGGTTTAGTTGGATACTACGGTTCCGACATCCTTGAAGACACGCGCCGGGCTTGTGGTGGTCACGTTTATTCATCCTACAATGCTCTTTCCGGTATCATAGGTGACTGGGGTGTGCTGACTACCGGTGGCGGTGACAACGTTGTTCTGCTCCAGCAAACGGCTAGCTTTTTATTAGACCAGCTCGCGAAAGCGTTGGACCATGACAATTATCTGCAGCTGAAATACAAGAGTTCAGCACATTATTTACGTCATGCAAAGGAATACCTTGCTGTCAGCTCCTGGAAAGTCACCAGAATATCGGATTGTTTGGAGAATCCTAACCTCATGGAAGATGCAATCCATGCGATTCTGGTAAAACGTGTAAGTAATTAAGTCAAAGAAAAAAGAGAAAGAAATCTCACAGACATTTATACTAGCTTTACACCATCCATCAGTCATTGAAGAATGGTCGGAGTTACGATGATCTTCTTCTTGAATGCGTTCGGGTGGCCGAGTTACATTGCGCTGCGTTCTTATTTTCGGATAATCTGGCCAAGCTATCTGAATCTTCGTTTGACAAGACTATTGCTCCCATTATGCGTCGGCTTGTTATTCTATGGGGCATCCACGTTCTTCATACATGGAGCGATCTAGGATTTACGACAGGATTCTTTGATTCAAATCAAATCAACGCAATTCAGGAAGCATATCTAGACGTAGGATCAAAAAAATGAAAAGTAACAAATATACTAAACAAGCCTATAGCAATGCAAGAGGCTCCGCAAGCAAGCTGTTGGTCTAACGGATGCTTGGGCATTCCCGGACTTTGTTCTCAAGGCACCTATCGCAAAAGCTGATGGCGATATTTATCAAGGTGGGCATTTTTGATCCACGTGTAGGAAAGTAACTTTGCTTTTTTTTTTAGCATACTTTGATGCTGTTCTCGGATATCCTAACACTATGCGCGTTCCGGAATATCATCATCAATATATTAAGCCATTGACAGAACGTGTATCTCCTAAAGGGGAACGTGATATGTAGAACCAAATCTGATGCTTGTAGAAAATATCCTGTAGTATTGTGATAATAAAAGCGGTTACATGAGGGAAGATGATACATAGAGATCGTCGAAGATATGAAGCGATTTTAGCAACACCCTATCTTCCATGAATTTCTGGGAAGATCTCTGTCGGTTGTACTGAATCATTTTAAGACGGAACATAGCACAGCAATCCTGATGATTTTCATATACTGCAAGTGCTTTCACTATTTCAGGGTTGCCTTTTGTTTTTGTTGACTAACGAGACATGCTTTTATTCTCTGAGTGCGAAATGGCGCTTCTAATCACTCAAACTCACCTAAATTAATCAGTGCCATCATAGACACGGGCGAAAGGATCCTTTTGCTGAACGGTTCCAAATTGAAGAACTTGTTATTCCCGCCGCATGGCATGTCTGCTCCAGCTAGAGAGCAAACAACAGGGTAAGGGACAAGAAAATGAAATAGGTAGGTACCAGAAAATAGCATTTCTACAGTACAGATGGGGCATGGTTTGCGTGACAGTATGTCGTGCGTCGTTATCACTCTAATAGAAGCAGATTTGACATCCTCGGGATATACTATCCGAAAAGGTTAATTAGTACTGTAGGATAATGTCAAAGAACACAGAGAAGCAAGACCGAGTATTTATATGAAAACGCAAGGAATCTACATAAATCTGATAAAAAGATACCGAAAAGCAGCCTGATTCTGCTACTGAATATTTGTCTGATAATGACAGAGCCGCGTGAAGTTCAGTAAGCAAAAAAAGTGATTTCACCAGCAAGCAGTAAATATTTTCTTCTTTCTCCAAAATAACATACTATCACGAGCATCTTTTTAAATGGCGTTTAAAGAGGTCCTCCATAAGAGTAAAAGCTGAGTAATGTTGTTTTCTTACAAAGCAACTGTACAGATGTGATGTTTCAAATTTCAGGGATTTTTGCTTGTTTCTTAAGGGCTATGTAAACTCATTTGTGCAGCAAAAGAAAGGGCAACCTGGGCAGCCAGCTTCCGCCGCTCTTCATCCGGTAAGCCTTTTCCTTGTTCTATGCAGAGCTCTTAGTACAGACACATCATTGTTCATCCATACCTCGCATAGCTTGTAACACTTCAAGCGCTTTGTTTAACCCATCATCGTCATCAATACCTCCAAAAATCTTATCTTGCATTCGACTAATCTCTTCTGCATTTGGAATTTCTGCAAATAAAACTTATAAGATCACTAATTCTTGCCTTATCATTCACTACCAAGTATACTGTCGTCATCGTCATCGCTGAATTGCAGCAGGTTAGGCTCCTGGCCATTGGTCTGTCCTAGTTTTAAACCTTGCAATTCTTCTCACACCATTCAGCACTTTTTCGGTCATAAGAAAAGTACCTTTGTATATCCCTTCATCTCTATCAAGTCCGCAACCTGCGGCAGGTGCTTTTCCTTTGCGCGTCAAACCGTCCCACATGTTTGTATGCAAGATTTCCACTACCAGATCTACTCCCACAACGTCCATTGGTACATTTGTTTTCTCATCCAAATCAATGTAATCCACTTGATTCTCTATACACCAGTCCTCAAATGTGTCTGCGACTTTCTCCTGTGTGCCTGTGACAACGCACATTCGGATGGATGGATTACAGCGTTCTAGGAAGGGAAGCCAATCTCGAATACCATCAAACGTATCTGGCTATGAACAGATTTTAGGGCGATAAATGTGTTTACTCTCGACGAAACTTACCTTCTCCTTTCGGAATACGTACACAAACGCATCAACAGCTTGGGCTATACCGTTCTCTTCTTTGGCATAGGCTTCAACAACTTCTTTCTGTTTTTCACCATAGACATCGTCTAGCCAGAAATGCACTTCTGCTGTGTAATATTTCGTATCTATCTGCCAAGGAACACGTAATCCGGAGTGTCTTCCCCCAGAAGCTGCCAGATCGGCATCTACAAGTTCTTGAGGAAATTTGCTCTTGGAGCTTTGAAATATATCTGTGAAATTCTGTGAGCATTTCTTCAATGACAACTCATCTACCTTTAACAAGTTTGAGTTTTCCAACTCCAGGACAACCAACAACGAGAATCTTGTTGCGTGTCATGTCAGAAAGCGCTTGCTGGTACTTTCAAACACTGACCAATGAAAGCGTAAAGTATGGTACCTGCAACTCCGCTCAGGTAGAAACGTGAGCAAGTTTTGTTTGTCCCTAACATCAGTGATTAATTGACTAATCTCTGCATGCACTGCTAACCAGTCTTTTAACGTCTATCTGACCCAGGCAGAAGATTCGAAGTCTGAGAAAGGGTTGAAAAAAACTGAGATATCAAAGATCAATAGAAATAAGAGACGATAGGAATCAGTGAAACTGAGCGTAGGATTAACCTTATTCAACAAAAATAATGGATCTTTCATATTCGAATGGTAGAAGCCATTTCAGAGCCCTCTTTCAGATATAACAGAAGAAAGGGCACGAACCTTGGCTATACGCTGGTTAGATACGCACGATTAACTATAGAATAGAATGTCGGATACGACACTGAGGTTTTCTGAGAAAAAAGTTGCTGATACAGTGTTTATTCTTTAATAAAGTGAGAAGCGATTAGAGAGTGAGACTGGTTTTAAAGACATTCTCTTTGCAGGTCATCTCGTACAGATCGAATCCCCTTCTTCAAGTCTCTACCATTTTCTCGTAGTTTGCGACACCTTTGAACAATAGACTGTCTCTCACACACCGTTGACAGCTAGACTAAAAATTAACCCGGATCATCTACGCTACGCATTGGCTTCCTGCACTGGTTACTTCTTCCATCAATTGATATAAATATAGGCCATAATGGACCTATATTCTCCTCACACATAGCCGCCTCCTTTTCCTCTTCATCCACACTTTCAAACTGTTGTATTCTTATAACAGTAATATCAATTAAATATGTGACCCTCACATTAAGCAGCTATTGGAGTTTTTCCAGATGCAACAATCTCCGTCCAGAAGAAATTTTATTTTAATCATTTGAGGCAGTTCGTAAAATAGTAATCTTTATCCAGAAATAAACAGGAATCTCATCGTATCTTCTTGTGCTTTTCTGGATATGTTTATTTGTTTGTGATAACACGATACAACACAAACTTTCTCTCTTCTTTACGTTTCATAATCCTTCATTCCATTTTTGTTCCCCTCCGCATTGTTCTCTACGACTCCTGCTTTTTCCTTTTCCTTTGCGCTATAAAGGGCTTCTTACCGCACCCTCTGACTGGGCTAAGGTAGACATGCTTACATAGCGAAGTTCTTAATGGCTTTAAATAAATTATATTTGAGTATTTGTTTGCGGTGCCCATTAATGTCTTTGTGTTGGCAGAAATGTTTTGTAGAGGGATGTACACCATTCTAGTCTCTTTGCGTCGAATTAGAACGGTCCTGGAACATGGACTAGTTCATCGTGTTTCAAGATAAGGAAATGTTCCACCTGAAGAAAAAAAATGAAACCATTTAAAAGGGAAGACTGTTCCTTTTTTTTCTTTGGATAACATGAGTTTGAGCAATGGGCTGGCTCATCGTGTTGAAACCATATTTAAAAAGGAAGCCCGTTCCTTTTTTTTTTCTTTGGCTCTGTTTCTTTAAAACATCCCAGTAAGGATGTCGAACTATCCGTAAGCACAATGGCTCATGTCTTTTCATCTATTGTTTAGCCTGCATTACCCCTGTCCCGAACCATCCTGGGTGTGTATGCCACCTTTGTTCGCCACTTAAGTAAGCAAATGTCATCCTGTTGAACTTTACTCATTTTTCACGACAGATCGCCGGATGTTGTATCGCTTCAAGTCCTCTGCAGTGCTCTGATCACTGGCCATCGTCGCCAGAACTTTTCTCCACGTCGCCCCCACATTTCTGTGGGATTATCGTTTCGAGTAAGTAAACTGACATTCGAAGTATTATTCCATTTGCTAATCATGAATGTCTTTTTATGCTGCTCAAATAAATTTTGGGTCTACGAGGGGGGCCAAGTTGATGCAAGTAAAATATGAGATTGTTGCCAATTTATTACTAATGACCGCAAATTGAATTCTTGATTAGCACACAGTTGACCACTCCATAGACGCAAAATTTATTATAGAGTAGCGTAAAAAGCCATTCAATAAGCAGTAAAGTTACTCGTCGCTTTGCTTAGAAATCACATCGTGATCCTTGGCACCCGAAAAATATAAATAGAGCAAGTATTTTTTTCTTCTAGGATTTGTTCTTTTTTCAATACTTTACGATTTAATATGAATACAATATATCTATATGAAGATGGGCATGGGAATGTTATTGATGAAAATGGTGGTCCTGAGCTCATGGACTACATTGTTGATCGAATGAATTTATTATTGAGACCATTACTACTCATACAGAGTACTTGGGAAATCCAGTCCCCAGTGAATCTTCTCTGACTTGCTCAATGTTCTTAGAAAAGCCAAAAAATGAAGATAGTCATATGAAGGAGTCAAAACCAAAACGAGAGTATGTGCGTTATACAGTCCAGGATAAAGCTAGATTTTTCGATCTGAAGATTGAAAAGTGTATGACTGCAGCAGCTGCAGCAAAGTAGTTGGGCATTCATACTCGAACAGTTTATAGATGGGTTAGCCAGTATAATGCGTGCCTTGACAGTATTTTCGAGAGCTGTAAAAAAGTAGGTCGTAAGTGCATGTTAACTGAAGAGCATAAAACGACTGTTATCAACTTCATTGATGTTAATCCCTCTGCTACTGTTGTCGAAGTGACCGAGCATTTATTGGAGCGGTTTCATGATCTTAAAAATATCACGCAGCACTGTTAACAACTTTATGAGACGTGAGCGCAATCTTTCGTTGAAAAAAGCAGATTTTCATCCTATTGAAAGGAACAGTCCAGCAAAGATAGAGAAGCGACACGATTGGGTTCGTAAATGGGAAAATACGGACATGAACTTCTTGGTGAATTGCATGTTTCTTGACGAGT
>JNEV01001633.1:0-158081 GCA_000697495.1 Saksenaea oblongispora B3353
CCCTAGAACCTTCTTTACAGTCCTCGACTTCTCCCGTTTTGGATTTAATAGGTATAGATCCTGGAGAGTTCAGTACATTGATTATTAACTATAATATATTATCATACATTTATAGTTGGGAGGACTTTACCCAAAATCCTGACTATCGCTTCGCATGCAGAATCCTTACAGACGGGTTCACCGTTGATTTACTCTTTGCAAGAAGGGCAAGGAGCAGTGTGCCTAGCACAGAACTTGAACTGGAAGATTTTAGCATTGGTGAGGTCAAGCGCCATTTTGAGCCGTGGGCCTTGGATCCAGGCCACAATCAAGTCTTTACCGCTGTGGATGGATGCGGTTCTGGGTTACATCAGGTGCGACGGGTCTCCAATAAGGAATATTATGCAATGACTGGATCAGAAAGGAGATCCAAAAAAATGCAGAAAGACAAAGACGCACAGGGTGTTACCGAGATAGAAACAAATTTGATTACAGGCAAGACTTCATCATCCGAGTGTCACCATGATTTCGTTACATGCTTTCTGGAAAACTTTCCAGCATTAGCAGCCTTTTACAGACCTCGAATGGCGGAAACGCGGTTTAGAAATTACCAAGGTTCACAGCGAGCTTCGGAGGAACTTGTCAATATACTTGTAAATGGGGGAAAGAAATATAGTAAAGGAAGGCGAATGAACACAAGGCGCAACCGAAAGAAAAGAAAAAGGCGAGCATGTAGGCGCAAAGAACAGCAGAAGTTGCGATGGCGCTCCTGGTCAGTAATTACACACAACTAAAAATGTAAATATTGACAATAGTGTTTCACTTTAGCCCAAGAGAATCAACTCTGAGGACCACTCTCAATAAACCACATCCACAGACAAGAAAGTGGCATCCGGCTCCTTTTCAGACAACGGAAAAGATTCCCTTGATTGTCTTTGGATCCGGAATGTTCGGCGCAAGTGGGCACGCTTCAAGGAAAGGGAAAAGAGCAGCGGTTGTCAATAAGCTCTGGCGGATGCTTAAACGAAGAGAGCGACGTGGTGAGCTGGTCGCTGTGACAATAGATGAGTTTTATACGTCTCAGGTTTGTTCATTCTATTTTTTTTTGTTTACATTGACGAAGCAATATCTCCAGGTTTGCCATGCATGCATGAGAAGGGATTTAAAGAAGGCCACTACATCCGATAATATCTCCCACCATGGTATAGCAGTATGCAATAACTGCCATATACTCTGGCAAAGAGATATCAACTCGGCCAAATCGATGTACTACATCGCTGACTCAGTCTGGCATGGACTTGGACGCCCTGCTGAATTTCGCCGACCCCAATAGCTTATTCACTCATATCGCCACTACGAATGTGGTTTCTCTGTTGCTTTCGAGAAACAGAGATTTAGATATTTACGTTTACGGTAAGATCAACTCATCTTAGTATATTTTTCTGACGATCTGCCTCCTCACCTTATCCAAATTTCATTTACGTATCTTATGGGTAAGTAAGGGTTTTCGATTCAGTGAGCATGGGATTCTAATTATCCCGCTCTATGTTTTACTTCCAGGCGACGCAAATTCATATTATTGGTTAACGTAAATTATTTCTCACATGGCGCAAATTGCTTTGCAATAAACAGTAGAAATTACGTCAGATCATCTGTGTTCGGAAATGTCTAGCAGGAGGCTTGTTGGCTGTCGGACATCTTGTTCTTTCCATATTGGGACGAAATTCTAGGTTTTAATTGTTCGTGCGAAAAAGACGCAAGACGATTTTTATTGCAGAGAATTCCGAGAATCAAACTTTCATATCCTATTTTCAAGACTACTGGGCACCAGATGACAGGTTTGAGAGCTGAAGTGCAGTTTTCCAAGTCCAATAACTATGTGGAAAGCCGGCACAGCCACCTGAAAACGACGTACCTGAAGCGAAAGCATAAAAGACGAGTCGACAGATTGCTAACTTCTTGGTAAATGATGTAGAATTCGACTTCAAGATGTATAATGCACGTATCACTGCAAACATCAGACGTATGGGGCCTGTGGAGCGAGGGAGGCCTAAAGAGAGAAATTGCGATAGAGCAAATACCGGAAGCTGCGCTGGACGACATGGTCTCTGGTCACACTGTCAAATCATTTACGCAACAAGATATAGTAGACAATATCAGTGTCGAAGATTCCAACATGATTGCTTGCACCTACAGAGATTTCCTTTGGCATCAAGTAGCTTGTAAACATATGTTTCTGCTACATCGTGCCAATCCTAATATACAGATTCCTCAAGATAAAGATAGCATCTTGTTTGCATACAACGAAGCGTCTAAATATAGTTAGTAGTGCCCTCATATCCTGTGCCTGCCCCATCAGTTCCACAAATCCGATGATGACACGTTGAGCCTAGTTCTACAAAAGAAAGAGCTCAAAGAAAATATGAAGAAATTCCTCGAAGAATTCGAGTCCTCTGACGGGCAGTTCAAGGAAACGCTTCTGACAATGGAACTGTACTTCGAGAAGATGGTAGGACAGTTGTTGGTTTAAACACGAATTTGACAACACGGTCACAATTTCATTCAAGAACCGAAACATTAGTAAGACGAAGTCTTGGCCGTCTTTTCATTAGGAACCGACAAATCATCTGTACTCTATGTGATGGCCCAAAGTGAAATGAACAGATTTTCAAAGCAATCAAAAAAGTCTTTTGAAAGAAATTTTTATTTTCATAGAGGCGCCAATGATCATTTCAAATGATCGTTACATGAATATATATAAAAAACATAAAAAAAAAAAAAACATAAAACTATTCTTTTTTTTTCTTTTTTTCTTTTTGATTTTTTTTTGTTAAAAAAAAGGTGTAAGGAAAGAAGAAAAAAAGAGAATAAAAAAAAAAGAAAAATAACCAGCACCACAACAATGTTCAGAAAATAAACAAAAAAAAAAGGAAAACTCCTTTTTTTTGTGGGAAAAATAAAAAGGAGAGAAGAAAAAAAAGGAGTATTTTTTTCTTTTGTTTCCGGTGAGAGAGGTTTAGCCGACAGCCAAGTAAGAAATTCGAAGCACAATTGTTTGCAGACCATGTTTCAAGTGGCAGCGATTCGATCATTAACCACTAGGCAGCGTCCTCGTGGTCGTGCTTTTGGACCATGTGTCTCGTTAACGCATCCTTACGGCTAAACGTTGACGAGCATTCCGTGCAAGAGTAAGATCTTTCACCATGATGTACAGTAGAAATATGTCGGTCACAATCGTGCTTACGATCAAATGCCTTGTTGCAAAGATAACAGGAATAGTTCTTTTGTCGAAGCTTGTCGTGTGTCTTGATATGTGTACCAAGATTATATCTTCGGCTAAAACGGTTACTACAGATTGGACATTCGTAACGCTTGGGTTCGCCTGACTTTACGGTTGGACCAATACGTCTTCGCTTTGTCAGAGTACTGATTTCTTCATCTGGTGACAACTGCTTTTGCTTTTGTTGAACTTCAATCTTTTCGGTCTCATGTTCCTTTTCTTGTGGTTCCATAGGTAAAGTGCTATAACCAAACAAGTCATCGAATGGTATATCTGTAATACTGTCGTGAGGAATGAGACTGGGTTCCAGACCATCAAAATGTTGTGCAAAGTCATCAAACGGGTCGGACAGATCGGAAGAAGGTAATTCACCGGAGTATTCCTTACTGTCGGATGGAAGAGGAGGAAAGAGTGCGTTTGCATCGTCAGTCGCTGAAACAGGTTGTGCCGTATCTTGATTCTTGACGAGTTGAGATGGGTCACCGTTGAATGTATCAACTGCGTTAGGCCAGGCAAGTGTGTCAAACTTTAAGTAACTAGCGACTTGTATATCCTTTGTATCAAGACCCATATTACAAGAACCCATGAAGGGCGATGGTTGAAATGTATTTAAACTAGGAGTGAATGTAGTCGCAGGAGTAAAAGGTGTCCCAGTACAGGGATCCAAAAAAGGTGTATCCATCATAGGAGATTCCGTGTTTAAAGACATGGAAGCGACGGCGGCGGCGGCGGGAGTAACGTCTCCAATTAAGGAAGCAAAAAATTCATCGTCTTGTCTTGGAGCGTCCAATGTAGGATTCTTGGCAGATGTTTCCCCAAGAGAAATTGCTGCAGCTAAAGCCGACACATGGGCAGAGACGATAAGTTTACATGCGACAACAAATTCTGAATCGTTGTCGTACTCACCATCGAAATCCCAAAAATTGCTGTAATCAAATACAGTGTTATTTTGAGGCGGATTCATAGTAAGGTCGTTAGGGACGGAATCCGAGAGAAGTGCTTGAATGACGGGGTCGTTAATGCTGAATGAAGTTGATGAACAATGAAATGAAATAATATGAACAATAAATATCACCAATAAAATAGGTGAAAATGGGTATAAGAGAAGTACAGCTTCAGAAAGAGAGAAAAAAATTTTCTTCCCTTTTTTTTTTTGGCTTATAAGAAAAACTGCCGCAGCAAAAGAGTTTTTTTTTTTTTGTGTGAAACCTTAATTCTGAGTCACCCACACCCGATGCCCGGAAACGAAAAAGAAGGAAACCTGATAAATACCGCTTCCCATCAACAAGATGCGTCAACTTTATTGGACACTTTTGTATACAAAATCCTTATTGTACCTCCTTTATGACCGTCTGTTGTTATTGACGCCCGACGGCGCAGTCGTCTTTCCTATTTGAGAATGCTTCATTTCCATTTCTCTTTTGGGAACATACGACGTGGCTATAGCTTTTTTACATCATTGTGGCGCGGAATAAGATCGTCTGACCTTCTTTTCTTTTTCTTTTTTTACCGTTTTCTATACCGGCTTAGAAGAAAGTTAAATTGCCTAGCTAAATTATCTATCAGAAGATATGAACCATGGTCTACTATACAATCTTATCTTCTTACCATTCACCTATTCAGGAAACTTGTAGTACAAAAAAAACAGGAAATATTCATTAAACATTGTCCGAGGATGATTATAACTTCCCTCAATCGTTTCCTTTTAAGGAATGTTCTAACAAAAAAGATCTATTAGAACCTCTTTTATCGCTGAATCAACTACATAGATCTAGATATCTCTGTTATGTGCTTCCACTAGTCGAGTACGGAATTTTTATAATTGGAAATCTGACAGAGAAAAAAAAAAGTTTTTTCGGGTGTACTAACGCAGAATCCAAATACAAAGACGCTCCTAATGCGTTTGATAACAAGATATGCTAATGGATACTCTAATAGCCTTCATCTGTGCCTAACAGAGGAATCATTTATTCAGCAAACGACAATCGACTTTTTTTTTTCCTTTCTTCGGCTCTGCATAACGTGTGACAGCCAATGTCATTCTTACTTTTTTAGATCATTGCAAATATTCGGTGAGATACGCCCGACTAACTTCAGCATCGCAACAAACATTACCAACATTGTCTTGTATTCTACTTCTAAATACTGCTTTTCGCGCCGCTTGAAAATAGTTTGCGTTGGCACATCACCAGGTTGACGAAACGGGGACTGAGCTTATGTGGTACAGTCCGGTCTATAAGGAAGTCATTTGGATTCCATTTCCCAACCCACAGCTCATGCGCTTAGAAATATATACAATAACATGTAGATTAATATCCACAAGAAATAAAACCAGTACCACATATGAACTTCGGGTTGCAGCCAGCTAGAGTTTTAACAGGCACAAAACACAATGAACTACGTTTGTGCCCAGTGGTCATCGTCATTGTAGCAGACCTCACTTTTCTTTTGCATTAAAATATGACTAAGTTTGGTAATTACTAGGAAAAGAAGATCTTTTTGCTCATGTAAATTTACCAGAGAAAAGAAAAAGAGAAATATATTTTAGCTGCTACATGATCACTTTATCTTTTCTTTCCAAAAATGTCGAGTTTCTTCACCTGCTCCAAAGAAATCAGACTATTCATGTATACGCTTTTACCAGCCCTTCACGAAAGAAACCGTCCTAGATTTCTTTCAAACATGTGTAGTACACCTGTCCTAAAAAAGTGATGTCGCATTTCGAGAAATTTTGTATTACAAATTATACACAATGACGACATTTCGTAGCGATAATAACCGTTGAAGATGGTGTATTCCTTGCGAATCAATGTTGGCATTGGTGGACCACACTTGCCTTCTGTGTAGTAGTCACTGAAGGAGCCAAAATATCATCTTCTACGTGGTTTCTCCAAAAAAGAAAAAAAAATAGTTTGCTTTAGCAGTTGATAACAGCCTGAATTCTATGAACACTCAATGGCGTAAGTCGCGCATCCATCCTTCATTCGGGCCCTTAAAAAGAAAAACCTCGGCTCCAATTAGTACCTGCTTTATCATGACAAGGCTGGACTTCCATATATGAAGGACAATAGAAGGCATGGGCTACATTCGTCATTTACAATGACTTGGTGGTTTATCCATGCCATGATAATCGTGCCTTCCGTAGAGTGATTGTGCTGCAGGAGATCGGACCTCCTTATAACCACCACAAAGCTGATGTATAAAGAAGTAGCAAAAGTAATTGCTGCCGGAGATGACATAAGTAACGTGTGGGGGGATTTTGATGATCTTTGATGCGATCTACATCTTTCTAAAGATTCTTCCACTGGAACGTATGCGGCTGGAGCAAACAACGCCAGATAAGATTAGTCATTGGCGTATTGAGTGTCGAGGATCCGTAAATCATGGAAACTGAAGAATATTCTTATATCAGACTAGCGACATATGAATCTACATGCAAGTGAAACCCATGATGGGCAAAATGGATCCCTGACAGCAGTAGTAGTAGCAAATTTAAACTTACAGGTTACGGCCACTGGTGGCATTCTTAGATATTCATCACAAGTTGAAGGGAATAGGCTGATTTGTCAGGTTTGCTGTGAATGCCAAAAGTTGTGATACAAACAGAACAAAATAGGAAAAAACAACGCAAAGCATATTATCAGCCTCGTTTTAGAAATACAGTGCGCTTATACGGAACGCATGTATCCTCTCGTCGTCCCGATCCTATATTTGGCGTTTGTTTCTGAATATAGACCATGTGTAACATGAAGTGACGATATTCCGAATGCAAGTTCTTTCTTCTTTTCTCCATTCGGGCTTCGTCACAAGCAGATACGCAACCCTTTCGAGTCATAGCGTTCGCCGACAAAACACCTTATTTTTACAAAGGATGTCATTTTCCGTTGAAAGTCATGCAACCAAAAGTTATGCTACTTTGATGATATCGTTACTGTAGAGGACCTTAATATTACTTAAAGAGTACTCTGTAAGAATAGGAATACGATGACTCATTTCCTCTTCTTCGCCTGAGATGCTAATCCGCCAACAAAAGAGGAAAGAATCTCCTTGCAAGTATACCAGTGCCTTATTATTTACAGCAACTAGACCTTGAACAGATCCAAAAAGCAGCGTTCCAAAATCAGGAAAAATACTGTGTTTTTCCTATTTATTTAGGCATAGCCATTAACGTCTTTGCGAGGTTGGCTAAAACGTTTTGCGGGACGATACATATCATTTCTGCGTTGGCTCTAAATGAACTTTGGGCTGGAATAGTACTTTTCTCCTTGGGTTGGTTCATTGTGTTTCTAGATAAGGAGATGTTCCAGCCAAAAAAAAAAGAAAATAACTTATGTCGATATATTGAAGGCGTGCGCCACATCTGGAGTCGGATCGGAGTCAGCTGGACTTAGCGTAGGAACAAACATTAAGTAAGTTTTACGATTTAACCGATGGCGCATATTAATTTCTTCCTTAGCGCAAACTTGACACTTCATGGAGTATATCTACTTCATCTCCGAACCAACAGTGGGAAATACCGATCGCAACGAATCATCTGCTCATTTCACCTGTGTTGCACATGGAAGCATGCACGCACGCACATTTCATAGTCGACCAATGTTGCCTGACTCGTATACGAAGGCAGACAGATCAAAATACATGCACAGTTACAGATCGAAACAGTAAAGATGAGTAACCCTCTCTTATACCAAAGCTCAGAGCCCGCCCTGACGGTCACGGCTAGAAATGTAATTGGTTTATTTGTTCATCTTACACACATTTCGATTTAACGGCAGCCTCGATACTCGCAACGATACGTTCAATCGCTAAGTCGGTTTCCTCTTCGGTTATGTTAAGCGGTGGGATTAGCCGAATGGTTTCATAGATAGAAGTCGTCAGCAATAAGGTATCACGTTTCAACGCCTCCTGAGCCACTGCACTGGCAAATCCAGAAGGAACTTTCATGAACTCCAACCCAATCATAAGACCTAATCCTCGGATATCCACTGTTACTCCCTCAGGAAGTATACTTGCGATTTTGGAGGAAAGACCAGAGAAGAACTGCCTAGACCTATTCTCCAACCATATCAGCAACTCTCTCTCACTCTTCTTTGTTCCCTTTTATTACCTGGCATTACAGTTGTCCAGCAACCGTTCCTCATCAAACACCTGAAGCGTTCCTAACGCGGCAGCACAAGCAACGACATTGCCTCCATACGTGCCACCCATTGACCCAGAAGGTTGACGATCCATTAACTCTTTGCGGGAGACAATGGCAGACAATGGATAGCCGGAAGCAATACCCTTTGCCATGACGATGATGTCAGGGACGATATCGAAGTGCTCAACAGCAAACATTTTGCCGGTACGACCAAAGCCGGTTTGGACCTCGTCACAAATCAATAGAATATTATGCTTATCACAGATGGCACGAAGTCCCTTGAGGAAATCTATCATCGCAACATATCAATCCCTTGCACCCACGCTGCTTATGCTTACTTTTTGGAGGTACCACATAGCCACCTTCTCCTAACACAGGTTCAATCAAAATCGCAGCAGTATCCTGAGGAGCCGACCGCTGGAGGAATAAGGTTTCTAGCTGCCTCAAGGCTTCCTCTCCACACCATTCAGGAGTAAACCTTGCTGGATCTGCCTTATAAGCTGACCATTGCTGGTAGTATGGATAAGCCGCTACATGAACTCCCGGCATCAACGGAGCATACCCTGCACTGTAGATTGTTTTGGATGTTGTCAGGGCCATCGTACCAAAGGTTCGTCCGTGGTAAGATCCCTGGAAAACGATGACGTTCTGCTTCTTCGTCGCATGACGCGCTAATTTGACTGCTGCCTCCACTGCTTCCGCTCCGGAATTCCAAAAGAAAAATGTGTCAAGTTCTGGTGAGGGCATCCTAGGTTGTAGCTTCTGGATAAGCTCCACCATAGGCTTGTGATAAAAGAGATTGCATTGGGCATGAGACAGGTTCGCTGCTTGCTCTTGAACTGCTTTGACAACCGTAGGATGCGAATGGCCTAGTATCTGTCTTATTACCTACTGCTTCCTCTCTCCCGTAGAAGAATAGAGTACCTGTACTGGTCACACCGATACCTGTCGTGAGATCCAGGTACTTTTTTCCATCAACCGTCCAGACATAAATTCCTTTCGCTCTCTCGATCACAAGGTCTGT
The DNA here is from genome assembly GCA_000697495.1 of Saksenaea oblongispora B3353. Classification (NCBI taxonomy): domain Eukaryota; kingdom Fungi; phylum Mucoromycota; class Mucoromycetes; order Mucorales; family Saksenaeaceae; genus Saksenaea; species Saksenaea oblongispora. The sequence goes on from JNEV01001633.1 coordinate 9,424, forward strand.
AGCACGACCTATGCCGTTGGCAATATGTTTTTTTCCGATCTGTGCAAGTTTAGCCCCGGTAGCCATAGTTTACAGAATGAAGCAAGCCTCTAAACCATCCCCAAAGCTTTTATATGCATTCAAAGCAAAGCGGAGTAGCTTTTGGATTTGTCACCTTTGTCCAATCATATCACTTCAATCAAATTCTCAGGCTCACGCTTTCTATCTCTCTGCGTCCACAACCTTTGGATTTCTTTGACTGGTGCTAAGATGAAACACACTCTCCAGATTTGAATCATATGGTTTAAGATACAGCGTAATGAAAAAAAATGGTCTAGACATGTTTATTTGCGTAGAAAAGAGCGTGTGATGGATCAAAGGTCCCAGCAAACCAGTCATTTGTGACACTAAAAAAAGCTTAACAACAGGCAATGACCGCCTGTAATAATCGAGTATCATCTGCATTTTATAGTAAAAGATAGAATGTGACACTACAGTACCTGTTATCATCATATCTATCTTTCCGCTGCCATCCAAGAAAAACATGGTCATACAAACAGATCGCATACAGCATTAAAAAAAGAAAAAGACCCCATCGCGTACGAAGAGCCAGAGAGATTATCTCTGTTCCCAGATAGCGATAGACATCTACAGACGATTAACCGACTTATATTTATATACACCTACAAAATAGAAGTTAGCTTAATTTATATTCCGTAATGTCATTCCCAAAGTGAGTGACAGCTCTAATTTGATTCTATCACGGGGCAGTGAATTTTCTTAATCAGCTTAATCCATACGTCCTGCAGGTCTATCTCCACGTCAAACGTACAGCTGTTGGATACCTTCTGAACAGCAACTTTCGTCAGGACAACTTTCTCTACTCCTGAACACCCACTAAAAAACTTTGTACTACATCTGTTCAACAAAAGCATCTGGTATCCCACGCCCAGAACTGCCATGCTAAGCACGAATCGGCTGCCTCAATCTATCAATTCAATGACGAAAAATGGTTTATCTGGAGACTTCCAATGCATTCTCCGCAACTATTCACAATTTGGTAGTTCCAACTAGGCTGTAAATGATATTCTGCAAACGTAGGTGGCTGTCCAGAACGATAGCTAGTCAAAGCATAGGAAGGCATATGGCGACGAAAATGGGATGCTACGTGGAGCAAACGTCTAGGGGTTCTGTGACAATTCATGTATAACTTGCTGTCACTGTTTAATGATAGGAAAGTAAAGGAAAGAAAGACCCAAGCCATATTGTTGCAGTATGCAGAGAGTTGATCCAGTCAGCGTCGCCACGGTTGTCCCTCTGGTGTGTGCCTTGGATTTTTAAAACGCCGAAAAGAAATTAGGCGTCACGCTTCGCCAAAAAAAAATTGTTTACCTACCGTTCCGAGAGATCTCTGTCCATAGACGAACACCATGGCTATCAGTCTCCCTTCTTCCGAACCTCTTAAGGTCGTCCAACTTGATGGCTTGGTACGTTCAGTGATTTCATCTAGACAAAAAAAAAAGAAATACGTGCGACATCGGAGATTCCTTACGAATGGACAACGCTATAGGTTGTGCTCAAGATCATTAAGCACTGCCGTGAATCGTACCCTAGCGATGTTACCGGTCAGTTGCTCGGTTTGGACGAAAAGGGCACTCTTGAGGTGACCAACTGTTTCCCTTTCCCCTCTGATGGTGATGATGAAGCCAGCGGTAAGGTTTGATCTGTTACTGAAGGCTTTGCAAAGAGGAAGACATTTAACGTTTCACGTTTTACAGCACAGTACCAGTTGGATATGATGCGCTGTCTCCGTGCTGTCAACGTCGATAACAACACCGTGGGTTGGTACAGATCTGCCCACTTGGGCAACTTCGTCGACCTTAGCTTGATCGAGACCCAGTACAGCTATCAAAATTCGTTGAGTGCACACTCCGTCGTTATTATCCATGATGTCTCCAAAAGTGCTGCACAAGGCAACTTGAGTTTAAGAGCATTCCGATTGCAAGAGAAGTTCATGAAGGCCTTCGAAGCAAAGAAATTCACCACGGAAAGGTAAAAAAAAAAGGAGTCGTTTTGTTGTAGCCGTGCCACTGACATGGATGAAAAGCCTTGCCCGCGCCAAGCTATCCTTCTCCAACATCTTTGAAGAGCTCCCTGTCCAGGTTCACAACTCACACCTCGTTACGCTCATGCTTCACAACATCGAGATGCCCAAATTGGAGGCCGACCGTCTTCGATCGCTTTCTACCTTTGCTTCTACACAAAAGACAGTCTCTGGACTCGATGATGCACGACCTTTGGCACCTAACTTTGATGTGCTCGATTTGGAACTGGATCCATTTATGCAGAAGAACTTGGAATATCTCTTGGATTGCTGCGATGTCCAACAACAGGAACAAAACAGCTACCAGTACTGGCAGAAGAGCGTTGCGCGCGAGCAGAGCAAGATGCAAGCATGGTTGACTAAGAGAGTGAGTGTCTAATTGTTGGTCATGGCATGGAAAACTCATGGTACTGTGATACAGAAACAAGAGAACGCACAGCGTGCTCAGCAAGGCAAGCCTCCATTGCCTGAGGATGAGGTGAACACCTTGTTCAAGATCCCCGCTGAACCTAGCCGTTTGGACTCGATGATTCTCAGCGCACAAATGCACAACTTCACCAAGCAGTTGAACCAATTCGCAGGTCCTAGTCTCGCCAGATTGTACAGCATCCAGGAATTACAAAAGTAATTTGTCTTAATTAAAGGAGAAACAAAAAAAAAAAAGGCAATCGAAGGAGTAGCAGGATGATGAGTGTCTGTAATCAATGTCTGTGTACGTATGCAGGGAATTGAGACCATGATAATATGAATTTTTTTTTTTTGTGCGTACCCATTTCTCCCCTGCTTGTCCATAAAGGGGAAATACGTTTCATTACCATGATGAGTGCCTCTTGTGAAATAAAATAATAATAAAAAGAATGGTCTAAATAAGAGTGTGTTACATGTTTCTTCGGTTTCGGTAGTGACGTTCCCGAGCACAATTTGCCATCATTCCTTCTTGCTAGATTCTGCCTCAACACCTGTCAGCGCTCACTGTTTTGGAAGATAGTGCATCGCTCAATTATTTAGGTTCTATTTCTGTCATCACGCTTGAACAAAAGCCGCAGCAAGCTCGATCAATACTCGTACGGTAGCAGCAGCATCCATTCCCTTTTAGCTTCTCAAAGGGTCTTCACCCGTTTTCCGCACAACAGACCGTGCAGTTTTACGTAGACTGCAGAAAGCAGCGGTTAGGGGTTAGATTATTTTATGCAGCAACCACAGAGACTTGCATACTAACAACAGTTGCCGTGCACGGCATGATAGGTCCTGTTATTTCAATGGCGTCAGAAGATTTCTCGATACAGATGCTCATGCAGTGGTCGTTTTTTTTTTTTTTTTTTTTTTTTTTTTGCGGCATCCAGGGTCGTTCCAAGTGATCCGTCTTTTTTCGGGTTCATGACCTAGACAACGATGAAATCTTTGTACAGAGAGAACAAATGATTTGGTCTAACAAGAAAAACGACAGCATGGTGCGGTTGCGCTAAAACCGACGCCAAAAAAACACAGCTCTTTGTGTTGGTGTTGCAACACACCTCCCCTAGCAACGCAAGCAGTAAAACACATGTTTGTTATTGGTATGATCTGAATCAATCCTTGTCCTTTTGCTGATCAACCCTAGAATGAAGGTAAGGTTTTATCTTAAATTAGCTAGACAGCATGCGCTTGGACCTTCTGAGCCTCCTTTCTCACCGTTACCATGGCCCGAGCTGGGCTACAAAATGCCATATACCGTATGACATGTACCGCAAGCTCTTGTCCTATTTTGGGGAGGTTAGATGGGAAGCACCCTGTTACCGTGGACACATCTCATCCTATTTTGAGGGTCCAATTGCTGTCCCAGCTTTTCGTCTCCAGAAGCCATTCGGCCCGTGACCTTTGGGCCAGAAAAAGAGGTATAAAGGGAATTTGCTGGCTTCTTTTTCTTTTCTCCATCTTTCCCTTCCCCCTTACTTTCCTATGGATATTCGTGATCTGCTGAACAAAGACAAGCACCAATGCCGCTGGCCCGAATGTGGCAAGCAGTTCAACCGTCGATCTGATCTCGTACGCCATTGGCGAATCCATACCGGCGAAAAACCATACCATTGTCATTGGCCTGGTTGCACGAAACGTTTTATCCAGCGCTCGGCCCTCACCGTGCACCTGAGAACACATACGGGTGAACGGCCTCATGTCTGTCAGTACGAGCAATGTCAAAAATCATTTGGCGACGTAAGAAGACATACGCTCGATGACTTTGTCAATTGATTTTTTTTAGTCTTCCTCGCTAGCCCGCCACCGTCGCACGCATACCGGCAGTCGGCCCTACCTCTGTCCATGCGGCAAAGCGTTCACGCGTAAGACAATCCTGTCAAAGCATCAACAGACGCATCACTATCGACTTCGTACTCTGTAAAAATCAAAAAATTACTCTCTGCGCAACCTGTCCTTCTCCTATTTGAGGACCCTATTTCTATTTAGATCTTTATTTCCCGAGCACGCTGTCTGTCTAGTACAGACAACAGCCTCAACAATGACTCCCCAGGCTGATGGATTCCACGCGACTGTTTACATCCCAACCAACCCTCAGCCCTGTTGCCACCATCGTTTATAGAGATATTGTCCCGCTCACGTCTGACAACCACCCGTCAAAGTTTCTGCGCGTCTGTCGTTCTTTCTCTACACTCTCTATCATCTATTCCCGCTTGTACGCTACACCCTTTAGCCAAAACAAAATAGCAGCAAAGAAAAAAAAAAGTTAGCTAGTACTTAACGCCGTGTACCATAAAAATGTTCTTATTCTTACGATTGGTTTCGGGTCACTCTTTAGAAACGTGCTCTTTTGTTTCTGTTGTCAACATAAGATGGCATGATATGAGCACAGATATACACAAAGTAAACATGTGGTTTAATAATCGTTGGTTGATCATGCGCAGTTGCTTGCTGCAGTACCAGAAAGTCAACGTCATTAATGTGAAGGCATGCTCAGCGTTTCTTCTGGTTTATAAATCCCAAAACGATCCGTAGGCTGACAAAGTCGATTGAATGTGATGCCATAAACACGTCGGCTTTTCCCGGACCAAATGATGATGCCACTCGTTTCCCTTGTTGCGCAGCAAACGGGTTCTGCACGCCGCTGCAGTTTAGAGCAATCGCGTATGAAAGACGCACAGGGCTGCAGTGATATCTGCAGGAAGGAGGAGGGGAGTCGATGTCTCTATGATTTTTATAACCTAGCATGAGATAAAGGATAAAACACAAACAAGTTTTTTTTTATTTAATCTTCAGTAGAAATGTAGTCATGATTTTTATATAATTTAACGGATGCTCTTTGTTTTCTTTAACATGGAAAAGCGATCGCGTCCGCTTCCTAGGGTGGATTGGCCGTCGTTTTCGAACAGTCGCCAGAATTTCAAATTTTCGTCCGCCGCCGCCGTTGCGACCACCTCGCCGTCAGGACTCATGGCGCTATGCAGAATACGGGAATCATGGGCCGGAATCTCAACCAACTTCTCCATAGAGGGATAGCCCCAAACAGTAAGATGGTTATTAGGGTATCCGTGTGTAGAAACAATCTCCTTGTAATGTTTAGACCAAGTAAGTGATGTGACTTGCGAACCAGCGTAGACACTGTTAACACGGGCAGTGGTAGACGCATTCCAAAAGTGGATGTGTTTGTCTTCTCGTCCACCACCCGTGGCAAGCAAATTATGGCTCCAGGGACACCATGCAAGCGCCTAGAGAAAAGACATGAGCTATTAATAAAATAAATAAATAAAATACATACCTTGACGGCACTTTTGTGCACTCGTTTCGTGAACCTTGGCTTTGTGTTTCTGGCATCCCAGACGTTGACAATATTATCGTTTCCGCCGCTGGCAAGCATCATGCCATCCCAGCGCCATGTTAAACCACAGACCTCGTCTTCATGTGCCAGCAATTCGGCAGTTTTATGCTGTGGCGCACGTACGTCATGGTTCCAGATGGAGCCGTCCTTGGCCCCTGAAGATACAATGTGTCTGTCCCAAGACAGGACGCCGACACGCGACGTCCGACCGAGCATAGAACGTAATTTGGTATTCGTTTCAACATCCCATACTTGCGTATCGCCGCTGGAGGTGCCGATTGCTAGATAGCTTCCATCACCGGACCAGGCCAGCGAGGTGATCGCTTCATCGTCTTCGTAATTCAATGCGGCAATGCTGCCGTTATCTGCGTTCCATAGATACACTGCTCGATCGAGTCCGATGGCGACAACGTTTAGGGAGGACCAGTCCAAAAGATTTAAATAATAGTCATCCGTCATGTAGGGTGCATCCAAGATCTTTTCGGGCGACGTCATAATACGTCGTTTTGGAACCGAAGTTGAACCTTTGGTTGGACGCAGGTCCATATCTTTACGTTCATTTTCTTTTGGTGGCGCTCGATTTTGAAACGAAAGGATGCGCTGATCAAGATTAAGACCGCATGCTTTTGAAATTTGCTGTTGAATTGTGCGAGTGCCCAAATCAAGGTATTTCGATACTGGTTTGTGTGTAAGAAGATATTGTGAAGACTCAATACTCATATTGTCTCTGTTTGGAATAATCCGATCATGCTTAAGCACTCAGGTGTGAATAAAAATGATGTCAGCCATGTCACGTCACTTACAGTACTGATTTTTGCTTTTTTTGCTGGAGACGTCTCTAGCCATTGCTTTAACACGGTGTCCAATGACGAATGGGCTGAACGAGATCGCTTCAGTTCCCGTCCGCGAGTAGAAGGAGACGCGGAAGAACGCTTATTTACGCGTAAAAGTGAGGTAAGGGTTTGTTGTTTTTGTTCCGATGGTTTTTCTGAACTGGATTTCTTGTTACTGGTCGCGGATGTGGTGCTTAGGATGACGTTAGCAGAACCATGTTTTGATGAACTGGTGGGACTCATGACAAGACGCGACTGAATCTGCTTCTTTTCCACCTTGTCAGGAGAAGCGGCCCTCTCCACGACGGTAGGTTTTGCGTCTGTCTGGGCTGTTGACGAGCTCATAGACTGCGCGGAAAAAAAAGAATGTGATAACAATGCAAAATTCCCCTTTCACACAAACTTGTGACCGTAACATCGGCAGCCGTAACGTCATGATCGACGGAGTTGTAAATGTTCCTAGTAACGGGCCCGAGAATTCACGCACCTGATCGACCCGCACCCTCCTTTTTGCACCATGAAACAGTCCTCTGACGACCAGTTGACAACGGTAGGGGTTTACGGCCAGGTTTTTCGTATATTACTTTCTTACTATTGAGACAGTCCCCAAGTATAGTTTAGCTCACGGACGCCGTTGCTAAACACACGAAAAAAATAAAAAAAGAGAAAGGGAAAGAAAAATAGTCATCATAACTGCAAAGAAATGCAGCTTATCCTGCGACACTGGAAATTTCAGAAAGTAGGGAACATCTACCTGGATATCTGTGTCCCGTAACTTGTTTATCTTTGCCACGTGGCTATGAACTCCGAACGAATTGGGATCCAAGTAAATGCTTGCCGATCGTCGAAGTCTGATTCATCAAGTTTTGGTACTTTTGGGTAGCTCGGTCTATACTATGATTTTACCAGTCAAGCCATAGATGTAAACACCATTTATCTATTATCACCTTCCAGGTGTATTTTCGTATCTACATCCTTAATATCTCTTCGCCCATATTTCAACACATTATCAGTTGAGATGGCAATTGAGGTTCCTGATCTATTAACAAAAGGACCCGCTTCCGCACAAGTCAATCATCTATTAATACAGCCAACCGTATTTGTTGCTGAAATGCTACGAGGTATTGATTCATGTGCTGAACCCTATACAAGGTAACGCGCAAAAAAAAGAAGTTTACATCCATCCTGTTACAGTTTCAGGACATTACCTGGCACGTGCTTTTGGTATCTCTGTGCATAGCGTATGTTTACAACCTTAGCTCAGTACATCTAGCCCCACATGTTCCTGATCTCTTGTCTATCGAAAGGCACTTATCTGTCGTAAAATCGATGTTTATTGCTTGACGGATAACAAGGCTTACTCAAACAGTTAGCCAAAAGGACACTATTATATTTTGCAAAGTTAACCCTGTTCACGCGTGCATAGATGTTCTCTGATTATTCCGGTCAAAAACAACATTTCAGAATAGTGTTCTACAAGTACGTCCACTATCAGTCTCTGCAATGCATAGTCCTTGGAGAGAGACTTAGTCATGGTTCGATTACTGTTCAGCCTTTGCTAATGCAAGCATCTCAACTTTGGTAGTATCTATGCAAACATGGCCAATTTTCCTCTTACTGATTTCGGTGAAAGCTGTGTCCCGCTACATTAGATACCCCGTTAATGCTCTGGATAGCTGCAGTATCAATTTTGGACTCTATATCAGGTAGATTAAACTGGCTTTGCTTGAAATTAGTTACTACGTTATACATTTTAAGCAGTCATTCACTTACCAGAGTACCAGTTACTATACGTGCTCTGGTGATCCACGGACAGGCAAGCATCTTGTTGGTGGATATAAGCTTAGTGTGTAATTACTGAAGGTTCGAGCCTTGTTTCATGACGCACATCGGATTCGTCACGCTATGTTATTTCGTACCATCAAGTTTCAGCAGTAGATCAGGTTATGTTTCCAGTCTTGTCCAGCCGACAAGCCACATCCTAACGGATAAACGTCGTTTTAGTTAAGAAGGAAAAGAAAAAACTATCAAGGAATCAACTTTCTATGCCTTTAGAAGCTATACAAATATAACTATATTCTTAATAAGGTCGTTGTTATTGAACCTACCTATCAGCAATGACAAGCAAGTTTTCAACTACAGCCTTTAACAACCACTAGTCCTAGCGATTACTTCTGGTCAAAGGAGAGTTGTCCACTATAAAGTAAGTTTGTGATCTGTGTAACCTATTCCCGAACTCCCTTTCCGCGTAATGACATCTACTGTCGCTGTGGAACTAAGTTGCATTCGACAGTTTTTCAGTCCCACCCTATCAGGCGGGGTTATAACTTTTTGCGTATACAGTACTGGATTTGCGAAATGATTCGCTCGCTTTTTAAAATAAACCCACTTATTTCATCAAAATGAGTCTTTTCAAAGAACTGAAATTAGGCTCGCGTATGGAATTTCACTCGGAAGAGTATATTCTTTACGTTAGAAGATGAGCGAATCATCTGGTCTCTTCTCCCAGCTTCAAGCTCCGCTTTAGTGACTGTGCGAAATCGAGGAAATTCTTCATGCCACTGTGGTTAAATTATTTTCCGTATATACGATTACTGTACTGTAGAGAATAAACACTGGAAATGGCGTCAGAAAACGATTGGATCCATGCTGTCACGAATGAAATAGGAGGGTGTGACGAAATTGTGTCGAGAATAGTTGGAAAGATTCATGCATTATGGCTATGCGCGATCCAAGGTCAGAATCTGTCACGTTTACCGCGATCGAAAGGTGTCATCGTCTATGGCAAGCCAGGAACGGGTAAAACGGAACTCGCAGTATCACTGGCTAGTATGTATACGCTGGTTCAACACAAGCATAAAAAAATGGACTAATGCCTTCTATAAGAGCACTCGCAGTTGCCGTATTTTATAATGAACGGCTCCGACGTCTTTCAGACAGGTATTAACATCGCCACAAAAAAAAAGACTTACGAAGGCCATGGGCATTTAGAGGAAGGAGCAAGTGAATTAAAATTAAAAACTTTCTTTGAGGGTGCGCGAAAGCATAGATTATCTATCATGGTGCTGGATGAGATCGACATGCTTGCGAGCCACAGCAAGAAGGAAGGCGTTGACGTCCGTATTGGCTCCATGCTGTTATCTATCTTAGATAGCGTGAACAGTCTCGGTGCAGATAGTTTTATCTTTATTATTGGTAAGGTGCATATCTCATAAACCATGAACTAAACTTCATGATTGCCTCTTCAGGTCTTTCTAGTCGAATGCATGCCATTGATCCTTGTTTCCTATCTTCTGGACGACTAGACTATCATGAAGAGCTACTTATAAAGTCTCCAAGTCAGCGTCAGGCTATTCTCAATATATTAACACAACGTAATGAGTGTCATCGTCGTAGCACTCTGGTTGACAGAAGCTCTCTTTAGGGTTACCTTTTCGATCAGATGAAGAACGCATCGATATCATTGGACGCGTAGCAAAGAAAACACATGGATTTGTACCAAGTGATTTGCAAAGTCTGTGTGCTCAGCTTGTGCTACAACTCGTAAAAGAACAGACGGAATTGGAGAAGACGACTGAAACGGTACGAGTTATCGAAACATCTTGAATACATTCGATTGACTCTCTGTTAGCCCGTGTATGCTGAATGGCGTCACTTTGAACGATCGCTAAGTTTTGTACGGCCATCTAATTTGAATGAATATGCAGCAAAGGTCAGGAAATGTTTCCCTGGATGAATGCGATTAACTTGTCTTTGCAGATACCTTCTGTCACGTTCTCTGATGTTTACGGCATGGATGATGTTATCGATGAGATCAAGGTATTTCAGATCGCTGACGTGTTATTTTTCTGATCCAATAGATAGGCATCTATAATTCATCCGTTCCATCATCCAGAGCATTATCGTCAATTAGGAATTGCTCCTCCACGGGGTATCTTACTATATGGCCCTCCAGGTGTAGGGAAAACAATGCTTTGCTGTGCTCTTGCATCGGAAGCAGGTGTCAATTTCATGCTTGTCGAGGTAGCTTCAACATTTTTTATACCTATATTGCTGACTCCACTTTAGAGCTCTCAAGTACGCTCAAAAGTCGTAGGCGAGTCTGAGCAGAATATTGCGAAGCTGTTTTCACAAGCGCGCGCAAATTCTCCCTGTATTTTGTTTATCGATCAGGTAAGAAGAGACTACACTAACTGAAGATTTAATTATCAAAAAAAAAAAAAAGATCGACATGCTGCTACCGAAACGAGGGACGAACATCACTTCAGAAAATACAAGTGACAGGATTGTTACGGGCTTTCTTACAGGTACAGAGCTGCTTGTAGGAACGAGATCGTAATGCAATGTTCTAGAGATGGATGGTTTATTGACGAAGGGTGAGGATAATGCGCATATCGATGTCCTTGTTGTTGCAGGTACAGAACATGTTCCGATGGATATGTCTTTCTCATCGATTTTACCAGCTACCAGCCGGATAGAAAGTATGGATCCAGCTGTCCTGAGACCTGGTCGATTTGACGAACGGATTCACATTTGTTTACCGGATGAACAGGTAAGTAAATCAAAGGGCAAGTTGTTGATCTGACATCATACAGAAACGTATGGCTATTATTCAAGGCTTGTGCGAAAAGATGCCCGTTATTATGAACGAAGATGAGCGTCTTCAACTTGCGCAAAGTACAGCGGCCTGGTCAGGTAGGGTAATTGCTGCGAAATTGCAGTGATAAATCTTCTACTTTTGTTGTAGGCGCTGAATTAGATAATTTATTCCGCGAAGCTGCCATGGTCAGCTTGCGTGAAAATGTATATACGGACAAGGTAAATGAATATCAACAAACGACACTGTTTAACCATGCAAGCAAATCAGATTACGTTGGCTCATATTGAAATCGCAAAGCATCATCGATAAAGTGGAATAGATATTTTAGTGTTGTTTTTTTTTTCCCGTACAAGACCATAAGAGGGATATTACACACGCGTTATTATTACATGTATACAAAGTATAAACAAATATTTATGCCATTTTACTCGAAGTTAAGTTCTTTTGTCAAGATATCTATTCAGAACAGCTTTCCTCATGACTAATGCACAATCTTCTGGGAATTATGAACTTGATCTGTGATATATTGCTAAACTTTTTCTTGGTGTGCTGCTTTCTATTACTCTTGCGGTTTTACTGTAGGTTGTATCCCCGTCTAAATCTTGACAGGAAAAAATAGTACAAATAGAAAGATTCATTAAGCAATAGCAAATATTTTACTTTCCCTTTTCTCTTCCACAATGATAACTATCTGGTGCACATTGACAAGCTATGCTTTCTTTTTATCTGCTATCCCATTGGCAGTGAGCAGCACCTATTTTCGCCAACTCTTTCTACCATGGTTAAGCTTCACATTCAAACTCAAGTTCTCCAACGATGTTTGTCTGCTATGCGTTGCGGGCATCACGTTGTACATCTATGTCATCATGGACTTTCTACTCGATCTTTTTCAAAGCGAACGACCTTTTTCCAACTATTTTGCAGACAAGCGTCTTAATGATCAACGACCAATTGTGCCATCTTCATTCAACAAGCGATTGGACAAAGCCATTCAATATTCTAAAAGCATCTTTCCTTGTAAGAAAAAAAAATAGTGACATACTAACTTTAATTTCGATGACAGCCTTTGCCACATCCTGTTTACTGATCTGGGCCAACACAAATCAGTTTGACACTCTGCGGAGCGGGTAAATATGTGCTCAAGCGAAACGCGCCAGTCTGAACTAGCTTTCTAGATTTGTCTGTTTTCAAGGATTATTGTTGTTTTTTATGCCTTGGACATTGTCCTTTCCTTCCCCACATCTCAATCGTTTGACTCGGGTAGCCTATCGTTGTGCGCTCGCTTGGACTGTGGCATACAGTATCATGCCGCAAGCAACATATCGCATCATCCACTATGCTACCCAGCAGCTACATCCTTACGGTACCGATGCAAATTACTGGTGCCGATCTGGTCAAGAATGGATCCTATAAAGACCCGAGACTATGCTTTGCAACCCAACACGCCCTTTGCTGATATATTGGTATCACACCCAGTGTCAGTTTTATTTGGTGATCCAATTACGATAACGGTCAATAGAATACACATTTCTTAATCATCCCTGCTCGTTCATTCACAATAAAAATTTCAGTACAAAAAAAAAAAAGAACTGGTGATTTAATAAGCAAAAAGTTATTACTAGCTAAGTGAGTACTTTTATTTCCTTAATCCTTTTTGATTTCGCGTCTGACTTTCATGGCCTTGTAATCACCGTTGAATGGAATAGCCTTCCTCATGATTTCCGCAAACACGTTCCAGTCAAGCAACTTAACCATAACGATCTTCATGATCACCGTGATAATACCCTGATCGGCAACCACAACTTTACCAGCATTGCGACAAATTGTGTCCGCAATGACACTTGGAGAGGAGGACAGCTTCTGAGCGGACAGAAGTGCAGACATCTTACCGGCATTGCTGTAAAAGTTCGAATTGATTGGCGATGGATGCTATTATCCAAGAATCGTAAGTCCTGGAAGACAGATAACCAATAAAAAGAAAAAGAAGAACACATACTACAACCAATACGTCAATACCATCCTCGGTATATTCAGCTGCAATGGACGCCGCAAATGTAGTCAAAAAAATCTTCGTGGATGCTGTGTTATATTAAGAGTGTCAGTACATGACGTAACGCGACGTGTCCATGCTACTTACCATAGAGTGCGCTCATTGGGTTAGGAATGAAAGCGGCGCTGCTGGAGGTAAAAGTAACCAAACCCTTGAGACCCTTGTCCAACATACGGTTCAAGAAGTAATGGGACAGATTCAAACCAGCAGTGACATTTGTGTGATAATTGGCCATGTTACGCTTGAGTGCTGTGTCGGCAAAGGCGCCCGTAGTAATGAACCCGGCGTTGTTGCACAAGATTTGAACGTCAATGTCCTGAGTCGCCTGCTTCAAAGCATCCATGTATGTCTGTCCCTCCGAATCTGACAAATCGCAACCAACAAAACGGAACTGCACATTTGGGAACTCTTTCGTGATTGTCTCCTTAAACTGAGCCATCAATGCGTCATCGAGTGCAGCGACGACAACGTTCAAACCCTGCGACGCGAACTTGCGGACAATGGCAGCACCAATACCCGATGAGCCACCGGTAACAAGCGCCCTAAGCACACAACGTAAATAAAATAGCAAAGCAGACAGTATTGCATCGCTCATTACCATTGCGCATTGTACTTCTTCTTCAAGTTCTGTTCCTTACAGACGAAAGCACCGTAGAAGACCAGGGCCAAGTAAGGGACCACGGAAAAGAATCCAATCCAGAATAAGACTAAGCTCCTTATTAAGCGTTCTTATTCCGTGAAAAAAATGCTTTCTCTTGTTTACCTGACGTGATGGAGATGAACATCTCGGAAAAGGTGCGTATTCAAAGAAAAAATCGCTCGACAGATTTGATGCGTGGGACAAGCATCAACTCCGCTTGAATTTCCCTAGCCAACTCAAAACGAGCGGTCTGTTATCTGATGTTGACGCACGAAAACGTCGGGTACCGTTGTAACGTACGTTAGCCAGATGTTTAGCAAGAGAAGGTAAATAATTTACACTACCTATCTCTTATTGATTTCGTTTTTTCTGCAACTTCACCATCAGTTCAGCTTAAGCCTGTTCCTGCAGCAACAGGTTGCCTCGTGTTGCAGCCACTTATGTCTTTAGACAAAGATACTCGATGCCTTTACCCGACATGTATTTCTGCAACACGTTTGGTATTGCTACAATCTGTATTGATCTAGGTATAGATGCCAAATCTGTTAAGAAATACGCCAATGCACAAGTTGTGCTTGAAAAACACAAAAAGAATTCTGTTTCTGTTGTCACAAGCTGTAACGGCAAGTTTTGCCGAGACACACTGTCTTTGTTCTCTCTCGACTTTATAGTTGGCTTCCACGTTTCCCTTTAGAAATCTTGTCGAGTAGTGACGTATTATGGATGAGAATCACAACATGTTTTGTTCCATAACTATTGTCTTCTAAATACATTTCATAACCTTACACACAGCCCTGTCCAACGGCAGCTTCAGTTCTGTGGAATTGTTGAATTGCAAAAGCACCATCTCTTGTGATTCTGCCTTTCAACTGATATATATCCAGCTACTCATCTAGTGCACTTCTACAAATCTTGCCTGAAAACTATTAATATGTGGGTCTTGTATCCTAGTCCTCGATCATATCCTTTTCAGATTCCCCCAGCCATCACAGAACGACACGTTTTGCTTTGATATATAACGCAAACGACAAATTGATTGACACCAAGTATATGTTTATGTACAATTGTAGTTCTAGTTCTGAACAAATGCATCAAGCTTGGCCTTGTCTGCACATTCGTCCTCTACAAGACGATCACCAGGGCCATTCTATTTATGTAGAAAAATGTAAGAAGAAGAACTTGATAGTGCTTCTCACGTTACCTCGGTCCACTTATACAACGTGGGAATGGCTGGCACATTGAAACGTGTACGGTAAGGGTTTGATGGGTTATTCTTCCAGTCATTGCGCAGACCAACTGCAGCTTCGATGAGAACTGCATTGGGCACAGGCAAAAGGGCCTTGCGAACCAAAGGATCGGCGATCACACAATCAGGGCACCAGGATTCCGAAGTCTCAGGCAACTCAGTACCGAAGAACAGAACAAAAACTTTGTTATCTCCAACAAGCTGCTCCTCAATAGTCTTGTCAAACTCTTCAACGGTAACACGGATGGCTTTCATTTTGCTTACAGAGAAGAGTAGCACCGCACCGCGACATCGCAAAATAAACTGCCCGGGCAAATAATTTAACCGTAGGAAAGCGGAATTGCCTGTTGGCTGTCCTTGATTGCGACTGCAAAGAAGTAATGACGTTATTCATGTACAATGGATGGCCAGCCGACCAAAAATATTTAAAGATTCTGGACGCAAGTCTTTCGTCGTGTAACGAAGAATTTGAGTGTGATCATTCACAGGGATCGATCTTTAAATATTGCAACGGCTATCCGTATTCCCTTTCACTATATAAATCCTAGTATTTCATATCTGATTACCGCTGCAAATTTCTCTCTGACACAGTATATGGAAACAAGTGAAAGTGCATAATTCAGTTATGACGTAAATAAGTTTGTCGCGAACTTCCATGTCCAGTAGCTGCCTTTTCTCTTATGAATATCCTCACCAAACGGGTACATTAATTAGCTTCAATCGCGGACAAAGATTTAGAATCAAAACATGTATTTACAATTGATATCTTGTCTAAGCAAGAAGATAGTCCCATTCCTCTTTATCTAAGTTGAGGTTTTCTGCTCCAAACTTATTTCGTGCTGCCTCAATTTGTTTTTTCAGTGCAGGCGAGATTGGCGTCTTGGTCTCTGAAACAAGGGTGTGGAGCGTACGTAAAGCCTAGCAGAGCGATTGTCAAATCAACATTGATATATAAATAAAGACACTAACCTTTTCCACCATATCCTCATCTTCTTCTTGCTCTGTATACTTGACTATCACAGCCTGAAGATCTTCCAAAGTACCCATAGCAATAAGTTCAGAAGCTAGTTCCTTGTTCTCTAACATCAAACTATTGAACGAGAATATAACCTTGCGCAATGTAGCGGTATCTATGGTAAACGATTTAATTTCTTTTTGTGGAAAAGTACCTTTTACATTACCATCCGAGGCTTTCACAATATCCACAAGCACTTTGAAGCCATCCAATTTCTTGAAAGCTTCGACACCTTCAGGGAAATGCTTAAGGAAACCAGAAATCGCGTACTGTGCTTTCGCTCGTACTTCCTTCTTCTCGTCTTTGTTTCTGAGCAACTGCACTAAGGGTTCAAGACCGTTATTTTTCAGGAACTATATCTATTCGTCAGTCTCCTAGTCGTCAATATTTTTTCAGTACGTACCGCCCTTTGGGCTTCAAGGTTGTTCTGCACGGCAGTTCCACAAACCCATGCAACACCTTTGCGAACAGCTACTTCCTTGGCGGATAGTTGCGAGATAAGGTCGGGCCAAAGCTTCATATTCTCAATATCTTTGTTTTCTCGTCAGTTAAAAGCACATATTCAAATAAATCAAACTTACTTTTCGCATTGTCGATACCCTCGACAAGCTAAGAAAGTTTATGAGAATGACACGATAGCCTGGCTGCGGCTTACCAATTCAAGATTGTCTAAAGCGATCTCTTTGTTTTCTGCAGTATCTTCCGGATCAACAATGCATTGCACAGCCTCTATTATGAGAGTTTAGTAAAGTATGAAGATAAAAGCACGATCGCACCTTTCATGCGTGTCGCGTCATCCTTGCCCAGGATCGCTTCGATAATGGCAGGGTCGAATTTAGACGCATCGGGTTTCTGTTCACCTCGGCGAATAGCTTCGGCAGTTTGCTGGAGCTGTTCCTTATCGCTGTTGTTCACAGCCCATTGCAGTAGTTTTTCCATTATAATCGATCGAAGCACATAGAAAGATCTTTTTTTTTCCACATTTTTATAGTTCAAGTAGCCGGTGACTGTTTGAAGACGACCGTAAGTCACGAGTACCACTAGACGCTTTTGCATGTGTGTGGACTCCGAAACGCTTTCTCATCAACTTGTTCTTCTGCTTTTTTCGTTGTTCCAGTATGTTCTACGTTAACTCACTGAGAAGGCATAATGTTGTCTTGCCTATATTGACTATGTGAGGGCCAATATAGACGAAATACGATGATCCACGCAACCCACAAATTAGAACTTGGGTAAAGACAAATGCTAAACTTCTTTCTTTTGATAATGCGTCATGCTGTACAATAGATATGAAAATTTACAGGGTAGAAACCGATCCCAACCGATATGATTTATAAATTGCACCACGTTGATAGGAGGACCGTCCCACTGGTTCTTGCTTCTTGACGGTTCCTTTTTTTGCTCGTTTTTTTGTAGCTGATTCATCCTCATCTTCATCCTCCGACCTACTCTGCTATTAGATACATACTATGCGACAATAATAAACTACCATTCGATCACACTGGTACTGTTCATACGATTGGATATGGTTTTCCAGCTAAAACGGATAATACTTGGAAAACCAAAGAATGGATCTTCATGCTCGTCAAGCCACTTCACTGTATTTGGATCTGAGGGATATCCGGATCCAAAGTTTTTCGAAATATCTAAATCTTCTTCTGTCCATATCCAGTTTTGAATAATCTGATCACGCGTCACTTTAGCGCAAATACTAGCAGCACTAACAATAGGATATAGCGCATCTGCTTTGGGCTCAACTGTAATTTCAATTCCAGGAAAGTACTGGGAAAGCTTAAGCTGGTAGGATTTGGAAGGACCTACTGGATCGACGTAGATCTACGATGAACAATTGAGATCACGACATGTGTATAGAAAAGACGCGTACCTCGGTCACATTTATCTTTTCGTTCAAAACAGATCGAATCAATCGGAACGTAGCATCATGAGCCATCTCGTTCAAGTTGAATGGCGGTCGAGAAAACATGTTGGTGGAAATATCCCGTGGCGAAATAACGTAAACTGCCCATCCAACCCAGTCCAGATTGTCTTGAATCACTTTTGCAAGTGCTATTCGTCGATTCTCCGTCAATTTCTTGGAGTCTGATAAACAAAAAAGATTGTTACAATTGATATTACTTGTTGTTCCTGTCTGTACCATCAAATCCAAGTTTCTTAAACTCCTCGTAGCGCGAGAGAGGACAGTAGCTGACGGCATATACCATAGGGCCTGACGCGTTATAAGTTGTGAGCCATTCAATCGTTCGTGGCGTTACCTAAACATGGGCCTCTTCCAGCTTCATCCACACCTAAAACACATGGTTCATTTATCTTGTCTATACGATTCTCGACTAAAAGTTGTGGAACTGGACTGGCGTAGAGATATGATGCTGATACAGGCACCTGTACCGAAGGGAGCAAAGCGATCGTTTCTGAGAGATCGTCGACACTCATTGCCTGACTGTCCTGTTCTTCAGCCATGCTTAAGGGCGACATAGCTTCATCCATATTGTTGAAAGGCGTGTTTTACGGTACCAGTTCGTGGTCACAAGAATACCAGTAAATTTTCCGCCGCTAGAAAATGTTATGTGCAAAGCACAATCCAGTCCAATGGACGAAAGTACTCGGTTGTCAGATATGCGTATAACAATGTACCATCAAATAACGTGGCCGTTACTCTTTTTGCTAAATGTTGCCGTTGTAAAAATTTTATAGAATATTCTTCGCGGATAAGCTTGCACTGAATAAAGATCGTAAAAACTGGCGTCCACGTAAGCCTTTCGGATGTCAACGGGGACACCTGTAGACATAATCTAGAGGTAAATCCTACAAGTGAACACTAGTTTTTTTACAGTAAATTCTATCAAATTCTTAACGCTGATATACTTGGTTTTGTCATTGTAAGCAGGCCAATCCACATCGACAACAGCTTGTTTATGACTTCAACATCCGCAACAATGGAGCAGACGAATATTTGTTTGACTCTTCTTGCTTTATTGATGAAAAAGCTACATCAAAGGTGGGGGGGAGACCATAGGTCAATCGAAGGAACTACTTCGAAACATTGTAAAAGTTATAGATATAGGTCTGTGTGAATTCAATTTTTCAATAATATAGCAACAAACAGAAAGAATGAAAGGATCGCCGATGGTATTTTTTACTAAATCTACTTATCAATTATCATTTCATTTCTGTTTTGCGTTGGTAGCTCACCATACAGTCATCTCTAATGTAGTCTGAGTAGAGAATCTAGCAGCAAAGGAACGTGTTACCTGGTATTCTGCCATTCATTGCCAGTACAGTCCAACACTAGCAATGAAATCTGTTCGTAGAGCTACGGTAGATAGATAGGTAGGGAGAGAGAGAGAGAGATGTTGGAGATAAAAGACTCTTTTTTATCCGCATAACTGTCATTGGATAGTGCAAAATTTATACGTGTTACCATTAATGTTCCTTTCGCGTATAAACTGTAAAGGATGGTAATCACTTTTCACTTTCAATTTGGAATGCGGCTCCATCTCATTATCTCAACTAGTTGTGTATTATTTTGGCATGGAATCTATTGACACGGCAAAAGGTCGAATCCACTAAATAAGGAGATCGCTGGTATCAATAATCACCAAACAAGGACTGAACTTGCGAGGTTATCATGGTTTAATATGTGTTTCCTTAGTCTCACTTGTTCCTATGCTTCTACACCTCAACCATTAGGCAGGGACACGTCCTGGCTTCCGGGTATCTTCGTTTACGGTCACAATTTTGGCAGCGTCTCTGAAGAGTGTCCGTTTTCACTTTTTTAACATTCAGCATGTCATTCATTCCTCGACTATTATCTAACAATGTGTTACGATCGTCAGCAAGACAAAGAATAATACCAATGGCAGCACGACAGCAGCTTATTCAGACCCGATGGATGGCAACCGAGAGTCCCAGCGGCTTAAGATCAGCCGCCTCGCATTTCAAGCGTCAGCGTCATTTGCCTTATTTTTTGGAGTACCTGATGTGGGTAGTCTTTGGGTCCGAAGCTCTGCACCTTATTTGGATAAAAATGGAATACAAAGAGTATAAGGAGAAGACTGAGCACAAGATACGACTTCTTCAAGAAATTGTTAATCGAATTGAACAAGGCCAGGAACTCAACGACGATTTCCGAGACGAAATTAGAATGGTTTTACTGAATGGAAAACGCACAGACGATGACGAAGATATCAATGATGATTACCTCAACAAATGTAAGCCTTGAAAGCAATTACAGTATAAACGTATTCTAACTTTCTGCATAGTGATCGCATCGTCCGAGGAAGAAACAACAAAAATAGCCCCCAAAACTGTGGAAAAACCAGAAAAAGAATATGCTTGGCCAGAGCGGGAAGAAACTAATAAAAAATCTGACAAAAGAAAGGCATTTTTCCTATAGTATTCAAAATAAACATCCCGTAATAGATATTCCTTTCTCCTTACTACCGTTCAGAATAACAGGCGCAGAATCTGGATAGCTGATGCAATAATAGCTGTCTACTGCATTCCATCCACTACTAAAAGTTGTCAGCTTGATATCACCAGACCGGCAAACCTTTGTCTGGAGTCCAGCCTATGTCCTAGGCAACCTGAAGCATTGTTCGTGGTCAGCTATGCTCCTTTGATTGGTGAGCAGCAGTTGACAACGTCTTATGACTAAAGTTGTCTGTCGCTTGTTTCCCATCATACATGTTTTTTTCATGTACCATTGTTCTAGCTTTAGTGTGTACACATATAAATAGATAAAGTAATTTGGCCAGACACCACAATTCTCAAACATGCCACCCTCAAGACCAACCAAGCCTCCTCTTCCAAGACCTTATCCACCCTGGGGTCCTATCAACAGACCAAAGCGGCTGTCAAGTCAATCATAAGAACGATGAAGAAAATCATGGTCATGCATATTTGTTTTACAACTAAAGAAACGCTGTACAATTAAAGATTTTGAAGTTTAACGTCGATATCTAATAACATGCTCTTGGTAATGTCTATTGTTTCATCCCATATTTGGCGCAAAAATACCATCGCAAACGGATGCCATTGAATGGGCTGTTGATGAGACAATGTCTACAAATAGTGGAGTATAAGCCTATTTATAGGGACGATGCATTCTCTGCTTTACCTCGAGCGTTTTGACTTCATCCGTAGCCGATTGTATTACGCGTTTGCAGATCGTTCGCAACATAATAAGCACACGCCTTTCGTTGTATTCGCTGATTTGTTCTGTTTCTCCCATCACCATATCCTGCCATTCTAGCACACGCCGTTCAAATCCAGGACATTCTGGTCCTTCCAAGGCTAATAATCGCAAGGCGCATGTCAATCGGAATGATATCTCATCTTGCTTGATGGAGTAATCTCTAGAAGAGATAGCTGCTCAATACCTATGATCATAACTCGAAAAGAGGCTTACCCTGAATAACTGTAATAAAACAATGAACCCATTTAGAAATGTAACAAAAGTTCATCTAGATCTTACCCTGCTTTTTCTAGGATATTCTTTTTCATCTGAGCGCTGCGTTTTGTTTCTACCTCATCAAAGAGTGTCCAAATCTCATTGTCCAGTAAAACAAAGTTGAATACGTTGTCAGGTAAGACAAATCCGTATTCTTTCAAGATGGCAAAGTTATCGTGTGGTCCGTAGTTGATAAAGACCTTTAAAATGCTTGAGCAACTGGAGATGATAGACTTATGGTATACCTGTTCTCCTTGTTTATATGGGATCAACGTACGTATTTCAAAACATTGTGTTCTGGCATTAAAACCACTTTCTATCTATGCACGATTCTCGATATAATTGCCTACTTTTAGACTTGTCTTACTTACCCTTGCTTCACATGTATGATTGAGAAAATCTAACATCGGAGCCATGGCCATGTTGCCACCCTTGGCTGTGGCATCTGCAGTCGTCATATGGATACAACGGGTATTGACTATTATAGGTATTTAGATTGGACGTCGACACGTTATACAAGACGCACCACATAGCCATGCCCATTCATATTCGGCGTAGCTAATTGATCCTTTTTTCCCAGCAGCGGTGCTCTGATGTTTTGTCAGAACAAGATAATCAGATATCTGCTTACGTTAAAAAATTTCATAGCTGCGGTATAATCGGCACGAATCTTGTTACGTTGTTGAGATACTTCCTCTGTTCACAAAAGAGATACCCAAATCGTCAGTCCTGTCCCAGCTATTGTACAGGTGTTTTACCTTTCAAGGATTCGGGAAGATGAGCAGCGATAGAATACGGATATTTTACTGGCATTGTATCAAAATGTCTCGGCAGGAGATCCATGTAAGATTTCCACCAAGAATTTGGCTGTCGACTCAACAAAACGAGGTGGAGAGCGAGTAATTGATGTGTGCTCAATGGATGGCGTCCATAATGCTTCATCAGTGACTCGTTGGAAATCAAAAACGATTTTGGTACAGATACGATGATTTCACCCGCCTAGTAACTCAAGTTTACTTCACTCACGATGTGAATTGACACAACTTACAGCAATATCTGACGTGGCCATCATGCCTCAAATGGGATAATTAAACATCACTCCTAAAAAAAACTGCTTACCACGACCGGTGTCTGTTGTAAAAATAAGCAGTGTAAGCTTTCGATATCGGAAAGGATTTGCTTACGTACTCGGAAAGTCGGCCAAGGCTAGGTTGGTCTTCGGGAAATTGTTCTGATGGAGCCATGAAAGAAACCGATCATACTTCTCATCGCGCACCACTGCTCGTGGTAAGGATCATGGTTGTCAATCACCGGCACTTACATGTTCCCTGAACATGATCTGTCATGTCGTGCTGCAAAACCTTTGTCATTCCTTTCCGCTTGTCCATATTTGGATTTTCGATATGATTTGCGCTCTTTGAAAAATCATTTTGACTCATAAGACTGGTTGTGTTGACTGGGAAACTAATGATTCCAGAAAGCCAGATCAACCCATCAAGCAAGATAACGCTTAAGTCTCTTTCGGCAGTTATTGCTAAAGGAGCACGGTTTAATTGGTCGTTTGGTGTATTTCGAATTGCATATAACAGCTGTGCTGGAGTTAAGAGAATAGCAATTTTATTCTTTTCACAACCGTCATCCTCACCATCATTTATCCCAAACTGTTGTTTTTTCTTCCTATGGATGTATTTATCCATTTTAGAAGTACAAGCTTCATCTGTCATACTAGTGATGGTTTGGTTGTTAGCACTACCGTGAATGTTTATATTATACTGGAGCGTGATATTTTCTTCTATAGAGTTTTCTGATTATTCTATTTGTTTATGGATATGAACTGTACATGCTGTTTGATAGATGTAACAACGACAATAGTTAAGGAGAAAAAAAAAGCTACTCCCACAATGAGCTAGACTAAATTGGTTAGGATATTTTACAATAAAATATGCTTTAGCTGTTTAGTAGCAAATGTCTTATTCTTCAGGTGCACTGGTTCATGGAGATCAAAAGATCGTCGTGTATCGAGCTTTTCATGTTGCCCGTAAGAAGATGTAAAAATCTATAGCAACAGCTAAAAGGTGCATTGTGACTACATAAGACAGTTAAAGGCATGTATTACAGCATTTAGAACAGCCGGTAGTTACTGCATCTAATGATATATCTGCTACATTGCGAACCAGAAATAAAAACAAAAAATTTGGAACGAAAGAATTGTACAAAAAAAAAGTTAGAGGATCATAAATAACGGTTTATGTGTAGAAGTCGTGATTGAAATCGATGACGAAAGGAACAGAAGAAAATTTACTAAGATATCAAATGATGGTGAATATGCTTACAAGGAAAGCAATTGATCACATGGTAATCTGTGCGTAATCGTGTCTTCAGAACGCTTATGCACTGAATGAATGATGCCCATTACTATAGGCACTAAATTTTTGTGGGGTTTGGTATACCAGAATTCTAATCGGCTCTCAAATCCAAATGTGATGAATACCGTGAATAGCGAAAATGGATCAAACCCAATCAAACTATGGCGTGACAAGCCTTTTCAGGTCGAGTACAAGAAAAGAAACTCTAAGAGCAAAAAGTTTCTCTTAAATAAAGTAATAAGAAATACTGAAAGAACCCGTTACATGCCGAGAAAAATTATTACTAAGTATGTGACAGAAAGGAACAATTGTCGAACTGGAAAAGTAATCTTTTGGCGGTGGAACTGTCGGAATAACAAAAAAAAATAACAAGTTTCGCTTCGACGCCAGGAACCTGAATCCCTTAATTCCTCAATTCATCGTTGCCATCTTCAAGATCTGGATTTTCTAATGCCTCGATACTCTTAGTCAATATGAGCGCAGAACCTGAGCCAGGAACACCCGAACCATTTAATTTCACAGCCGGGTACTTGCAAGTGAAGTTACAAGACGAGCCACCAGTGTATGCAATATCCGGAGCACAATACAACGATATCCAGAACGCGTACAACGCATTTCCACTACCAGACGATATCCTATTCCCGTGGTTACATGGTGTAGATGGCGATTCAGTCCAACAGAATCTATACTTCAACGTTAGACAATGCTTAACTCCACGGTATCGTGGCCTTATGCTAGTCCATGCTGATGAGACAAATTCGTACGCTTCTCGTCTTGTCCATTCCGTATTACCAAGTGAATTGCTGGTGCCCGGCGGAGTCACATTTTTGAAGCATAGTGAAGAGGTTGTGATTAATCTGAGGAATTTTAAGGGACAAGTATCTCGTTTTGCTATGATCAGCGATATCGTCGTTTATGGTGACAAGGCATTGGAAGTAGCAAAAATGATTAGCGCCGCTCAACGGACATTTAGAGAGGAAAGGATACAGCAAATAGAGAATATCAAAAGTAGGGCAGGAAAAAAAGCGGGGGAACGGATGACGAGAAACGCCAATACCTTGGAGTACCGAACGTTTGTCATCCAAGGTAACTGTCAAACCTGCTGTTGGTAATTTTGTTCATCAAACATACGATTGTAGAGCCATTCAGCACCTTTGAGCAGCAGCTTCCAGGACTTGTTCTCTTTGATTCCAATGGCATTCCAGTCAACCGTACAAGCTTTTGGGAGAAGGAAAGAGAAGAAATGCGTACGATGAGCACCGCGGTTGAGGTCACGGAGAATGTATGGGTATGTGGGCAATCAGGACGAATAGGGCTTGTGTTCACGCCGATTAGATTGGGAACACACAGGATGCACCCGCGTCTGCCCAGCGCTCAGACCTTGACGAAGATGATCAAAGTGATGTTGACGACAATCCATTGCGTCTATCTATCTGTATTGAATCGCATGATCTTGCCGATATGCCTTCACCATCCACACTCATGCTGGCCCGTGAAACACTAAACGACCTTGCCATTGATGAAGCGCCTGCAGAAACCATCCACTTTGACATGTACTCTACAGGTGTACCTACCGACACCCCGAGCTTTGAAGAATTCTATAGACGCCTTGTATGCTTGCTCTCCTTTATCGATGATCAAACCAAGCGTGGTCGGAGGATTTTGTTCCATTGCTCCGATGGCTATACTGAGACCAGTCTTCTTGCCTTATCCTGGATCATGTACAAGGAAAAGCTCTCATTACCTGAAGCATATCTCTATTTGCAAACAAAGAGGAGTTTTTTTGTATATGCTATTGACGTCGCGACCCTGAGACATATTGAACTTCGTTTTCAACAAGACGCACAGACAACAATCCGTGAGCATAAGAGAAAGAGGGAAGAGACGTTCGAAGATGCTAATGAAAATACAGTTCAGACTGTAGCGGCTTTAAGCGTTGGAGTCTCCATACAAAACGATACAATCGACACGCCTGTCGAAGATATGATAGAAAAAAACGATGAAGGCGATGACAGCGATGATGAAGAGAAGGGAGAGGACAGTATCGCGACGGGCGATAACCGGACTTTTGATGAAGACCGTTATATTGACAGCACACCAAATATTCCGCCGCTTCTCGACAATGTGGACACGGAAGCATCCGTGCATCAACTATCAAGATATCTAGCACCGCCTAGTGAAGGAGAGAAAGCCAAGCATCCCTGGTTTTTTTCTCCGCGATTTGAGGGTTCTTTCCCATCTCGGATCTTTCCCTTTTTATATCTCGGCAATCTGAATCACGCCACAAACGTAGCCATGTTGGAAGCCCTTGGTATTACCCATGTTGTTAGCGTTGGTGAGAACGCTAACCTTGAGAAGAGCAAATTTGATCTGTTGTTTCTTGAAAACCTGTACGATGACGGCATAGACTCCATACGGGGACGATTAGAAGAGACCATGCAATTTATTGGTAAGTCATGGTGCTATTGGTTGCACAAGTAAAATGACCACTTTCCTTTTTCAGATACCGCGCGACAAAGAGGGACACGGTGCCTCATCCATTGCCGTGTGGGTGTGAGCCGCAGTGCGGCCATAACCATTTGCTATGTCATGCAGTACTTGCAATATAGTCTTGTACAGGCCTACTTGTATGTGCGGGCACGAAGGCTAAATGTCATTATTCAGCCGAATCTCAAATTCATGTACGAAATGTTGCAGATAGAACAACGTATGTCAGGATGTACAAGTATCCCTTGGCCTTTGTTGGCAAAGGAGATTCATTTACTGAACATGTCGTACCGTGATCAATAAAAGCATTTTTTCCATCAATGGGTTGTTTCGGAGTTTAGTTAGAAAAACGAGCCTTCAAAGGGTGGTAAACAGGCTTGCCTTTTTTTTTTTCTCCATCTTAAATCATTCCCTACGGCCACTTGTCGTAAACATATCACACATGGCAGTATCCAGACCCTTCAATCCAAATGACTATCCCGTTGTCATTGGCATCGATTTCGGTGAGCATGGTAGCTCAAACAGGGACAATGAACCTTATGAAATGTTTTAGGTACCACCTTTTCTGGCTGTTCCTACGCTTTCATTCAGAACGATGAAGTCGTCGACATCGTGAGATGGTACGAGATTTCTTTATTTTTGCTTCTTTTAATCTGGTTTCTAGGCCAAAACAAAACAATAATGTGTACCCCAAGGTAACAAACGGGCTTGGCCGAGTTTCCGAGACCAAAGACATAACCAACAAATAGACACCTACGTTGAACTTCTACCAAGGCAGTTCCAATCAAATGACGCAGTGGGGAAATGCAGCTCGTCTGGAGATGCAACGACCTACAGCTCGTAATTCCGTTCTACTGAAACAATACAAACTATATTTGGATGAAAACATTGCCAAGGACTTACCTCCGCTCCCAAACGGCCTGACCATCGTCGACGCAATCGCTGATTATCTGTATTCGTTCCATGAACATGTGGTGAACGAGTTGAAAAAGGGGTTTGCTCAAAATTACGGCCAACACCAATTTCGATACGTAAGTTCCCTTTTTTTTTTTTTCCTCGTGAAAAAAAAGCGTGTCAAAATCAAATGAAGCCTTGGTTAACGTTACAATCTGTAGTGCTTGACTGTTCCCGCTATGTGGTCTGATAGAGCCAAGAGTACCATGCGTGAAGCTGCTATCAAAGCCGGTTTAATTGCAGAGAATGATCATCGTGATCGTTTGATGTTGATTTCAGAGCCTGAAGCTGCTGCTCTGTACTGTGAGAAAAAGTGTGAACAGTTCAACCTTCGACATGGTGACCGTTTCATGATTTGCGATGCCGGTGGTGGTACGGTCGATTTGATTGTTTTCGAAATTGACGAACGAACCGGACGTAAATTGCGCGAGTGTACCAAGGGCCACGGTCAGTCATGTGGCTCAGTATTCTTGGATCGTCGTATGCGCAAACTATTGAAAAAGAAATTCAAAGAATACCTTTCGTCAATTCCTGCCTCGGCTTTTGAGACGATGATGGATACATTTGTAGATTTAATCAAACCACAATTCGATGGTGTTGAAGACCAGTTCCTATCACTTCCTGCTTCGATGAATCTGGAGTCACTTAATAACCCCACCATCGGCCTGGAAGATGGCATGTTGTGTATTACAGCAGCAGAGCTCAAACAGGAAGTGTTTGAGCCAGTGATCAAGGAAGTGTTGGCGCTCATCGAGGACCAGCTGGAGAAAGCAGGATCGATGCAAGCAGTATTCCTAGTCGGTGGATTTGGTTCCTCAAACTATTTGTTTGAACGTGTCCAAGAAGAGTTTGGTGGCCGTGTTGGGTTAGTGGCGGTGCCACCTCGTTGTGAACTTGCCGTGGTACGTGGTGCCGTGTACTTTGGCCTGAACCCCAGAGTTGTTACAACCCGTATCCCAAGATACTGGTACGGAATTGATACCACAACTACTTTTGAGGAAGGCATCGACCCTGAAAGTTATCGAATTGTGCGGGCTGATGGAAGCATTCGGTGTGACAATCGCTTCTCTGTCTACGTCAGACGAGGGCAACCTCTGGGTACGACAAGACAATACATCGTACCATCCTAATCTTGCTACATAGACATTGATAACTGTGTATCCAAAGACTTCTTCGCATACTATCCTCATTATACCACTTGCACACTATATGCTGCAGACACAGAAGAGCAGCCACGTTACACAACAAGCCCCGGCGTACGCAAAGTGGCTAATTTCACCATTCCAATGCCTGCACTAACAGGCGTCATGGAAGGAGAAAAAGTGGATCTGTCTATAAAGATGTATTTTGGTGAAGTTGAGTTGAGAGTTGAAGGTATGTATCTTTACAGTCTCTGAATGCACATACTAACAGGAGCTGTAATCAGCTGTTATCCGAGGAAAGACCTACGGTACTACTTGCACGTTTGACGCGGATTAAGTTATACATATATACATATATAAATTAAGGGTACCCGGTTTCCTCTGCTTTTAGATGGAGATCGTTATTTGGATAGAAGATTGAATCAGTTGCATTGTTCACCTCTACTTGACATGTTTATGTTTTTTTTTTATTTACTCTTTGAAATCGCGATCTGAAATCGTTTTAAAGTGTGGAAGTGTCGAGCATGCAATGTCACCATGTCAAACGTAGACATTGCGCTGATAAAATATTCGTGTTAATAATGAATGATTTCTCTGATTCTTGGACTGCCAAACAAGCAACCATCACTGCGTGCTTTTTTGTGTCATTTATCCCAGTAATGACGGAGGGTAGTTGAATTGTCGAGAACGACTGAAGATGACGCGTATCTCTGTACGCGAGCATTTGCTAAATATTCGCACGCACCTCTTCGTCGCTTCAGAGAAGATTCTCTTGGAAGTATTTGTACGGTAAATAGGAGATCTGTTTTAGTCAGATATATACATGAATACACTGGAGAGCATCACGTCGCTATTATTAGAGCTACGTTCGGATACCAACGTATATCCTTTTTGTATCAGCTTGCTAAAGAGAATATGAAGTT
Organism: Saksenaea oblongispora B3353; assembly: GCA_000697495.1. NCBI lineage: Eukaryota > Fungi > Mucoromycota > Mucoromycetes > Mucorales > Saksenaeaceae > Saksenaea > Saksenaea oblongispora. Next base: position 39,041 of record JNEV01001633.1, read on the forward strand.
AGAGTGTACGTACAGTGAAAAGGGAGTTTTACGTAACAGTTAATATGAGTCAATAGTTCAAAGCGCAGTACTAGCAAGATGCTAAATTGTCTTCAAGTAAGGTCTGTACAAGACGGGATTGAGCCCAGGATGCAAGCCTTCCTTCTGTCATATCCCAGTCAGAGTTTCTCTTAATTCAAAACAATAGCATCAACATCGGTTACCGTACCGGTAATATCTGATAAAACACCATGACTATGATACATATGCGCATATGACCTTTTTCTTTTTGGCTGGAGCATACATATATTATAGAATCAAGGTTGACGACAGTGCAGTCCATTCCATTCAATCTATTTGTGATTTTTTCTCCGTCGCCGCATATCGTTCACAGATTTAAGTAGCGACAGCCAATTAAAAATCGAGTGTTCAAACTGGCGTCTTCCGGATTCGCTTGAACATCTGTCAAAACCATTTATCGCACAGCTTAAAAACCCTACAGACCCACAGACCCTGAAAATGCCTACCAACAGCCAGAATCATTATGTGTTATACATAGTGTGCAAATTCAGCATTGGCTGGGAAATAATTGAATATGATGCTGTACAACCACGAAACAAAGCAAAAAAAAAAAAAAAAAAAATACCCTGATGCTATGTTATCACGCGTAGCATTCAGTGCCAGATATAGTGCTACAATTACTGAACGTGCGTAATTCTGCAGAGCACTAGGTACACGGTACCCACTTTCTCGGTACTAGTGCAGGAAAAGGAATCATGACAGCCCCTTATCGACACTATTCTTGGCGCCAAGCCCATTCCAAATGTCTGTGCTCGCTTTAGTAACTTGGTTCTTTTTCCTACCTTGCAACTGGCCTGGGATAGTATGCTATTTCTGCACACAGAAATTGTGGGACAGGAATAAACTTAAAATACACATTCTCAAATGCTGAGAATGAAACGTGAAGCAAATCTATTCATATCGGTATACGCAGAGATTTTATACTTCTGTAAGCTGATGGTAGCTGCATTTCTTCTTTCGCGCAATCTTCTGAAGCAGTGTTATGTAGACAAGTATATGTTCTGTTGGTGGAGGCCAAATGTCTATGAATATTATACGACATGAACTGTGGATTCCATTTTATTCTAAGAACAGAAACCTTTTTCTGCAATAAACAAGGTGCGATCCGCAAAAGGTCGAACTGTAACCGTATCCAAGTAGTATATAAACCTTATTGGTAGTACTGTCACTGATCATTTTGTGCACAATGAAGGAAGACGGACGCCTGTTTACAGCATGTATTCATATATATATGAGTACGACGATGCTGCCACATTATTATACGGAATCTCGGCGAAGTATCTGACACATACTACTATGGGATCAGCAATATCTTCAAAAGGGGCAACATGGTCAGTTGTTCTACCACAATTAAGTTGGATACGATTGGTGTACACCTTATTTATCAATGCCTCGAGTGGGTGCAAAACGGGTGTATAAGAAGGAGAAGCTACAGAACCCCACTCCTTTTTTATGATGATTGTGGATATCTGACTTATTACTTACGCCAATGAAAATATACTGTGGTTTGAGGAGTGGATCTGATTATTCTAGTGTCAGGTCTTTAAATTCTGATGAAGGTGTGCCTGTGGCTATCTTAAGTATTCGGAATTGGGAACAAACTCAATTAAATCAATTGGACACCTCGCTGAACGCCCGACGTGGCCATCGGGAACGATAAAGATAGCATAATCCAATACTATAATTTGGATGAGATGGTTGAATGCATCGCAACTATCATTACATAGATTGTTGCGAAGCTATATATCAAAAGATTCAGTGACCTGAAGCACCCAGCAGAGTCTCACACACTACGCACCTATGTTTTTCATGTCATACAAGAACTAAAAAGTTCTGGACTGTATAATTGTACATCTACCGTACAGTCCCATTTTATTTCTTTCTTTCCTTTTCTGTTTTTACGTTTTTACGAAAAGTGATAGGGTTCCAAGAAATGAAGGTGTTTTTCATCCCATAAAACTTGCGATCTTTTTTGCAGAAAGATCGTACACTTGAATAATAAAAAGGATGCTTAATATATTTTGCTTTAGCATCAAAACAAATGGTATTAGATTTGGCTCCGACTAACAAGTTTCGTTTGTAATAGTGACGATGAAACTTCACGACTTTCCAGATTGTCCGTACGGTAAAAAAGGCTCATCCAACAAGAAGGCCCTGTTATCAGCTAGGTATTTCTTGTGTGGAAAATTATATGTTGTGTTGTCATCACAAATGGACAATGCATTATATACTTTTGACTAATGAAAAACATGTGTTTACAGATTATTGTGTGTGTGTAAATGTGTCGTTTAGCTAGCAACAGAATGCTAACATAGGAAGTTGTGGATTGTAAAATGAAGTCCTGGAAAGTAGATTTCTCTCTAGGGGTTGATGGTTGGTGATAACGACAGGTCGATAAATTTACGTATGTTGGCTGCGACCAAACACAAATGTGGATAAAGAGAGGCCTGGAAATACTACAAACATGCTAGCTTTATATCATTCTTTAGAATTAATCTGCTGCATTAACAACCAAGGATCTAGCATGAACCATTCCCACAACTCTTGTGACACAGCGTAATTTATCATACTGATAGCATGTGATATGGAGATTAGACTTTTGTCCTTTTTAGCAGGTTTTATTATATTTTTTTTATGTTACCTGTTAAGCTAATCAGCATAACTCTTTATAAAATTGTATTCAAATGAGAAAAGAATGTTCCAAGATTAACTGGGTATACGAAGGAGAAAGAAAAAATGGTCACGAACGTTCTTTAAAAAAAAGGCAGTTTGACATGGTTATAACTTAGATCTTCTTCTCAACATCGACGCATGTCTGACGACCAACGACCGACGGCAGAAATTGCACGTCTCGAGAAATTTGTAAAAGCGGCTCCACAAAATAACTACAATATCGATCAATATCATCAACGACTGTGCCGCCAGCTGCCCAATGGTCAGGAGGAATGTGTGCAATTGAACCTCGAGCGTAAGTACTCTTCTCTGTCAAAATACGTTATTGTTCATGCTGCACAGTTACACAAATGTTTTCGCAAATGCAGAAACTGGGATTTTTTTGTGCCCTTCCAATGGATCCGGGAAAGTCCCATATGGAATGTCGACGTGTACCCTAGCATCAATTAATAGACAATGTCATTACAAAAAGTGTAACCCATGTTGAAATGACAGAAAAAAAAACTTTCCGACATGTTTAACAACCAAGATACTTTTGATTTTTGCCTGGCACGCCCGGAGGAAAGCTCGGCAACATCCGCCCTCTGGCAAAAGTCAATCATGATTATCATTCATGATATTTACTATCCCCTCCCACGCCTACTGCTTATTTCTTTTTGTTTAGTTTGGAACAGTTACCCATGAAATTATTATTGATGTTGGGAGGGTTTGAGCCAACGGAATGATTTACTGTGTTTGAAAAAGAATCCAGGCGAGCAGTATTGCTACACAAATATACAACCCATACGAGAAGAAAAAGAAAACAAATGGACAAAGGAAGAGATAGGGAGAGGTTCTACCAATTTAGCATGATCCAAAGGTGTTCTCGCCAGAATATCTAAGAGATCAACTTGAGTGATTTCTTTCCTATTTTTTCTTCACTTACGTTATATACAGAAATCCATCTTCATCTTTGTCTTCCTCATAGATAGAGCTCATGAGTGCTGAATTGCACAGCAGTGAGAAGGGGGTTGGGGAAAAAAAAAGAAGGTTGCGTTAATAATGCATATATGCTTTCTATTTCCCCCAAAAAAGTGACGATAGTTTACCTGCTGTTGGCGGCAATATTTCATTGACATAGATAAAGATAGCTTGTTCTGCTGCTAGTCTGATACGCTTTCGGATAACATATACGAATTGACCGATCGTTAAGTCTGAAGGAACAAGATACTTTTTCTTATCGATCATTGGTATGTCGCTTTTTTCCACTTTCTCACAAATCACAGGGATTCGATCAGGATATTTCTGACGGATACGTTCCGCCTCGGCTTTGCGTTTATCTGTAACCCAAATTGTTAGTGAGCTGCTAACTTCTGCTGCGCTTCCTGTCTTTACCGAAGGGATGTTCGTCTTTGAATTTGGAGCGCATGATGTCAATAGCTATGATTTCATCAAGAGACATTATGAATTCATCAAAGTGTAAAGTGAATGCCTCTTACCTTGTTGAAGGGAAAAACTGGGGAATAGAGAAAAGAAAGACAAATTGGAAGGAAAAAGGGAGGGAAAATGCTAAAGCGCTTTCTGAAGGTCCATGTGACCCACCAATGTGACGCATGATTGCTGCGCAGCTGACCCGGCGCCCGACACAGTAGGAAATTCTCTCCCAGAGCCATTTTCGAGCGTTTACACCCTCTCCGGAAAATAAAGTCGCACACACTCGAGAGGGATTGTTGCTACTGTGACAAAGACGTCGCATTTCCAGAATGCCATGTCGTGCAAGTCCGGGCGTATAAAAGGGGTTGACGCAGTGTTCATACTTCCTTCTTTTACCACAATTACATTGAAACCTTTTATCATAGTGAACTTTCAATTTTTGTGTGAAGAAGGAAAAGGGCTGCTGTCGATGAGAAAGGCAAAACAGAGCCAATATATTATATTATTGACGATGACTAGTATCATCTTGAAACCTTGAGTTCTTACAAACAATATCTGTCTACATTGCCTCAACAAGGAAAAAACAAGTCTGAGACCATGCAAATAGAAGATGATGTAAACGACTGTCATCGACACTACAATGAGAGTAGCATCGATCAAGCGTAATTACACGCTATACGGATCAGGATAAAGTGAGTTTCTTCAGGTTATTGTTTGAGAAGTGTCTAAACACTTCTGCTGCTACAAAGTAATTGGGTATCCAAGTTTGCATGGCACAAAGATGGGGCAAACAGTACGAGAGGGATCCTAATAGTATCTTCAAGAAACAAAGGAAGACTAGTCGTCCGATCTCGTTAACCATGAACACAAAAAAGTTATTATTGAGTGTGCTGACGAGAATCCATCATTTGTCCTGGAACAAGTGATGGGGTTGCTAAGACAGGAGTTTACAAGACTTAAAGTATCCAAAAGTACTGTGTATTATTTTGTGAGAAAACATTACGGTTTCAACTTGTAGACAAGAACAGTGAAGAAAAGATCCAAGAGTGTCTGGATTGGATTCGCAAGTGGGAGAGAAGGTGTTACATTTATAATTCCAAGTGTGATATTTCAGGTTTGCATCATACGTATCAGTTAAAAAATCAACGGAAAAAAATGGGAAAATGGATGGAGAGAGAGAGAGACACTGATAAAGTATTTTGAAGCGCCTTTGCACCACTTTGAAGCATCTCATGCACAACTTGGTAAGCATTCTCGGAATTTGAAACGTCGCATGAGCTTTCGCCACTTGCCCAACCTCAAATGACCTTGAAGTGATATACAACACACTTCATTACCATGGGGACAAGCGGCACTCACATTTGCAGCTTCCAAAACTATAATCACTCAATCCGAAAGGACAATCATATCAACCACTGTCGTGAACATATATATGCAAAGGAAACACGAACCTGTTCCCGCCCTCATTGTGATGAATTGATCAGAGGTAATAGCCGCTCTGGTCTTTGTTCTCGACACAGGAACACCAACCACACTCGGGATAGCCGTGCCAATGACTCTACTGCATATGGAACAGAATCTGCAGCGTTGAACCGTATTCAACTGCTCCGAAATCACACACCAAGCAGCAGCCTGATTCTGCACGATCACGAAACGGCCATATCCATGCCTTTGATCAAGTGGATGATACGCCAGAGCACAAGCTGCAAAGCACCAAGCTTAAGAACGCCGTGGATTGGAGCCTGTCGCCGTTATTGACAGTGATGGCGTGGAAAATAATCTTTTGGGAAAGTCGTCGGTGACACGCTGCCTTCAATTGAAGCCGAACCATGGTGTAATGCTGGTGCTGATGCCAAGCCCAAAAAGAATCAAGGCTGAGGTTACTCCCAATGCCTGACCATGCAAATGGACTTGGATTTCATTTTGCGAGATAATTACGAAAATGGGAATTTTGCGGGGCACTCCCCTTGTGAGACCCTCACTCCAATATTTTCGTCAGACTGCAATAATGAAACACACGCTAAAAGCGTCTGAGGGTAGGGTGTCCAACTGGAAGAGCGTATGCTACCGGGGAATACGCGATAGGTGTAACTGTTTGAATAACTAAAAGTTCAATATGCCATAAAATATGTTCGAAAGATGTAGTACGGATATGCTAAAACGTACTGTATAATCACGATCACATCAGACCAGTTTATCATACTGACCTAACAATTGTCTCAAGAAAGTCTTGCATGAAACTTGTGCTTGTTCACTTCTTCCGAAAAATCTCACCCTTGGATATTTAATCTGAGGGGAAGGAGTGCCCGACGAAATTCCTCGCAGAATCGGTAAAAAGACAAGAAAAAGGGGAACGCAAGCGATCTCTTTTCTTTTTAATGGTCAGGTACATGGAAATAATGGACGAAGTGACCAAACTGCTCAATCAAGATAGGCTCTTCCGGACAAAGATGCATTTCTTCGCAGTCAAGGGACTTGGTGGAGCCATCCTTATTGGCATTACTTCGTGTACTTCCATTATGATCAATAACATTGAGTATATGGCCGCTCAGATCTAGTCGACGCACATCACAAACGGTGCATTAATAAGAGGGAATTGCCAGGTACAGAGTTTTTTGGATACCGCCAACTACCACGATGCAACAAAGGTCGCTCTCGATGAACATGCACGTACTGCAAAAATTGCGGCAAACGCGCTCAAGTTTAAAGAGCATTCAACCTACATCTAGTATCGCACAAGCATCTCATTGTGCAACTTCCATCAATTGCAGCCGCAGACCATATTACTTGCTGCACCTTTGACAATGTCACGCCCAATTGCGATTGCAGATTGGCGTCACATATAAGGTCATCATAATGCTGGAAGTCGGCAATGCCCATTAAACATAAAGTTTTGACCCTTCTAGTCCAGAAAGCAGGTATATTGGTGGATGATGTATCGGTTTTCTGACATAAAAAAAACTTTCGTTGCAACTAATGACCGTGGCACAGCCGTGCATGAGCATCAAAGAATGTCAACTGCAGAATTCTACATGCTTGCAGGCTATCGAAAGACGAATCCCAATTTGCATCCCTAAGATTTTTAATCCTATCGGTAAGCAGCGAGCAGTAGCCGAAATGGTCAGCATGATGCTAACCAGTGGAAAAGGCGCAACAGTCGCGGACTTCAAGCACCCAAGTCTCGATGAAGAAAGAAGAGGCTGAGAAAAAAGAAAAGCACCAAGTATCTTACTTTGTTTGCTTTTGTATATAAGTTTAATAAAATGTGCAGAAGAGAGAGCCAAAGGGCTAGATATTAAAGTTTTTTTTTTTTTTGAAAAAATAATAATAATCAGGATCCATTGACGAAATATGGTACAATATGATGTAAAGCACGGTTTTCAGCACTAGTCGACAAGACCCCTTTAATTGCATTTAGAAACACCAAGTCTTCAAATTGGTATTTGCGGAAAATCTTCAGCCCTGTTGACCGATGTCGGAAAGTACTCCAGAAGACTAAACGCCAGTGCACTCGAAAGAGCACAGCACATCGAAAATGCACTTCTCTTGCATTAACTCCCATGTTTTCTCTTTTTCGGAGAACTCAGCCTGTCATAGCTAGAGCCTTGACAATCTGCAGTTGGATAGCATTGACGGAACGTTGTACAGTGTACTCGCTCGCAGTAGCTGTGATAAACTGGGCAGTGCGGTGCCAATGCCAGCTGAAACGTGCATTGTATCGCACGAAAGAAGGCCCGGCAATTTTTTGTCTGTACTTCTTTGTATCGTATAAACAAAAAACACAATAGATGTTTATAGAGGTAAAAATCCTTTTTAGCGTTGATCATTCTGGGATTGGTTTACTAATTTTTTTGTCAGACGACTGTACAATTGACTGGAATGCAAACATTTGTTACATGAACCGGAACGGCGACTTTGAAACTATGTTGTATGCTTAGTTTATTTCTACGCTTGACCTTACTTACTCGAGTGTAGATCCGCCCATTTGGTATAAAGTGTGAAAGCTTTGTTCACTCTACGCCTCTTCTTCTTTTCCTTTTGTTCTTGTTCCTTCACTTTACCTTTATTGTTTGTTATTTATGTTACTCAAGAGTCTGACACGAACATTGGGGGCGGTGGCAGGCTTATCGGCGAAGAACCCCCTGGAGATCATGGTTGCTAGTCTAGTGCTTGGTGTAGCTTCCTACATTTATCTATTTAATCTAGCTAAAATACTGTCCAATGTATCCCATTCGTCATTTATAAGACCCTATACCCTGTATGCAAATGCCACCAACAAGTTCAGCCACCATCCGGTGCATGATCCCAGCGCTGTACGTCTAGAACTGAAGCAAATCATACTATGGAGCAATGAAAGTTTGACACGGTCCATGCTATCAGCCGTCTTGGATTTCCAACATTGGATCGAGCGTGAGTTACGCGTCAATCAATGGACGTTTAGAGATGACCTATGTTACCTATCACCGCAGTGCTTTGTGCGGTCCCCGCTTGAGCTTTGGCAATACAGTCACCGTCTTTTAGCAACGGACAAAAATATTCTGGAGACAGTAGCACAGCAAAGCAATGCATCGTATCTATTCAAAGGGATCCGGCACCATCGTGGCCATGTGGCTGGTGCAGAGGCGCTGGTTCTTTCGTTTTTGTTTGATGTGAGCGGACCTACCCGAGCACAGGCGGCGAAGGCGTGGGAGAATAAAGTAGCGTCCATATCGTTTGAGCGCCTCTTCGGGATCACCAAAGCGAACTACGCAACCCGGTTGGTCCGTATGGTCAAGATTGTCATAGAGACCATAAAAACATTAATCCATGTAAGTGGGACGTAACTGTTTCTTTCGATGCAAAGCACAACGCTTACAGACTGAAAGAATGCTGCAGCGGCAGACATTCTTGCGGTTTTGACGGGATATATGCTAATGATATCAACAATTGTTTCCCTCTACGTGAGCTTGCGAAAATTAGGCTCAAGCGGTACATTAGGTAGGAACAGCCACCGCTCTCCCCCTCTCATCGTCATCGTTGTGACCCTGTATGTAGGCACCGCTGTCCTTATCAATGGGCTTGTTGCAGTGATGCTTTCCTTGGCAACCATGTGCTGGCTGGGCATCCCTGTTAATCCAGTTCTGCTCGGCGAGGCGTTTCCGTTCTTAGTCATAACCGTAGGTTTTGACCGGCCGTATCGCTTAACAAAACAGGTGACACAGGAAACGGGGCAGGTCCGCCATATCTTGCTGCGAGCAGTAGAGACCGTGGGTCTATCTATGATGATGGATTGCGTCTTGGAAATTCTGGTTCTGGCAGTGGGAGCACGGTCGGCTGTACCAGGCTTACGAGAGTTTTGTCTTATGAGCGCGTTCCTGCTGGCGTATGACTTCATTCTCATGTTTACCTGGTACATATCCGTCCTGGCAGTGAACTTGGAGGTACCAGGACACTCATCTTTTTTTTTTAAAAAAAAAACGCTGATCTCTTTTTGGATAACAGTTTCGCTTGTCGCAAAGGGAGCCTCGCCCTGACCAACCATCTGAACGGCGGCCTGCAACCAACCGGAAGCCCATGGTGGTGATCAAGACAAAGCTACTGATGGCAAGCAGATTTGGCGTTGCGACGACGAATGTACTAACATGAAAGGAAATAGATGATTGGATTTTTGGCGCTACATATCTTTGGCTACTGTTCTACACTGTCACTTCGATCTACCATAGACACAACGTCGCCGATGCCAATTCTTGATGCCCTACTGGAGCACCACCGGTTATCACCAAAAGGGTCGCTCCCCATGATTGTCCGCGTGTCACCGCCATTATCATTCCAGGCATATTCGGCTTCACCATTCTGGCCTAAACGACTGACGCGCCTCGTTGAGACGTTACACAACATGTATATGACCTATGCACATGATCCAGTTATCAGCAAGGCGCTTGTCTGCCTTCTCTTGATCTCGCTTATTTTGAACACCTATTTATTCGATATTGCCAAATACCCACGCGCCAAACCAGCCCAGACACTGCAATTCGAACCGCAGCCAGAAATGCCAGCACAGGAGGAAAAGAGTACTGTCGCACAAAGCTGTAAAACAATGCGATCTGTCACCGAATGCTTGACTATTTGGCGAAGCCAAGGGGCACACCTGCTAGAGGACGAAGAAATTATCCAGCTTGTACAATGCGGTCAGATGGCATCCCACGCACTTGAAAGAACGCTAAGCGACTTCATGCGCGCCGTTCGAATACGCAAAGCTGTCGTGTCTAGGGCGTCGAATCAGAAGTTAGAAAACAGTGCATTGCCTAGCAAAGGGTATGACTATAGCAGAGTGTGTGGTGCATGTTGTGAAAATGTCATTGGCTACATACCCATTCCAGTGGGTGTGGCAGGTAACAAAAACAATGCCAGTAAATACAAGTGACATGAACGACCCGTAGGACCTCTCTGTATCGATAACGAGCCGATCCATATCCCGATGGCTACAACGGAGGGGTGTCTTGTAGCCTCTGTATCACGAGGATGCAAGGCCATTAATGCCGGCGGAGGATGCACGACCGTGCTTACAGCAGATGGAATGACACGTGGCCCGTGTGTGGAGTTTGCCACGATTGACGAGGTGGCTAAATGCAAACGGTGGCTCGAGAACGAAGAAGGTTTGGAAGCTGTCACTACTGCGTTCAACTCTACCTCCCGGTTTGCTCGACTGACCAAGCTCAAAGCAACCATGGCCGGGAGACTATTGTTTATTCGATTCACAACGACTACGGGCGACGCGATGGGCATGAACATGATTTCCAAGGGATGTGAGAAAGCCCTTGAGGTTCTCCATAACCATTTCCCTACGATGCAAATTGTTTCTCTCTCCGGCAACTACTGCACCGATAAGAAGCCTGCTGCGATTAATTGGATTGAGGGGAGGGGAAAGTCGGTGGTGGCTGAAGCAATCATTCCCCACGATGTCGTCGAGAAAGTGCTGAAGACAAACGTGGACACATTGGTTAACCTGAACATTAACAAGAACCTGGTGGGATCTGCCATGGCCGGTTCTATTGGCGGATTCAATGCGCACGCGGCAAATGTTTTAACAGCCATATTTATTGCTGCTGGTCAGGACCCGGCACAGAACGTGGAAAGCTCAAACTGCATTACGTTGATGAAAGCAGTGCATGAAGGATTGCACATATCTTGCACAATGCCAAGTATTGAGGTGGGAACGGTAGGCGGTGGTACGGTGTTGGGGCCACAACAAGCCATACTAGACATGTTGGGTGTGCGAGGTCCGCACCCGACGGAACCAGGGAAAAATGCGCAGAAATTAGCTAGGATCATCGCAGCGTCTGTGATGGCAGGTGAATTGTCTTTGTGTGCTGCACTAGCTGCAGGTCATCTGGTCAAGGCGCACATGACGCACAATCGATCATCCACCATAGAAAAAAAATAATAAGACGGTTGAGGGTAGAAGAGATCTAATGTATTTCTCCGTTTCTATATATATATACCAAAACTAGGGGAACAAATTAACAGAAAGAAACGAAGAAGGCGGAGAGGAGACGGGGGAGAGGGGGGTGGGGAGGCTCTATACAGTACCTACACATGTTCCTCTTCGACAGTGTTATTGCAACTAGTACATAAATTCTCAACGATATCCGGTAACGACGCACAACCAGGATCTAGATTACTTAAGATACCTGGAGGCAGTTCGCAATCTTGCCCCAAATGGCTGATTATGCCTGGCAGTACTTCACGTCGCCATTGATCCTTGCAAGCCTTCTTAGGCCTTCCCACATCCTTAGCGATCTTTTCCCACCGAAAGGTTGCCATGCTATTCAGCTTCTTGTCCTGCACAATGGCTTCAAAGAGCCGTAAACGTTCAACATCTTGCCATCGCGGTTTCAGCATAGGAACAGATATTGCATCACTTTCTCTGTCTGTCTGTGGTTGGATCTTGTTGTGATGGCGAGACCGATGCACAGAGAACACTCTCCGTGATGATGAAGAGGAACGTAGCGCTCGGCAGGGTTGATCTGCTCCACTGCTCGTATGTCGCAACTTAGTACTACGGGAATGATCTGCGGGGTGTGTCGGACTAGACATGTTTGTTTTTATGGATGGCTGCTCTGCTGTTGGCTGTGTAAACCGTTCAGTTTGAAAGGGTGACGTTGTTTGAGAAGTAGCTAATGCTGGTTGGAACGAACATACACCATCAGAAAATTGAGCAACGGTAGACGTAGATTGCTCTCCTTCTTCGTTCCTTAAAAGATGAGGTACTGACGGGAAGTTTTGTTGATATGGTCGATGAAGTTGCAGCAAGGCTTGCGCTGCGTCTGATTCACGAGGTTTCCTTATTGACATGTACCAGACAGTGGTAAAAGATGTAAGCAAATTCATCAACGGAGCTACCGCAGGCTTTTTTATATGTCATTGACAATAGCATGAGGTATACACAATCAACGCGCAGCCTTTCTGTGTGTGTGTCTCACACACGCTCATATACACGCTCACTCTCACTCCTTTTCTTTTTCATTGTTGAGCACTGTAAATTTATTTCAGCCGTTGACTGATCAGCCCATTCGTTTTTTCCTTGATAGATTTATGTGCACATTGTCTAAGACAATGAATATATTGCTAAATAAAAGGAGAAAATACAAAACACAGGTCTAAACAAAGCAGCATGTTTACGGGCTTTGAAGATGTGTAATATTGAATGTTAAGCAAACAGCCATAACCAAGAAACCGTAGGTTGCGAGTACAACGGCTCCAATTTTTCCTGGCTTCCAAGGGTCATTCTCATGGATCTTATAGTAAAATAATCCTGGTAAGATAAACGATATTGTGGTGGATCCAGTTGAGCCAACAAACGCAAGCACCTACGACCATTGTGAATACTCATCCTTCAGACTCGGTAGCCATCCACTTGCTCTTACCACATCTAACTGTGACACGGTGATTGCCACCAAATAGCTGCCTATTAAAATGGAAGTTGTCATAGCGAAATATTTGAATGCGCCTGGCGGAGGAGGAATTTTGAGTCCGCGGGCTTCGGGGGTTCGCCATGCCAACACTTTATCTAAACTGTTGCGGCATGGGTGCAATTGTAGCGGATAACTGAACACGACCAGTATCACAATAGCAACTCTCCCACCGGCTACAAAAAAGCTAGGTGGATCTAAAGAGGAAAGATAAATGTCATGTAACAAGAAAGGAGGAAAAAAAAACACCTACACTCTTGGATGATGTTGCTTCGGACATCCTTTCCGAAACTCAAATACCCCAGAATAGCAACAGCTTCATAAATAAGTGCCGAAGAGCCGATCGATATGGCGATCGTTTGTACAATCGGCCGTAGACGGTTATCCCGGAGTTCGTTGTACACCGAAAAGATCTAGCCTATTGTGTAAGGTAGCTGTCAACAGTATATATGGAGTCATTACATTTTGATGGCAGGTGAATGCAAATACAAAAACTGGTAGTTGACCCAATATTTTTGTAGACAGACTAACATACTCGATTTTTTCTGGGGGTGGTGGCGGAAAGTTTGGTGATAAATAGTAGAACACCACAATTGCACACAAATAGACGACAGCAATCAATGACACTACACTTGTATACTTGAGAGAGTCCAGCTTTCTCAAGAAACTGAGCGGCAAGATCACGGTTGCCATGAACACTGTGATCCAGAACCTCCGATCCATTAAAATTTCTGAGCCATCAGCATGATGGGAAAATGAAACTATCACCTGCGTTGATAGATGAATATCTGCTGAATATCATCGTGACATCCTTTTTTTTTTTAGTTTGAATCTTTACCTGGGGCATCAAATCGCCAATGATAATTAAGTAACTAATCGCCACACCAAAACATTTGCAAGCAATGGCCAAATCAAAGAAAACGGCCGCACGGGGCCAAGTCAGTTTAGAAATAGCAAAAAACGAGGAATGTCTGCCTTCTGTTCGGGTAGCGCAACAGGCCAAGAAGTAGAGACCGGCGCCTGATGCGATAGCTGATAGAATGATAACGAATATGCCGGGAAATAGGCCGACCGAGGCTACGGCGGAAGGCTAAAGTGGGGTGGTCAAATACTGGGCCACGCTATCTACATTTTGATTTACCATGGCTAGCATCCCCGTGCCAAGAATGGTGTTGGCAAGGTTGATAGACGAGCTCGCAGGGGTCGCTGATGGCTCTGGTTCTGCATCCTCGACGGTCGCCTCATCGCAAATCGATGTGGCGGCTGAAGAGCGGGAGAGTAAGGGGCGATGATCATCGAGCCAGCCACCGGTGGCGATCGATCCTGACGAAATAGGCACAGACGAGATGGAATCGGCTGCATCGTTGGTATCTATCACTTGGTACCTGGTTGTCATGTAAAGATAGAAGAGAAAGAATGCGAACTGAGGAAGAGCAACTAAAAAGGAAGGAGTGACATCAGAAACTCAGCAGAACCAGGTTTTGCTTTGCCGGTGGAAGCTGTGTCTGTGACCGAATTGAGTCACCGACCACCGAGGGAATGAAGTCTACGACGGTGCTTCGATAGCTTTCACTGGAATGGTTTACAAGTTCCACCATGCCTGTCAGTAATTTTCTAAAGAAAATTGAGAAGGAAGGCGAAACTTGCACCTGAGTGCAAAGTTTACGAAAAGTCGAGGAGCGCATCGATATGCCATCAACTGCAACACGACTTTACGGCATTAAGGGGATAGCCATGATCCTGCATTCAAATAGTGAATAATACCGGAAACAAGCTTTGCCGAAGTCTGTGTTATTTCTGCTTCATCGAAGCGATTGATGCATTCTGCATTCGGTGTATCACCCGAAGGCCCAGCCGTCTTATGACTACAGATGTGTATGCTGCCATTTTATTTATACTACCATTTGGTTTTCGAGGATCATGCCGCAGTTTTTCAGGTGACTGGATTCTATACAAGCAATGCGGTCATGTGCTCAGTATTTAACGAGTACTGTTGAGATTGAAACTTACGCCAAACTGTATTCAGTAACAGATACGATCAATCATCTGTTTAACTTGATTAATGATAGTTCCAATAAAAAAAAATAGCCTATCTACGATACTTGTCATATTTAGCTAGATTTACGTAATTGATCAAACTATTCTTATAACGTGATAAACAGCACGTTCTTTATTATACGAGATTTCGACATACGTACAGTCTATAAAAGCAGTCGTATTATTCTAAAGGTACAAGCTTTTCGCGAGTTGCATGGGCGATGTCATTTTCTTGTATTATCTCATATGAAGCGGTGTCCTTTTTGATGTTCCAGTTCAAATGGAAAGGGATTTGCATCTGCCAGGAAGTTGCTTTGCAAGTTCATGGTCTAAGTGCTTAGCTGCCGAAACAAGTTCGTCTGCAAACCCCTTCATAAATTACAGGTCTTTGACAGCAGATCCAAAGTATCAAGCTACATTCTCATTGTAACTTTCATAACTGGGATAAAAGTTTAGTTGCATAAATATTTCTCCATCAGACTTTATTAACAACAATTTGCTGGAGATACTTGGAAAGCAAGAGAAAGCGTTACGATCTTTGAAAAGAAGGCGAAAGTCTATAGCAGACAGAATTGGAGGAGTAGAGTGAGAAACTTTGGGAGCGTTACGACGACAAAGTTGAAGGCGTTTGAAGCCATTGCGGATTACATACCAAAGGCTGTTATGTGCTAATGGATTAAAGGGATAGTGTGACCATCAAGTACCAACAGAGCTAGCAGATAAAATGACAGATGAAAGAACAAGATATATCTGTAGAAAATACTTCACTAGTTCACATTTAACGCTGGATTTATGAAAATTATTTCGATGGTGTATATTTTGATATTTATATAGCAATCATTTCAACAGATAGTAATGAAAAAAGAACCGAGTGAAAAAAATCCCCATCTTTTTACAAATTGTTGCAGTTTGCGCATACATGTTGCATGTGTGACGAAATTTATCTAACCATAGTTTAAATTACACATGGATCATATAACAAGCATTGAATAATGGTATTTGGTTTTAGTAGCTGGATTTAATGTTACATCTTGTCGATTTACCATCGATCGATGCAAGTAGAGATTCAATTTTCATTGGCTATCGGGAATTCAATTACACACTGACACTGCTAGAAAGCTCGTGAATGCTATTGGCTTATTTCATCCCAGACATACTAGGCCCCATCCAAAGGTGACAAGAGGTGCGAAGAGGGGCGGGAATCAGAATATAAAAAGACATCAAACCCATGCTGTACTCAGTGCCTATCCTTTCTTTTCTTTATAGATACTTTTTATTAACTTTTATCTACCCTAACCCATGGACACAGAACTTTGTCTCTTTTGTGAAAAACGGTTAGTTAATGTAAGTCCTCCTTTTTAAAGACAGCGCTGACAATGTTACTGTTAGTCTGCAACTGATTTCACCACCAGTAATAACAGCTTCTGCTCACGACAATGTCATGCCAGGGAAGCAGCCAAAACGCAGATCCCTGCCTGGGCAACTCCACCAGGATCAGCTTCTATTCGTATACAAAGATCAAATAATTCTCATCCTATGTCGTTATTCACTTATCGAACTCATCGTAATGGAAGCACTACTGCAAATACATCGATGAGTCGACCACCTTTATCTTTTTTATCCTATTCCAATCGGTCTTTCTCGTCATCATCAGATCGTGACCATCGAAAAAAGCAATCCCTGTATAACGACAACACCAGAAACAGTAATCCACATGGCACGGTGGATCCATGTGCCAAGGTTACATCAACTACTTTAGAATGTCCTTCCGATCCCCATGTAGAAATGGATATATTGTTCGCAAGTCTTCATGCTTAAAACCAGCATATATTCATAATAGTCGTTTGTAAATATCTTCACGTACGCTTTAAAAAAAAAAAGAACAAGAATAAAAATAAAACCAAAGTCCAAGGAGTAAACATTCTTTTTTTTTCTTTTTTTTTTTTTTTTTTTTTTTTTTTTGGTGGATGACTCACTTAAACACGGAGTCAGACGTGCATGCATGCGTTTACTCTCACATCAATTCAAAATACTACCCTTTTTTTTTTTTTTTACTTTAGTTGCCCTCCAGGAATGCTTTAGACAGAAAAAGAAAGGTCGCAGCCCACTATCTAAAAAGCCTTAGTCCAATGAAAATTTAATATGAAAGATATATGTAATTATACTTGGAAAAAGAGGAACCCATACTATTCACTATAAAATCTCTGTTTAAGATTGTTTTTTTAAGAAAGATTGTTCTAAAATCAACCAACAAAAAGATGAACATCTAAGTTTTGAGTGACACTTCTAAGGATTGATTGATTGTGGCTAAAAATCATGTCAGACTGACTACTTTAAAGAAATGACACCGATGCGCACATGTTGATGTTGCTGCATGCAGCAAGTGATCTATCAATAGGTACTCAGCTTTCTATATTGTCGATCTATTTGAGAACATGATACATTTAGGTTGTATCACAAGATCAACTTTTACCATAGAAGATGTATATGCCAACACAAAAGACAAAAAGTAACCTAAGTGTGTATACAACTTTTTTCTTTTTCTTTAAAGTTTAACTGGATAAGTAAACTTCAAAGAAGCATGGATTTGTGACACATAAAACCAACCATATGGAACTTATCTTTAAAACAAGATTTAACACCACCTGACATGAAACATCTGGTACCCAGCAATGTCCCTTGTCATGGACAACTGGTATCTTCGCCTGAGATTTCTCCAATCAAACTTTCAAGTCTATTTGATCTTGTGAACCCCACTGTTCATGGTCACATTCTCTGGATATAGAGAATACCATCAATGTTACTTCTTAAAACTTTTGAACTACATTACCCTCTGTATTGCGGTCCAGCATCTTACATACACTGCTGTTACAAATAAGACTTGGCTTTAGTAACGATATTTCTTGAGTATTTGCTGCCTCCTCTCCTATTTTCCCAAGAAGTATGAATATTCAAAACATTACCGCAACCACGGCACTAGTGCGTTATGTTCCTATTGTTGGTTTATTTCTCGTTTGCTGTACACTACTACCTTCGCTGGACTTTTTTTTGCCACTGAAATCATTTAATGCAGGGCATATAAACCACCGTACCCTTCTGTTCATTTCATTTAACTATTGGCTTTTCATAACTGTGTAAGCTATGCAAGCTAAATAGAAGGTACATTGATTATTTATGTGGCATTTTTCTTGTTATGTGAGAACTGAGTGAATATAATCAAAGAGGTAAACAATCTACTCTCAGTCAACAATGTGTGAGATGTGTAAATGAACAAAACATATTCTCCGGAGCAGAATGCACGTAGCCAAACGTTTCAGAATCAAAAATTGAAACACAAGGTACATTCTGCTCCCATTTTTTGCACGGTACCACTGGCATTCGCCTTCACTGCTTATTCGTGCGTCGCACCTCTTCTTTGTTTAGGAAGGAACGATGCGAATGACTCGGGGCTTTTTTTTTTAAAAAAAGTTTACTGCAGATTCAGAATTCAAAATGCAAGATGCTAAAAATTCTCATTTAATGATATTCCCATATCTCGGTTCAAGACCCCACAAGCTAGCACACAATTGCTACAGCTGCATCTAGCTGTTACGACAATCTTACCCCTGAAACAACGACGAGTTTTGCAGCTAGTCGCTAACAGCGCTTACTCTCCAGCATGGATAAGGAATTAAAGTGAACCTACTCATAATGAAATGAAAGGGAAAACGTCTTGAAAAGTGTCCCAAACATCACTGGCCTATTTGTGGAACGTTGCAACAAGAATACTCAGCGACCGAGACAAGATGCACGAACCCCTGCATCATGAGCCCCTCTCCCCAAAATATCACCAATGCAAAAGGGAGTAGTGACTAAATGTTCATTCAAGCAATTACAACAAAAATATTACGTAAAAACGAAAGCTGCAGCGAACATACACTGTACGTAAGCTAAGCGGCGGTTCGTCATCTGCAAATGATTAACTGGGTTAGACGGTAGGTCTTTTGAAATGGAGGTTCCTGCATAACCTCGATACATACGCCCATAACCTACCGTGACTTTAGCTAGGGACCTCTGCTCAGTAAACGAAACTGTGTATCAGGCACTACAGAGCCATTGAACAGTATCCTTCGTCACTAAATGATTTTATTTACTCCTGTACAAAATATTTCCAATACTTTAACCTTCATACATAACATATTGGGCATGGCACGCTCCGCTGCAACCATTCACAAACAGAGCTTGACACATCCATTTTATAATTTTAATAATACATGTAATATCGTAAGGAATAGCAAAAAGAAAAGTTTGCTAGAAGCGCATGGTACGCTAGGACGAAAGCAAGATTCCATTTTTCTTTGGCATAATAGTAGAAGTCGTTTGGGATAGCGTTTCAATAGCATCAAGTCTTAATTTTAAAATCTCACGCTGAAGCAGTTGTAGAACTGTGTGATTCATCCTTTGCATTGACGACCATCCCAGTCCATATGCAACTATTGCCAAGACCAAGGATCGTCAAACCAGATGCAGACAATTACAGAGGACGAATTACAATTGCTGTCGATTATTTGTGTTGACCGCCTAAAGAGCTTATGGTAGTAGAAATTCAAATATGTACCGAGACAACAGGAACATTGTTTCAGTGCCAAATTTCGTTTCAGGTGAGGTTAAGTATAGTCCTTCTATCAGCCCCAAAGCACTTTTGAGTAAGTAAATACTTGAGGGCACTGGTCATTGTTTTCATAAACAAGATAGTAATTAGAGTTTGGAGAAACAATGACGTGCCTTCTGTCATACCATGCGTTGTAATACCATGCTTTATTGAGAGGAAAGTCTGACAATGACGGGGCTGTCCCACCGTCGAGTACTCTGCCAAGTGGTAATTAATTCATTCAGTAGAATGAGACATTGCAAGCAATGTACCAAAGGTTGGAAGCAGTGCAGCCTTGAAATGCCAAAGTTTGCGAGACAATTCAAGTGCTGACTGCCCTTTCGTAGCCGAGACGCCAAAAAAAAAAAAAAAAAAAAAAGATCACAGGTTCTTAGGGTGTGACAACGAAAAGTATTGTTTGGACAAGATATGAATGGCAAGACTCTGGAAACGTCTATTTTGTGCGAATTACGGGTTTACTAATGGATTAGGGAAAATACAAACGAAATCACGTCTTTTCTTAGTACAATTAGGTATGAAAGACTCAACGATCAGAATCCGTAGGATGATCTACTGAACACCTTGGTATCTTTTGCACATCATAACATTTGCCGTTGTGATTAGAATATAATCCCTATTATGTAACACGACTTACTCCTTCTGTCTCAACATGGTAACTGAGTTCCCAGCATAATAGTGCCGCAGTATGGGATCAAACAAATAAAAGATCGGAAAAGATAAGGTACGATAGTGGAGCAGCAGTGGAACCAATTACATTCCACAGACGTGGGAATCTCTTTTTTTTCTGAAAGAATAGGTGAGTATAGCTCCTCTTCCAGTCTCTTGAGATTTACTGTTCAGTCGTCGAACTTAGGTAGCTGTATTACCGAGGCTTGTTGTTAGTTTAAGAGTAATGATCGTCCTACCCGTATCTAGAGCTATTGTGCTTGGAAAATCAACTGAACAGGTGGTTGGTCCCTGTTGATTGGGTGGTGCTCCCCACTTCTTCAAGCTGCTTGCTTGGTCTATTGTGCATTATCAAGCCACATGGCGATCTGTGCACAAGTTTCAAGACTAAATAGAGGATTCGACAGCGTGGTTTCTGGGATTGTCTTTGATTGGTTAGCGAGCTTTATATTTAGAACTTCGATTTACGATCTTCGACCGATAGTGCCTTGCATAAGCGGTAATTGAATGGCAGGATGAATACCCTGAGAGGTTGAATAAACATATGTAGAGCGACATGAATAGAAGCTTGTGTAAGATCCTTGGCAAAGTTTGTTAAAATAGATAGTACATGGGGCAGAAAAAGAATTAAGTTCTGAATACACAAAAGGTTGGACATGAAGTCTCTATATTTGAACCATGAAGAATAAAGAAAAAGGAAAAAGGAATTGTGTACACTGACAGAATGAAAGACTATGTGCGAAACTACGAACACTAGGTACAGGAAAGAACAAGTACATTATGAAACTGTATGTGCGTGGAATATCACTGCTAAGCAGCCAGGATAATGATTTTAAAATGTGGTGTTATACATCTTATCCATTCCTTGCGATTGCAAGATACCTTGCTGGAACCTAGACGATAATTCACGTTAATATCTCCTTTGCTGTACCATCTCAATGTTCTTACTTTTTCAATGCTTCATTCTCTTGGGCAAGCCGCTCAACTTCGGCTAGAAGTTCATTTTGCATGCCCCTCAGATGCTCCATGTGCTGCACAGCTAGAGATGGAAACAGTTTAGCTATAGCAAAAACCTAAAACAAAACTTACTTCGTGTAAGTAAGGTCGCCTTGCTCATTTTTTTGTTATTGCACCCTGGCAGATGGTTTCGCAGTTCTTCAAATCCATCTCTGATCTGAGCACGTCGCTTTTGCTCGGATTGAATATGAATCTGTCGGCGGATCTCCGAGCTACTCATTCTTTTTTTTTTCCACACACGTTAGAATTCTTTTTCGAATGGGGAAAAATTAGTACTTACTCTTCTCTTTCATCGTCTGACTCATCGACCTTTGTCTCGGTGAGACTCTTCTTCCGCTTGTTGGACACAGACTCTTCAGAAGAGCTTTCGTCTGTATTCGCTTGAGCACAAGGTCGCTTGCGCTTGTTGCGCTTTGAATTCAGCTTCTTTTCATACGATTCTTTCGAGTATTCGTGAAATTCTGTTTGGAAAAACTCAACCGGTAGGGAGTTTGCTCGTGCGATTGTCTCTTTGACGCGTTCTGCGGTAGAACTCGTGCTTGTTGGAAGAGGAGTCACCATCGATGGTGTGGGATGCGATAATACCACACGCGATGCTGAGATAGGAGTTTGATTCATTGGTGCTGTCTCTTGTTGGGGCGTTGTTACTGTTGTCGGCGTTGCCAAAGAGGTTGGTGCTGCTGGTACGGTTGTGGATGGCGATTTTGAATAAACCGATTCAGGACTTTGAATATTCTCTTTTGGTGGCTGCTCCGGAAAATAGCTGTAATTGGTGATAGGATAAGCAACAGGAACGCCAGGATATCGCACTGGCATATGTCGCAAGGCATAGTCTATTGATGAGAAGTTTTTCGTGATTTTAGTGCCCGATAACCAATCGCAATTGTGTTTCTATATGAATTAAATGGATATACCTGGATACGCATTATATGGTGTCGGCCGATGACCATTCTCAAATGATACGGGAGAGTTAGGCTTCGGCGACATGACATGATCCATATCATTCACCATGGATCCCGGTTGGTAGTTGAGAACGTAGTGTGCGGGTGTTTTCTGGATAATCTCACTCATGCTATTGATAACAAAATAGTAGAAAAAAGAAGTAACGAATGGAAGGTGTTTTAATAAAGGAAAGGAAAGGTTTGAAGCCGCGGATGGCAAAAGAATAAAGTGTGTTAAGCGAAGAAAGGTAGATTCTGTGTTCAGCTGTTGAAATACAAAATATAAAAAAATTTAGCTTTTTTGTACGACGACAAACGAAGCACCGTCACCTTCTTCAAAGAATAAAGCTGCACTGCGGCAGCCATGCCTCTCTACCCTTTGTCTGATGTCACTTTGGTAGTTCATTTACCATTACTCGAGGAAAGAACATGCTAATCGTAATAACTCTCATCTCACGGAGATGACGAAGATTCATTCTGCGATCGACTGGAGTAGAACATAGAATAAATTACGGTAGCGATGGATACAGGGGATCAGGTACACTTTGTTTTATCATAAAAACGATTGTTTATATTATACTATAGATATAAGTTAGCGCAGACTATCGACACTGTTGTTTTTTTTTCCAGAAAAGAAAAGGCCTTCGGCCCCTAATTAAATTGGTGTTGTGGAGTCTCAGCATGCAGTTTCGTTCTCAGTAGATTCCGAAAATAAAAAGGATTGATCATTTGTGCATTTCGCTAAGATCAATTGTTGATCTAAAGTATTATTGTATCGTTCAAACACATCGCTGGTCAAACAACACTTGGTATATGACTCGATACTAGTGGAGTTTTATCCCGTTTAGAAACATCTTTGTGTTTACTAACACACGTAGAGACCGTACCTTGAATTTATCAAGTCTGCCTCTTTCAGCATTCGCTCCATTAGATAGGCTGCTACCACCAGTGCAAGTTCTTTGTGTGACATTCGCTTATAGAACGTAATAGGGAATGTAGATTCGGTCTATTGGCGAAAAGAGAGTGAGCGAACTGCTAAGAATATTCCAATTACTTTTTGTACTGCATGTCTTTTCTATTAATACGTTATTGTTGTCTGCTAGCAAGACTTATCCACCGGAAGATGCTGTGGATTCCTTCTAGTTATAGACATATGCTTTACTCTGCAACAGCCAGGCGCAACTCTCTGCTTAGATTCCTCGGTATAGGCTAAAAATAGTTTGTAATCCTCTGGTATGTTAAATGCGTAAACCAGTGATACGGTTTAGAAAATCATCCAACATTTAAATGAGATATAGGAGCGTGTAATACCACAACTGTAATGTGTTTGCAATTCCCTCTTTGAAATCTTGGCTAGGGTAGCGGTTCCTTGTAAGCTCTCCTAAGTCTGGTCTTTGCGGTCACATATTTGACAAAGTCGACCTTTTCCTTTGTGATCGGAAAAATGATTAGTCCCTGCTGTGACCCCAACTGCTGGTCAACTAAAGCACCAAATTACATCTTATATTTCCCGGTGTATGTTTGGTAATCTGAACTCGAGCCTATTCTCTGCCTTGGAAAAGTAGTTGCAAATATCTATCCACTGGAAGATCGCCTGTGGATTTGTTGTTAAAAAACTTGCATCACAGCCTATCATACTATATCAAAGCTTGACTTGGGTGTATAATTCGATGTAGATAATTCAATGATCTCCACTTCCTCTGGATTGGCAGTATTACATCTACTATGTTTGCTGTCGTTACCATAAGTACAATGGCCTTAATCTCCGACAATACAAATACAGTTGTCCCGGACCAATTTCTACTGGGGCCTACTTCGGACACCGAAGTTGGAGGGAGTTGCCACGAACACTCAGGACGGGCGGCTGAGGGGCACACATGCATCCTCCATTAAGGCGACTATTGAATAAAAGCTGATAGTAAACAAACGCTAACGAAACTCCTAAGAGTCTATAAAGTGCGTGTTATGGATGGATACTCAGGTTATAAACGAACATTTAAGTTGTGAATAAACACTCAAGTTACAGACACTCTTCTCACAGGCACTCAGGTTATGGATGCTCAGGAGTTTCATCAAAATGTAATTACTATCAGCCTTTATTAAGAAATTACCAGTAGTTGCTATGGTGGAGATTACAAGCGCTCCCTTAAGCCGCCAGTCCTGAGTGTCCGTAGCAACTCCCCTTTACTAACATATTGATTCTTTTCTTAGGTTTGTTATCAGTCACTCGTATTTCACAAGTCATTCATAGATCGAAAAGTTACCGCAGTCAATTCTATACTGGTTACTTTAATACCAAGGGTCACCGGTTAAGGGTACAATCTTATCAAATTTGAAACATGCCGTTTGTTGCTTACTTTATCTATAGAGCACCTCATATCTCCACAAGTTACGTGGACAAAAGAAGGCTGATGATGGACAACTGTGACTACGCCATAAGTGTCTTCTCCACTCGATACAACGTACTTATCGCGTTCGTACGCGGTTTTATTTTTTTTTTTTTGGGGTTATGAAATCTAGTATGTTTGGGTATAGTCTTCTTGCTTTTTTTATAATAGACACGAGCGAATAAAGTATTTCCTAGCTGTTGTACTGGTATATCCATGTTACCGCAAATATTTACAATTTGTTCAGTACAAGAACCTATGCCAGTTTCGCTTTCTACCCTTCGCTTTTCGTTGTTGCCGATCGTATTTATCAAACTTCTCCGCCTCCTTCTGAAACGGGAATGGCATTGCGCCGTGTGCCTGTCCGCTTAAATAGACCGATATGCTTGTCGTGGCTGCCACTTTTCTGACATCCCAGCTTACCAAGGAATAGAATGTACACAAACCTCAATCCTTGGTGTCCATTGTTAGGGATCGACACGACTGACTATCCAAGTATTCGTATTCAGATTCTCATTAGATGTAATCGCGAAATGATTATTCAGATTTGCCCATCAAGTTAATGTTTATAATTCCGAGTAATCTACGGAATTAGAAATTGAAAGGAAACCGCAAACGTCTCGTAAAGAATAAAAATAGTCAAAGTTTGGTTGTTCGAAGTTAAATACAAGAGTAGTTTTTGACTAAAATTTTCTGACAATATTGACCCCGAATGTTGCGAGTTCAAAAAATTCTTTTAATCATTGGATTAATGCTCCTTGTATACATTAAGAAAAGTATCTGATGTATATTTGCCTTCTTCTGCGGATCGTTTTGATAACAGCAAAAATATTTGGAAGTGGCACTGCGGCCCTACCGAATGAATTTTTCGGACTGTTTGACGTCGTATTTAATGGGGGTGAAATAACGAGCAAATAAGAAGTTGTCTTTATTCTTTCTCTTTCTATTTCTTTATTTATACTATGGTTACCTTCAAAAAAATACTAACAAAAATACACGACCGTGTCGGAAATGACACTACAGATAATAATTCCCCATTCTCAAGTCGCCGTAAGAGCAGACAAAGCCTTTCCTCCGAAGATGGCCACCATGACGATGTTACACGAAGCTATCCAAGAACAACACTTGCAAGCCGACATCTTTCTGTACAGTCAGTTCCAGTACTTCCACAATCAGTATCTTCGGGCCATCTAGTATCTGAAAGTATTACAAGTCATTTGCACGAGGATCCACCCCGAAAACGTCCATTATCCTACTCCGTTTTCGAAAAGAAACAATATTCATCCACAACATTGCCCAACGAGCACAGTGATGGTTCCACAAAACTTTTCACAGAAACACCAGTATCTGGGCACTTTTTGTTACCAGAAATAACAAGCCAAACATCCACGCCAAAGGAGAGTCCACAAGAAACCGTAGATGAGAGCAAGCTATACATTTCCCCTTCCACCAACGTATCCGATTCGATTAGCGAAAAAACAGCCTCTGAATCTCAACTTCCGGGTAGGCAAAGGAATCTCGGCAAGCGTGAGCTGATATTATTTGGTAGATGAGCAAAACATCGACATTCCTCGAAAAACCAGTGGCGATCTTGTCAGTGAGCACGTTGGCAGAATCGCGGCGGAAATGCAATTGATGTCAGTTACTCGTCAATTACAGAATCTTTTAAAAGAAAATCAGCAGCTAAAAGACCGTATCCAACATCTGGAAGATAGTTCAAACGTGCCTCCGCTGTCCTCTATGAGCGAGTCATCATCATGTTCATCACTTTCATCGAACCATCAGCAACAGGACGAGATACTTAGAATTCATATGCGCGCTCAACTCGGGTTAATAGAGTTTTTAGAAGGCGAAAACGATGTACCGGGTGCTATGGCTCGATTTAAGAAACAACTGGAAATTGAAAATATTGTTTAAAACATTGATGTCAAATTTTCACTATTCGTTTGAACGCGATAAAAAGAAGGAAGACCAGGCTGAGCAAACACCGCATGAACGGCATTTTCCGAGCTTTGTGACCACTTTCCTAGACGGAAACCATTGACCAAACAGCTCTGCCCCAAGAGAGCTGTTCCTAAAAACGAAAGTTGCAGTCTGTGTAACGTTTAGTCCCTAAGAGTCCCGAGTCGATTATATTATGGTTCATGAGATCTGAGGGCCACCATGCTGAACGAGAAGGAATAAGCAGATGTCGCTGTCCATTGCGCTGAACAATAAATCACCATTATGATTTGCTTAGAGTTAAGCGGACTCCATCCGCAGTTACAGTACTCAAACGTGAAGCCAGACATCCTGCCATTCTTTCAACTACGATCAGGATGGAATCAAGCTAGCAATTAGAACGCTAGCCTTTAGCATCTTGGTTAATTTATTCATATGCCTATTTTTTTTTTTTTTTTGCAACGGCTTACCACTGCAAATTTGAAACAAAGTGGTTAAAAAAGAGGAACGAAGTCCTAGGGGAACCGTCACCATCTTCCATTTCGACAGCAAACCATTGCTGTGACAATACGTACAGAATTTTAGAAGGAAGGGCGTATAAGAACCCTTTGATGCTGCGATGTAGTCTTTTTTCACAAAGACTTTCACGAGCGTTCTTCCTAGGGATTGATGTATATGATAGTAATTACTGTAGCAGCCAAGCCATCATGCTACTGATCTCGGGAATAATCCTGATTTAGAGATGAAACAGAACCGGGTTCTCTAATATAAAGTTGGAAGCAATAATAAAACTAATTGACTCTTTGCATTCATTTGAAATGCAGGAAAAACGTGTTTTTTTTTTCAATCCTCTACGATATCCTTCGAACTATAGACTGTCTCACATACGCAGTCGATAGTTAAACTGGGCACCAACCCAGACAACCCATTTCACGCACTGGCATTTTGCTTCCAACGAATGATACACACACAGAACATAATGGGCCTTCTTCTCTCCACACATAGCTGCCTCTTCTTTCCCTTTCTTATACATACTCTAAACACCACTTTTTTCTTGTCGTTTCATATTTTTCTCGTTTTGTTCCCTCTGTACATTTTACTCACACATTTTACTTCTCCTTTTTTTTTTTCTTCCCTCTCTGACCGGACTAAAGCAGCAGACATGCTTAGATAGAAAAGTGTTTAATTGCTTTAGATAAAATTTAGGTTTACTTTACGTGCAAAATCAAGATTCACCAGGTAACATCATGCTCTATTGTAACTTGTAGCATAAAAATCAACATAAAAACGGAAGGTATAGTCTATAATTTTCTATGGAATGAACTATAGTCAACCGTTGGTCAGTGAGAGCAAAAGGGGTGAAAAAAAAACATCAATATTGCTATTTTTGCTAGTAACAGCCATGGTCTTTGTAAGCAACGCTGTCGAATTAGATCCTCCCTTTTATAGTTCATTACGATGCACTTCCAATGACATTCCGTGGTTCGTCACTACTATAGACATCTCCTTGGTGTTTCTTTTTAATTTCAATGAAAGATGGGATGAAGAGCAGCACACCGATTTTGAAAAGTGCGAAATTCGACCGGTGCTGTCCCTCCTATCCCAAGAGACATGCTCGCTACGTTTTTGCTGCTGCCCGTTTCGTTTTGTGTAGGTTTTCTCTCTGCTGATCCTAACATGTCGTGTATTTTTTTTTCCCATATATCCTGTGTCTTTGTTTCTCGCTGTGCTCAGTGTGAATAATAAAGTTCTCGTAAAGTATTCCAAATTTCACGTGGATCTGTGATTCAGTACGAGAAAATATCTGATATGCTAGGTTAGATGTGAAATTTATTTGCTGTCGTAGAGCTAAATTCTCTGGAGAAAACGTCGTTTCAAAGGATTTTCGGCTAGTGCCTTTATCTGAACTAGGATCACATTTTTGCCTATTGAGAATGACTATCAACCAAACATCGCGCCGACTTTTTATTACTTTATCTTTTCACTAGGTTTCTTGAATTTGCGACAAAGAGTATTCTACCCGGAATATTGGTTATGATTTTAAGCTGTCGTGGCGCCTGCGTATTCCTTTATATCTGCCACAGTGTTTTGGGTAGCATATGTCGGTGATTCTATGTATCCTGGTTTATAACCGTATCTGTATCATTGGGACAATTACCTACAGCGCCTGGACTAACCAATTCTTCATATATTTTTATGGAAATCGTATCTTGATTGATTCAACGGGACCGTAAGGGACATTGCCACAAACCCATAACTGGTTCCGCTGTACTAATTGTCTTCCAACTTCAAGCCAAAAGAAAAGAGAAACAGCAAAAAAAAAAAAAAAAAAGCCCAAAATATAAGCTGATACGAAACGGCTTAAATTACGCAAAATGGATTGATGCCAACATAATGATGACCGCGAAATTTATGCTTCCAGGTTGTCCTCTTTTGGAGTTGCCACGCATTCACAAAAATACATTATAGAGCCGTTACATAGAGCTAAAATACAATCATGGGATGTGCAGTCAGATGCGAACGAATGGACAAATGTTTATGGAAACAAAGCAGAGGTAAAATATACTTCCTGTAGTGAGCATTGGCTACACATTCTGCCATTGGATCTCCTTCAAGCACCCTCATATAATCTTCATTTCTCTTGCTAACAGTCTTTTAATCACTTTACTTCATTCGCCAAACCGTCGCTCGATCGTTCATTGAAATGGAATTTCGGATATCTATCGAAGCTGCCGTTCTTTCGCACAAAGTTGCTCCTCCATTTTCTAATTTATTTAATGACTTCTTCTACACACAATAACTTATAGCTTTTCTCCCAGGAGTGTAAAGCGTAATACGGATATCTCTATTAGTATATAACTACAATGCTTTTTTTCTAGAAGACATAAATTATACCTCAGAGATGTGCAGTGTGCGTATGCTGTTGTGATGAAGCGACCGAAGCAAAGTGGAGGAAGGCTAGTACAGTGTCTATTTATTTGTGATCTCCCTTCAATGTCTCCTTTCATAGCGGCAAACTTTAGTTAGATTAGTGGCAAGACGCAGAAGCGTATCTCATTTCTGTGCTTGAGGAGTATGCTATAAATCACCAACCTACCGATTAGTAGACTGTCCTGTGACAATGCTGAATGCACTGTTCTTTGGCGCAAGACGGCACAGTCATGCTGCTAAGGCTTGTGTAACAATGACTCAATGCATACCAACGCTTTACTGATAACCGTAGTGTGCACAACTTCGCTAATACGTTTGTCCCATCCTCTCAAAAATAATTTCTTACTTGTGTTTATATTGATTTTGACGTTTCCCATTATAAAGTAGTTTATAGCAGCTTCCCAACCATCGATACAGTCATCCAATATGGTTTGACCTTTTTTTAACCTCAGCTCACAAAACAATTTGCGTGGCTTCATTTCAATCTCAACAGGCAATCCTGTAGTGTGCCAGGAAGTGTTGCTTGTCGACTAATTCAGCGCGACCACAATGCACGACGCTTTTCAAGTAACTACAGTCGTCGACAAAGTTAATCGTATCGAGTCTATATTTGCTCATGGTAAACTATCCACGTTGTCACCCGGGCCACAAAAGAGTAACGGGAATTCGCAGGAGACAGATTACTGATTGGCACCGGTGTCGGACAGTTGCTTGTATACGATATCAAAGAACCTCTAGGTAGGTTATTTTAAATAAATAGAAATCCAGGAATGATATAGAATAACGATTTAATTTTTATTTCTTATTCTGTGTACAGTGGCAGACGATAATGAGATACCAGAAGTGACTTTGGCGCAGACTATCAAAAACTTTTCGAAGCGACCGATCGAACAACTGGATATAATCAAAGAGATCGATATGCTTGTTTCACTTTCAGGTAAAAAGTTGTTTTTCGTCTTACAACATGTGAGACTTGTACTGAGCACCTATGCAGATGGTCTTGTCAGCCTTCACGATCTCCGAACATTCGAGCTCAGAATGGCACTGGGAAGGACCAAAGGAGCAAATTTGTTTGCCATACAAACCATGGCGGAAATGAGTCCCGAAGAAAATGTACCTATGCTGATCACGCGATTGGCAGTAGCCGTACGCAAGAAACTTTTGGTTTTTGTGTGGAAGGATACGGAGTTTTTCGAGACAAAGGTAATGTTTTGTTTTGTACAAATCGTGCCATCCATCTAACATTTGATCCAGGAACTCAATATTCCAGATCGTATCAAAGCGATGGCGTGGGTGGGAACCACAAAAATTTGTCTGGGTTTTTCGTCTGAATATGCATTAATGGACGTGGAAGCGGATCAGTTGACAGAATTGTTTGCTCCAACGGGACCAGCCGAAGCCGGACCTCTAAGTACTATCAGCACATTAAACAGTTTATACAATATGTCTATTGGATCTCGGGGTGGCAAGCCGATGGTGACAAAAATTCCAAACAACGAGATGCTTTTAGCGAGGGATCGTAAGTGGGAAACATAAATCAGCAACCATGAGTTCACCTGTGGCAGATGTAAGCATATTTCTTGGGCTGGATGGCACGCCAACGCGGAAGGTTGGCATAGAATGGTCTGGTGCACCAGAACAAATGGGTAAGAGATTGTCATTTTAGACGCACTATCAGCATAACTAAACTAAACTCATCGATCACACGATTAGGCTATTCTTACCCATACGTTATTGCAATTCTGCCAAAACATGTTGAAGTTCGAAACATCCAAACATTGGCGCTTGTGCAGCAAATTGAATTGTCCAATGCTCGGTTTCTCAACCAAGGCAAGCTAGTCTATGTTGCGAGTTCCAATCAAATCTGGCGTTTGACACCGTTTAGCTTTTCTATCCAAGTACGAGGTTTAGATATATTGAGCTACCAAGCTAATGCGAGTCTATAGATTGACCAGTTGGTCGAAAAGCGTGAATACGAGGAAGCAGTAAGCTTATTGGATCAGATTGACGCTGTGCACGTGGAAAACAAGGAAGAAAAATTAAGGACTATCCGGACAGCGTATGCCAATGACTTGTTCAGACGTGGCGAGTACGATACAGCACTGGGACTTTTCCAGGAACTGGATACGCATCCTGCCGATGTAATCAGACTTTATCCCGAAGTCATATCCGGTAGTTTAGCAGAAACATCTTCCCTCAATGATGAAGATAGTCTGGCAGCGTCTCTAAGAAAGAAAAAAGGCTCAGGAGATGAGGGAGAAGACAAGGATTTGAAAGACGAACGTCCCGGAAGTCGTGCATCCAGCAGAAGTAGGATAACAGTAGCAACCACGCGGAGCTCC
Organism: Saksenaea oblongispora B3353; assembly: GCA_000697495.1. Lineage (NCBI taxonomy): Eukaryota > Fungi > Mucoromycota > Mucoromycetes > Mucorales > Saksenaeaceae > Saksenaea > Saksenaea oblongispora. The sequence continues at coordinate 71,051 of JNEV01001633.1, forward strand.
CAAAAGGATGTACCACTCACAGGCTACAATATTCATGATGCGATTACCTATCTTATTCGATTCCTGACAGACAAACGTCAGAGACTGTCAAAGAAGCTGCATGGTTCCCCTCGTTCTCAAAAGCCAACAAAAGCGGTTGAGGGACAGGACCACGACGATCTTTTATACCAAGCATCCTTAGTTGATACCGCCCTTTTAAAATCGTATATGATGACAAACGACGCGCTTGTTGGTCCTTTGCTACGGGTGCAAAATCATTGTGATGTACAGGAATGCGAAACAATTTTACTAGACAAAAAGGTATACCGAGTTTATGGGAAACCATCATTGACTCTATTTTTTTTTACCTAGAAATACAAAGAATTGGTGGATCTTTATAACTGCAAAGGTTTACACGCAAATGCTCTTGATCTGTTAGAGAAGTAGGCTCTATCATGTTTCACAGGGGGTTGTTGACTCCATTCCTGGATAGACTTGGCCAGCAAGCTGACGGGCCGCTACGTGGTGTCCTCCCAACAGTTCGGTATCTGCAGCGCTTGGGCTCTAGCCATCTTGAACTAGTGCTACAGTATTCTCGATGGGTGTTGGAAAAAGATCCAAGACTTGGCATGGATGTAAGTTTTGTAAACTGAGCATTAGAGCTACTCTGATAGAAGTGGATCGTCAAAAGATATTTATTGATGACCTGGCTGAGGTGGAGTCATTTCCAAGGGAGAAAATACTACATCACCTGGAGTCAATATCAAGTGATCTGTCAATATTATACCTGGAATACATCTTGGAGGAACTCCGAGATAATTCACCAGAGTTTCATAACAGGCTTGCCCTTGCCTACCTTGATAAAATTATGTCTATAAATACAGAAGGTAAGCTAGTTTGGTTTAGTATTATGTGGCGAGATCTCTAACACAACGTATCAAAGAACAAGAACGGAAGGCGGAGGTGCGTTCGCGGATGCTCAACTTCCTTAGGGTTTCCACACATTATCGTGCTGAAAAGATATTAATTCGACTACCCATGAATGGTAAGAGATAAGTATCATGCTTTGAGTGGAGCAACCTGATAGAGTATTAGATCTTTTTGAGGAACGAGCAGTACTGCTAAGCCGCATCGGACAACATGACCAGGCACTAGATATTTACGTATACAAACTTAAAAACTACGCCATGGCAGAAGAGTAAGTCCTTTGACTTGTGACGACTTCTGACACAATACATGTAGATACTGTACAAAAGTATATCAGGAAGATCCAGAGAAAGGCGAACAGATGTATTTAACCCTGCTACGAGTGTATCTTCAACCAAGTAATAACCAGAAACCCCCACTTGAGGCAGCTCTTGATCTCCTTGCCCACCATGGTTCACACATTAATGCATCCGAAGTGCTATCTATCCTTCCAGCCGACACACGTCTTAATGGGCTATTTCCATTCCTGGAAAAATATCTCCGGGCGAGTAAACAGCACCGGAATATGGATATGATTATTAAAAACCTTCTGAAGGCAGAGGAATTACAGGTAAACGTTTAGGGCAACTCTGTATTGTACTGATACATTGAAAAGGTTGAGGAGCAGCAGGCCTTTTACAGGTCACGAGCTGTCAAAATCACGGACGACAGAATGTGTCCCCAATGTAACAAACGCATAGGCAATAGGTGAGTGGGCTGTTATAGGAAGAGACACTAATTTTTTTTTTTGCAGTGTGTTTGCGGTATTCCCCAATGGTGTGGTAGTGCATTATTCATGCAAGGAAAAGATTGAGCAGACGCAATGGAAATTGCTATAGCCATGTGGATGATAAAATGATCATGTTTACCTATTCACACGCTTCAAAGGGCGCATTACAAACAATACGGTATTACAAACAACTTTGGGAACGGAGCGGAAGGATAATAAGGAAAATTGAATGGGCTGATTTAGGAGAATAAACTCCAATGCCTGCGCAACAGTCAAAAAAATGTAACAAACAAAGGTGACTTAAGACTAATAAATGATTGTGGGGTTGTTGGAGCTCTTTTGTGCAGCAGTAAAACCAAGTTGGCAGTTGCGTTGAAGATCAATGAATACTACGGGTTATCTGTACCATCGATGATTGTCGACGGCGTACAACAACTCTTTTGGATTATGTCTTTGCTATTTTGTTCTTATGCCTTGTTTCCTTCCCTTATCGGTCTGCCAAGAATTTGATGTAATAGCTGTTGCAGTTATGGCTTGTTAACAAAGTCTTATTCCATGAAATCTATGCAGTTTTTGATTGCTCACCTATTCTTTTCTCTCTCTCTCTCTCTCTCTCTCTGTGTCTCTGTCTGTCTGTCTGTCTGTTCCTTTCTCCCTCTCCTTCCCTCCTTCTTTTTCTCTCTGTCTCTTTGTCTCTCTGTATATCTGTCTTTGTCTTTTGTATTTCTCTTTGTCTAGCATCCTTGTTCAATCTATTCGATACGATTATATGCCTAAAACTGGAATGTATCTATTTCTTTTAAATGTACTCACGTTTCCTTCCCAAAGCTCACAGTCATTGTGGATTGTTAGTAAACTCTAGTCTATTCAGAAAGTAAAAATAAAGGTATGTTTTTCCTGTAATTCCACGAAAGGTAGAGCTTTTAAGCTCTATAGGAGGAGACCACCTTGACTTGATTGGACTCTCTATGCAGTCAGTTGATAAATCCTCTGGAAAATCCAAGGTAGTTAAGTATGACTGCGCTTTCAAGCCCATATCTCAAGATAAGCACACCAGACGCCTTCGCCTTGACGTGGTATTGTAAGCCGCTTGTGATCATGATAACCTTCTTATTTCCATATATGTTTGATTGATAACAAAAACGTAGTATAGAATAGGGTTAGAAAATCTACAAAGAACAACCAAGATTTTATTTGTAGTGCACTGTTTTGAGCTCTGGCCAGTAAATTCTACGTAGTGTTTTGCAGCAATTAAAAAAACGCATTTCGTAGTAGTATCAATTAATTATATCCTGTTCACAGACATGGAATCAACGTTCTTGTCAGAAACAACAGCGTGATCCATGGATATTTTGCATCTTCTCCCTACATTTATTAATATTTATGGAAGCTACAGATCAAGATAAATCGCTTAGTTTGCTAAACCTTAAAACTATGTACGCAATAAGGAGGGATGCAGCATTGAGTGTTGATTTTGCCTTTGATATCGAACGATTCCAATCTTAATTCAGTGAACGAAGGACGAGTGTAAAAACCGTGGATAGAAATTACTGATCGCGTGAAGATGACACATTGTTCTGTCCAAAACGCTATGCTGCCCTGTGTCGGTTCCTTTCTATTAGTCTACTTAGTATTCCTAGATGCTCGTGCTTTTGTGTTAATATACACACTCTCCATAGACAAACGCGCTCTCATGGCGAAATTGATGTTGCATTTGTCGAATCTCATTTCGCATTTCCTAGTAGAGAGTTAGGATATGGTTAAGGTTACCTGCAAGTCTTTGGACTTTCTGAAATTCGCTTTAGATTCTTTTTCTGGTAATGAATTTCAGATTTTTCAAAGACGCGGTAGCGTTAGGTGGGAGGGGTAGACGAAATAAAGTTGGTTATTTCTTTGTAATGCAAATAAAGAACTGTTTAAACGTCTGTCTCAATAGCGTTCGTATGACTTCAATGTTGTTATCACTTGGAAAGCTACGGGATGATCGTATCAAATACACAAAAACGAAGTTGGACTTGTGAGATCACGGATAGTTGAAACATGATCGCTCATAAAGAAACATTTTCGTATATTGAATACATGTTGTAATGTCATACTTAAAATGGCGTATCGTACTTTTGTTTACAACGCAAACAACTGAAATGTTATGCAATGACAGAATAAGGAACAAATTTTAAAGTTTAACTAGCGTTTGTCATAGAAAAGCAGTGACAAATTCTAATTTGTACTTGCACAGCATACATCAAGAACTACGTTAACGGTAATATACCATAGAGAATAAGATTATAAACTAAAATATAAACAATAAAAGTGACTCTGGCGAAACAAGCTCTAGAACGACGTTGCTAGGGGAAATCCTATTGTTTCTCATCCTGTATGTACGAGTGCCGCAGTGGAAATTCAAATTGATCATCTTATTTCTCCTGCTGTTCAGCCTCTTTGCTAATAATAGAAGCTCGTATGCTGGAAACGCTTCTATAAAAACCAAAAAAGAAAAGGCAAGAAAATGTCGTTATTACAGAGTACAAACTTCGCTTTTAATTAACACAGAATTTGTTCAACCAATGGTGTAAACATTACCATGATCTATGTTTCTTGGGAATATCAGTGTTCTACATTCATATATTGTGGCATTGTGCATTCCCTGCTGTTTATCCCTTTTGTGCATGGCTAAAAGCATCTAAATTTAATTGCGCCGCCAATATCGTGTTGAACCCTAGTTTTCTTCCTCATCCTTCTCATTCCAGCCGTTCTTCATTTCTACAAATTAGATTTACTGTGTTTTTGTATTTGTTTGCGGGCAATCTCTAATGTCTTTGCGCGGTTGGTTAAAACGTGTTGTGGGAGATGCATATCATTTCTGCGTTGGCGCTAAATAGATTTTGTGTTGGAAGTAGCACTTTTTTGCGTCGAATTGAAGTGGGCCCGAATAACATGAGTTTGAACAATGGGCTGGTTCATTGTGTCTCTAGATAAGGAAATGTTCCACCCAAAAAAGTCAACTATAGTTAAAGAGAAAGACCGTTCTTTTCTCTTCGGCTATGTTTATCACAAATATCCCCAACACCACTGGGATTAACTATAAACATAGGACTACTCGATATATTGTTTAGACCTTTACGGTCGTTAAAATTCAAATGGCTTCGGATCATTGACGTCTTCTCCCGTTTCCACCCGTTAGGGTGCGGGGCGTGGTCTCCACAACCGCGTAGAATTACCCTTTGAGGACAAGTAAGAAGGCACTTAAGTATAAGAGGTATTAACCATGGATAAATCTCTATGCTGCTCTGAATAAATTTTGTGTCCGCTGAGGGACCAAGTTCAAGTAAGTTTTAGCGTCTAACTGATAGCGCATATTAATTTCTTCCTTAGCACAAACTTGATCCTTCATGGATGTAAAATTTGTTTAGACTAGCGTAAAAAGTTATCCAATCAACAATGCGAACATGGTCCGAAAGGACCGCGACAAGTTATCAACTAACTACCAGTGCTGTAAATGGGATCTAGGAACTAACAAGAACTATTTCATGTTTAACTTCTCTAGCAGTTGTGTAAACTTAACAATATCTGATGTTTCAATGTTTTTATCGATGATTAATCAAATACGTTTGTACTGTCTACCTTCTTTGGTTCCATCAGGTTTATTTGAAGTGCCGCGATCAGGGAGAGGTCAACGAAAAAGAGATCCGTGACTAAAATTGAAATAGTCACTGAGGGTTCGGTCCGGGCGAACCTTGTGCATAAAAGTTGGAAAGGCCTTTTCCGCGTTCCTGTTCTCCTTCCTTTCTTCCTTTAATTTTTTTTTCTTTATTCATGAGACCTAAGGATGTATTTATGCTTTTATTACTGGGTCGTTTGGCCTATAGCCAAGACATTGATTCTTCTGATGATAATGAAAATGACGACGACGACGACGACGATTGTGCATTTATTTCTGGGCAAACATGCGACAACAATGGTATCTGCAAATACTGTGCCATGTGTCTTCAAAGTTCATGTATCTTGAGTAAATCTGTTGGAAACAGCACTTCTTTAGCAAAGGGTAGTCGCACGTGTAACGCAACACGCTTCGGAACAGTTGACATTTATCCATGGTTTGATTACTGTCTTTCCAACGGAACGGATGAGAGTGGTGGTAAACAAAGCCTTTATTTTTTCTTTCCAATGAAGACTGTCTCCGATATTCTCCCCTAAACTTCTTGTTTATCGTGGGTAGACTATTGTGCGACTAGCACTCAATGCTACCAATATCACAAAACCAGGGCTTCCACCACTTATACTTGGCAAAACTTGACCTGTGACCCGTCAAGCTGCCTTCTGACAACTGTCAATGGGTTACCTCCTCCGGTCCCTGGTCTTCTACCTCCAAGCAGCAACAGTACCTTGGATCCATCCAGTCATACTGGCGACGGCATTGAAGGCACAGGCAACGAGGTGGATCATTATCGAGCGCATAGAAATGTTACACGTAGCCCTCTCGCAATTGTTTTAATTACTGCCTTTTCATTGGCATTCGTGGTGGGCATGGGTTGGCTTATAAGGTACTGGATGCGATCAAAGTACTGGCCACCGGTAGGTTGGAAAAGGAGGTCAAAACCAAGGCCAGACTCGGTCTCTTCCGATATCCCAAGCTCGGCACCACCGTCCTTTGCGACCCACTCACCTGAGATGAGAGAGCACACTGTCCGATCTTTGTCATCGAATCGACAGCGGATCGACGGGAACCAGAGCTCGAGCCGTTCGTCTTCAAATTCTGTGTCGAACCAAGAACCGCTCCCATCCTACTTTTCCCCTGATCCGTCCCCTCCCAAATATGAACACGCCATTGTCACACAGATCCGCGGGCTACGGGACGATAGCCTTGCAGACGATCCAACGAGTAATGATTCACAGCATGCAAGTGTACTACCAGCCCCCTTGTGGCTGCCTGTCTACTTCGCACCAAATAATTCGTCCTTTTCGTTTGGACGACTTCATCGACACCCCGCTGCTGCAACTGCCCCTTCATCGTCATCCACAACAGCACCAATGTGGAACAATAGTGACTGGGAGGACCGGATACGCGCATTCTGCAATCCACAACAAGTTGCATCACCCCAGCCTGTTGCAGCTGCCGATAGTTCCCAGACAGAGAGCACTGAACCCACACAACCTTCATCACGTACTGCTTCATAACAGCCTTAATTTGTAGATAACTAGGGCCGTACCCACCTTTTTTAATTTTTTTTTTTACCTTTTTACGACATACCTATTTCAAAACAGCAGCAGTTAGATTTCAGTGGTCCAGAGATCAACAGGATTAGGAGCACGCGATAGGTTCATTTGCATTAAAAGCACATACACCCAGACAAAGGATAGAGGAGCACATGCCACGGGTACCGGATGAATGGATTCACATAAACAAAGTTTAGGTAGTAAAACAAAAGGGTAAAAGAAATATCCATCCGCAGAGCATGGCAGTAGCACAAAATTGATGGATGCAAAGGGTTCAAAAGTTTGGATGGTAATGAAAGAAGGAGAAGTAGAAGATTGACATTGAAACAAAAGCAGCGCCATGACTTCGCTTGATTAGGAAATGGCCATACCGACTTCAGTATGAAAAGCAAGGGGAGGACAAGAAAGGGTTGCAGATCTCGTGATCCAAAGAAAATAAAGACGCCTATTTTTGTTACCAATGCGCTTGCCTTTCTCTCTTTCTCTCCTTCCCACTCTCTTTTCTCTCTTTCTTTCTCTTTTCTCCTTCTTTAGAGATGCAGCCTAGGCTAATGACAAGTACGCGTTGGTCATCAGGGCGTCTTCTCATTCACCATTTCCTTGTCTTCATACTTTTGCTATTGGCTGCTATTTTGCCTGTACTGCATAATCAGACTGAACAGCCACCTGTGTGGGCTCTCTGGCTTATCTTCTCGCTATGGGCGTGCATATACATCTCATACTGGGTATGTGCCTAAAAAATGGTGACATTTCTGGATATCTTATAGGGATTGTATTAGGTATGGTTTTGGATTACTTATCGACGCCGAGAACAACACGTCGAGGTAGCTTATAATTCATCAACAGTTGGGATTCCGCCCAGTTCGTTCCTAGCTAGCCACAGACAAAGCTCATCCAGTCCACCAACGTTACGCAACCATCAAACATCCCCATCAGCTCGCTCGAGTGCCGACCAATCGTCCTCAACACCACCTCCACCTTATCGACCATCAGAAGAACTGGCTGTGCCACCACCATCATACCACTCAGCTAAAGATGACGATCGCGGCTCTCTCGTCCTATCCACGATGACCTCCTGAATACCATTACATACCTAACCCGCCTTTTGTATCATTTTTTGTCCATAGAGTCTGCTTGTAAATTGGCATTTCGAAGAGAAAAAGAAAAAAAAAAAAAAGAGAGCGCCAAATCTTAATATCGCCAGTACAACCTCTCTAGAGCAATTCATAGATAATAGAGAGAATGGCTGGTAGTAATACGCACATTTTAATCATGCTTTTTTTTTTCTCCCTCAGAAACTCTAGGAGGGAAATCACTGCAGCTTTCCCTGATCTTTCAAATCCTCACGTTCTTGTGGTGATAAAGTCCAAAATGATTGACGCTTTGTGTCAAACCAACGACGTATCTATATCCTTGCATTTAGTTTTCATTGTCTTTTTGTCATGTTGTATCCACATACAGATGAAAAACAGTGTTCTTGGGGTCCGAAATCCGCAAGGAATACAACATAACCTGTAACAGCTAATGGTACAACAGCGTGAGTTGACATGAGGGCTGAAAAAAGAAAGACGAGGCTTACATAGTGAAAGAGCCCATGACAACAATTGTACTTGGCGAGCACGCTTAGGAGGCGTAAATGCCCCGGGTGACTTTAATCGTCGCTTATACTTTTCTTGAATTTCCGGATCTGCTAGAACTTGCAATGGCTTATCACTAGGTTGGGGCTTACTCATTGTGAAAGGAGGACAAAGAAAAAAAAGACAGGCTGGGTTTTCTCTTCTGTTCCAGGCGGACTGTGTCAGGGCAAGGTCGTATGCGGGACCGAAGTCTGGTGTGGTGGCTTCGCAATCATGCTACAAGGTTCCCACTGCATTAAAGCAGAAGGTTTTACTGCTCCTGTTGGTTATGAAGAATGTGTTTATGGTGTTACTATATTTTGAAGACTAGATCCTTCCAGCTATTTGGGTTTAACTTTAAGATCATCTTTTGGGATACAACAGTTACTAAATGACATTCCCAAAAAAAAAAAAATTAGCGAAGAGCAAATGCCAGCTACAGTCTTGTGAAAGGCTTCTAAAGAAGCAAATTTTTAATGTACACTATTTTCAAGCCGCTATCTAAAAATTCCAGGGAGGCTTTTTAAATAGCATTTTCAGGGATCGCTGGATCACATCTCACGAGAATTAAGCTATCTTAAGAGAAAACAAAGTCGTACATTTTGACTACTGCTCAATTAACTATGATTGAAAAAAAAAACCCCTTTTCTATTGTAAGCCCATGAACGATGCGCCATTTCGGCATGTCCGCTCTGGCCAAATCAAAATAGAGAAGAAAAGAAACGAGAAAATACTTGGGCTAAAAAGGAAAAGAATGGCGAGGGTACAGAGGGACGGAGAACAATTGGGGTAAGAAAAGCCGGGAGGAGAGGGAATGCTCTCAGGAACTGGATGTAGTAGCTATGGCTGTGATTCAATTGGGGATGGTGTCAACCAGAGAAAGAAGGAGCTCGGTTCGATCGAGTCGTTTGAGGATCTGTCTGCTGGGTGGTGCATTTCGTCAACTTGATGGAGTAACTGCAAGAGGGCTATTTAAGTGCATTGTCAGCTGGCTTCCTGACTCCAGTTTTTGGAGGCGCAAAGGGTGAGAGTTGAGGAGATGAGAGATGAGATCAAGGACAACAACAGAGACAGTAAGTTGGGCACGAATCAAAGATGTGGCGAGATCACGATTTGCTGTTTGGTATCAATCCACATGTCCAGCGTATGTTGCGACTACGTTCAGCTCTTCGCTTTTTGGGAAGGAATAGAGTTGATGACCAAGCATGAACGGTAGGTATTGGGTAGACCCACCTTCGGACCAGTATAACTAGCTCAAAATTGCATGTGGTAGAAGGAACGTGTGGATTTCTTTAAAGTATTTTTGCTGAGGTCCAGTAGGAAGGAGGGGGGATGGAGCTATAATGGATTTTGCTGATCGCCACAGCCGACTGTAATGGCGTCTCTAGGGATGGGGAGAGGCAGAAAAAAGCGAGAGATGTATCACTAGGGATGTGAAATAGAAGAGGAACTTTGTTTGTAGAGTAGCTGGTCGAGATCCTTTGCAGACTGAGGTAAGAGTGGCGAAGGAAATTCCCAACCAACTGCGTTTGCTAGGAGGTACCAATCGTGTTTTGGAACCTAAGTGATGATGGAGACCTAGTTTCCATGGGAGAAGGCATCAACCCATCAGTACGATACCAGTTTTCCTCTTCGGCTGTCTGCTGTTTTGTCAATCCGCCAAGGGGCAGAAGGATGCAAGCGTTTCCATCCAATTGCGTTTTATTTATCATGTTAACCACTATCTGCCTGATATTTCTCATAGATAACTATGTAGTTTTGCTACTTATCAGCTATAATACGATTTTTTTTTTGGATATTTTATAGTACGTAGAATACGTGTTTTCTTTTTTGCTCTTGTTGATGTCTGAGTGCAGCCATGAAAGTGGTATAGGAAACGGTGATCTGTCTCGTTGAGATCTATTTACGGTCCTGCGGCGAATATTTTCTGCTGTTTGGTCCTTAATTCTCTATTGCAAGAGATTATCCGTACATTATCTAAACGGTACAAGTTGACAAGCTAGTAATTCACTTTGACCTGCATAAGTGTTTCTATTATCCTTGGTAGACGTACCAGGTCAATTTCCTGTAATTCCAACGATTCATAAAATACAAAAATTTCCTGCCTTGCGTAATGTATGGTTCACAAGAACTATCGGTCGGATATGGTCCTTATGAGACCTGAACTATCTTTACTATTCAACGTTTATGTGTCCCACCGGGATCCCCTTTAAGTTTGTGTTTTCTTCAAGTATGTTTAAAATTGGGTTAGGGCTATGGGCCTAGCTATTAACCAGTCCAGGTTAAGGCCCACCTAAATAAGTCTAGCCCATGGGGCTGCTAGCAAGGCCAGCAGAATCAATTTCTGCCAGAAAGAATCTCTTTTCTGTTGACTGGATATATTCAATAAGCTTGCAATGACCTGTGAACATGTGTTCTGTTTAATTTATATTTTCCAATGGTTCAGGTACGTCACTCTCTTCGGCAATATTTTTGGTGAATAGAGTCAGTGTGAAAAGATATTGTGCTTTCGCCTTTATGATTCGCATAACTAAAACCAAAAGATTTATACGTCATTGCCTAATTGATTGAAATAGATATTCAAAAGCGCAAAACGACCTATGCATCAGTATGAAATAGACACGAGCAAATGTAAAAATAAAAATAAAAAAAAAACAATGCATAAATTTACAGCAATAGAATTATCAATCATGACAGCTTGTCATGATTGGACAATTCTCATCCTGTGATGGTTAGGATTGTCCACTTTTGGAAGGGTGTTTTTTGTGACACACGATCGAAGAAGAAAACAGTGTGGATTGATTTATTGCATGTTTCACCTCTTTCCGCCATGTTTTACGCAGATATCGACAAACGAACACATACCGTTCATGCGAAGCATTCCTTCACTCGAAAATTTTGTGGGTGTATGTCACTTCGTCCAGGATGCGCCCTAGCTTGTGGAATATGGATTGTACGTTTAAAAGAAGACAGACAAATGTACTGCAAGTTAACCAACGTTCTCCTGTTTCTCGTCTTAGGGAGTCAATCTCTACGGATGCATTCTGGCTTTTCAGCGCAGGAGTCGTAATAATTTAAACAAGAAAAGATGAGTTCACTGATTGCATTATGCATAGCCGTATTTTCCTATCTGGATCCACGCGCATTAATCATTCAAGGGGTACTTTGCCTGTTGTTCGTCCTTGGTGCCACATTCTCTCTCATTGCATTATTCGCGGTAAAATATACCTTATTTCCAATGTAACTCTAATAGCAGCCCATATTTCAGGATCTCCTCATGCTATTACGTGCAGCTCATCGTACCATGTGGGTGATCATCATATTATTTCTGGTAGACTTCTTTGCCAATATCATATTATTCGGTCTTCAACAATCACAGTATAATGGCTGGTGCGCATCAGAATCTCAGAACAACGTAGATGAAAGGATATGGATCACTTTGAGCAACGGTACACAGACAGAGTTTTCCTTTAGACCAGGCGACATCAACCTGAACGATTACAACTGTTTCAAGTTATGGGAGGATGAACTGAAGTTTTCTATCGCCATTTTTTTCACAATGGCACTTTGCTATGTATGTTGCGCGCCGGGTCATAGTATATAAACTTACTGGTCCTCTTTCCAAAACAGATTTACTGGGCTACCTGCCTTTGGTCTTACTCACAAAAAATACACATGATTGTGCATGAACAAGATCCCCATTTTGACTTACCCCATCCACCAGGAACGGCCATGTACAATATGAAACCTTCCCAAAGTGTTGATGCTCCGCAGGACATGGAGCAGCAAAGCCTGTCCCAAATCGTAACACGTTTTCTCAGGTTTCTGCCATCTAGATCATAAACCCGTCTGAACCCTGTAATATATTCTACAAGTCATTGTGCTGTTCGCTCTATTTGATTTTATGTAATTTACATCGGCCACGGTATTTTCATCTATAGTGCGCTATTAGACATATCGTCGATTGGGGTAGCGTCAGCATTGGTAGAGAAGCTGCTATTCGGTGCATTCGCAGTGTTTTGCTCAAGCTTGTTGCTAAGGTGCTTTTGTGTTGCTGCATATTTTGCCACACATCGATCGATGCACATCATTTCGCCCTTGTTCAAATCACCTTCATGATACTTTGTTGGAATGCATTTCTTCTGACAGGTTTCCAGAATTCTATCACTAATGAGATCAACGTTCTCTTTTATTTGCGGATTCACCTATTATAGAGTTGCATGAATTGATCAACTTGCTGTTCCGCCAGCACCAGGTTATCGGGATTGACGTATGTCTGAGAATAACTTGACCACATGCTCATGGTAGTTGTATGTACACTTGGTTTATGGTTGCCTCGAACGCGCTGCACCTGGCATTTCCAGGATTCGAAAGGAAGCAGTCCTTTCGGACACAAAAATCACGTGTATTGACTTGGATACAAGATGCTGTTGCCTTCAGCCAAATGTCAATTCTTAGCGTGAATTCCAAGGCAGACATAATGACCATACTTAGTATTTTAGTGAGAAAATGTTTCTATTGTTTTTGATGAGAAGGACCTCATGAAGAGAGGTGTAGAGTCAAACCTCCGGTTCAATAGAGTTTGGCCATTGCTTTCAAATCTCAGCCTTTACACAGGGTCCACCAAACTTTGAATGTCTAAACCTTCTTCTTTTCAAGTAAAAATAGGGTTGTTCAGATAACTTTGCTATAGTTGATGATATCTATCATGTAATCAGATAAAATTTTGCTAGCTTTGACGCTTTGGCTCGCTGTTAATTCTAAAGTTCGGTATAATTTCTGCAGGTTATAAATTTGGTGCACCATATTAGCCAGAGCAAAATATTTTCAACCGTTGCAGTTTGACCTGCAAAACCCTGTAGTAGTTATTATTTTACCAAATGCCAGTAGAGGACAAGTACAAAACTTTTTAACCAAAAAAGAAAAGGCTAACATTATCTGTACGAGAAAGAAAAACGCCAGCGTTTCTAAACCGACCCTTTTAGCTTCCTTCCTTCTCATCTCGTCTTGCATGTACGTGTATGTGTATCGTGTTACAGCATAACCGAGAGTAAATCTGCAAACGTTGGCGGCTGTATAACCCGGGTAATAACGACCTGGAGTCAAGGATACGTTGTTAGGCGTCGCGTATGTATATCACCAAAACAAGTATCGGATGGTAAGCGCCCGACAATGACATACTATGCAATATAGGGTATCGAAGTTATTTCAAGTAGTTCGTCAAAGTGGCGTATCGTTGCTTCCGTGTCATCATCCACATAGGTATCACATTGCGATCCTACATCGTTTGTATCGTCGTTGGGCAGTGGTAGTTTTGCCATTGCTTCAATTGTAGCACTGCTCCGTCGTCGCTTCTTACCACTTGTTAATAATGGAGTTTCCTTTATCTGTGTTCGAATCCGCTCATAACAAGGGTGTTGCTGCACAAGGTTTGCATAGTACTGTTGGAGTGTTGGTCCAGAACTTGTCAGTCGCCAGTCAATTAACTTTAAGAACTCTAACTCGAGTGTATTCAATTCCTGAGTGGATATACCACCAACTTTAGCATAGTGTGAATTGGTGCGGTATGAATCACACAATGCCTTGGAGGATACCGTTACGGCTGTGATGAGAAAGCGATGTACGGTGAGCGAGGATATGGTAAATTGAGGATGCAATTCACAGACGCGATCAATGTAGATGAGAAGGATCAAGAGACACGATTTTTCGACCGAGGTGTATTTAACGATGCGACGCAGGTAATCACCGAGTGTGATATTATTCGGGGCCGTTCGTGAATGAAAACGAGTGAGAGTAGAAGGTGTCAGGGGAATGAGGTCATTATGCGATATCAGTCTACCCAGCATATCCGCTATGCGCTATGTTAGACCTTTTTAGAAAGTTGTTATAGAGTAGTATTACCTATCATATGTGTCAAGTAATTGATATCTACGGCATAAAAATATTCGGGCACTTGAATGACAGTATCATTTACAAGCGATGGCGAAGTCTGGTTTTCCATGGCATCAAGTATAGGTGTAAGTCGGTGATCGGTTTAACGTAAATATTCAGCCGCAGGGTAAGGCGTTATAGCAGGGAATCAACCCCTCTCACTTGCTAAAAACCCCACAGATACTCATCAACTAAGCCACTGGTTACCGCCATAAAATTTAAACGGTAAGGTGAACAACGGTTTGTTTTTCTCCTTCTATATGAATTAAAGTGTAACATATCGTCTGATGTTTACAGAAGCATGGTACACAAGAAGAAAAAGGCGGCGCTAAATTCACCCCACCAAGATTGAAAGAGCTGCGATTCATCAATGACTAAAAAGAATCGATGGTAGACAAATCCTCACATAGAATAGAAAGAAGGTATAATCATCCTCATTATACCCTCATAAACAACCTTATGTGAGTTTCTCCGGTGATGCGTACTTAAGTTAAAGCAGTAACGAGAATAGCTCGCGTTGGGGTTGCGGTCAAAAAAAAAAAATTTGTGCGCGGCAATATCCGCTTGGCTACTTCAATTTTTGAAGTGGCGACCAATGCAGAATTTGTGAAACGTTGACAGGTGGAAGACGTAGGTGATCATGACATGGGTGCACAAGCTGACAAAAACGTCTCTCCCGCATAGAAAGCTACAATATATTATGTATTGTCCGGAAAAGCTTAAAATAATATTCAGAGCCAAATGTATTCGGTGTCCTCTTCATGCTATTGTAGGACAAAAACCTCGCATATATTAAGAAAAATGAAATAGCTCTGTTAGAGACAAAAAAAAAAAGAGGGTGTATTTCCCTCTGCTATCGTCATCAATATCTGTATTAATGATCCAGATTTACTGACCGCTAAACTGAATAGAAAACTGGCACACACCACAGCGTCGTTGAATATATTTTTGTACGATCCAAGTAATAGGAAAGTTAGGCTTCGTACAATGATGTCATTGTTTTAAATGTAAGTGATAGTACTTATCGTGCTAGCATCTTTCATGGACTCATTTTATAAATTCATTCGTTAAAGACCTCTTTACTGCAGACCTTAAAAAAATATTGCGGCTTACACATCTTCCTTTTTCCTCACTTCACTACATCCTTAAATTACTAATCACCATTTTGTAGAAGTACATTACCTAATTATACAACTACGTGGATATTATATTGTATCCCAATCACTAGGCATTTTCCTTTGACAGACGAGAACAAAAAAGGTTCCGAGATTTTGAGACCGTGACTTCGATATGCCTGTCGGCGAAAGCAAATACTGATTGTGTGGAGGAGTAAGCTGTCTTCCCATAAACGATGCCACCAGCGGAATCATACCGATGCGGTAAAAGGAAACGTTCGCCGGAAGTGGAAGAGGAAATAAGCACAACGGAAGGACCTATTTGTCCTATATGTATGCAAGATTACGTTAATCGAACATTTGTGCGATCTTGCTTTCACTCTTTTTGCTTTGTCTGTATTCGACAATGGATCAACATCACGCCAACATGTCCATTATGCAAACAGACAATCGAACATCTTGTATATAATGTCAATGATGAAAAGAATACATTCCAGGAGTACACGCTTGCAGACAACCCCAAAGATGAGAAGCATGATCCGCCGCTTGAGCCTGCGATATTAACACCTCGAGAACGGCTTCGTCTTCAACGATCGCAGATCTATAGACGATCACTGGCACCTACCTATCCAGCGCCACCTTCTCCTCAATTAGCACGCATACAACACATCTCGCCGGAAAACATGCCTAGGGTAAACAGACTGCTCTCAATGCAAAGCACGCTGAGTTTAAATCATCCAGGCTGCCGTATTTATTGAACGCGAATTGCCAGCAGTGATGGGAGAGATGTACGATCCCTTCATAGAGACGCACATAAAAAATATACTACTTATACCCTACCACAAAAATCGAAAAGAAAAATCCAAGATGGCGATGGACGATCCTGATATCATCAAACAACTGTCTGAATGGATCAGTGATGACGACAACGAAGCGATTGCACGAAGATTTATCGCAGAATTAATGGCATTTTTAAAAAGTGGTAGTAACTACAACTCATTTGTATCTAGTACAGTTTATAAAAATCTATCGGCATCATGATGTGGTTTATTAGCAACGACGACAACAACAAAAAAAGAATAAAAGATAAGGACAAACCAAACCCCATCCCGTCGTCGTCATGACTCTATGCCTCCAACGACAGCGCTATAAGAAGGTAAGTGTGCACGGCTATGATTGTTTATTGATAATGATCCAAATTCCGGAAGGCCCCATGCCCTTCTGGGGTCATCGTCATCACAACGCAACGCAATCAGCAGTGCCGGATCGTAAGGCAGTGATCGCCATGTCTCTTCGTACGTTGGCAGCTGAGTATTCATCACACAAATAGTGATCGGCAGCTCGACCCGGAACTCGGAAGGGCATCCATCCATAGGCCATAACATGATGTCGAACTTGAGTTTATGCTGTACGCGCACAGCCTCATTTCGAACATCGCATTGAACATCCGTTGATGATTCGGGAACATTAATACACAGTGTTTTGCTCCATATGATAGCTCGATTTGGC
Source organism: Saksenaea oblongispora B3353 (assembly GCA_000697495.1). Lineage (NCBI taxonomy): Eukaryota > Fungi > Mucoromycota > Mucoromycetes > Mucorales > Saksenaeaceae > Saksenaea > Saksenaea oblongispora. The sequence continues at coordinate 88,111 of JNEV01001633.1, forward strand.
CCACGACTCCGCCTAAAGCTGTCTTCGCGAAGGTACCGAATAATCCGACCATGTCGCTTTGGTTTTCCTCCGAATCGACCGTGCACAGCACGACAACTCATGTACTCTTTGAATGTACATATCAAATGTTTCAAACGAAGATCTTCCACCAATGCTTCCATACGAACTCTAGCCAACCAAAATCGCTGTGAGAACTTTTTTTTCTAAAAAAAAAAAAGTCCCTTTTAAACCTACCGGATGTGAATGTTGTCACCAAACGCATAGGTTTTGGAGGGTATCGATATTTCATAATCCAATTTATTTCTCCATCTATTTGCGACTGACGTTGGTGCTGTTAACGGTATTTCGAGCATGGTTATTTGTCGTGAAAGGTAGAGAGGTCTTTGAACCGTATAATCGGAAAATAGCGACTGTCGTATCACCACTGCATAAAGTTGATATTCGACAACGTAATAGTTAGCTACTTGTGTTGATTCTGGTAATTCCCCAGAAAGTGGGAGTTCAAATGGAAATGTATGGTCCCCCGCATTGATCCTGTAGGAAGTGGATCGAGAGGGTAAAAATGACCATTCATGCTTGATCAATGGATGCACCTCCCGAAAAAGGCGCTCATGCCCGTTCCCAGTAGCTGGTAGTCATCAGTCAAACAATTTTTCGCACTTAAGTATTCCGGCCACGCTTACGTTCCGTCCATTTCACCGTCATCGTTCCGGTAAACCGGAGAAAAATGGACTTGACAGTAGTTGGCTTCAACAAGTATAAGCTAAGAACACCCCGCAGGACGCAACCCGATGATTCGGATCGGGGGCCTCTCATCACCAGACGATCACTTTCCAGATGTATCTCTAGTGTTTGTCTTGTGCTCTGTTTCATTAGTTATGAAAACAAGAGAAAAAGTGGGGAAGAAGAATTTTTTTTCTTTTTTTGCTGCTAAAAAGCTTAAACGTGGGTAGGGCGGAGACTACAACGCGTGTCACGGGAATTCTCAATTAGGCAAAGGCGTTCTACTATGAGTTACACGGAGTGTGGGGTGACAAGCCATGGATATTCTCCCCAGCAGAAACAAGAAGCGCAAATATCTTTATTGATTGCCAGAAATGACATTTGTAAATCATCAGCCTTTTCATATAACTGAGATGAAACGAAAATTCTCACGCTTCAAATTCTTTGAGGTGCTTTTTCCCCAGTGCTAACAGAACATTTCGGATCGGAGGGGACCATTAGCATTGACCTTAATGGATGATATTAAGTTGCATGCAGTGTTAAAAAAATTACGGACTTTTGAAGAGATATTTGCTTCAGCTAAATATTTACTTTTGCAACCATGTCGAATAACTTTTGCACGTGGAAACATGTCTCTTCGCATCAACTTAAAGCCTATCGAGCTGGCTCATGGTATTCATGGTAGGTTTTCTAATAACCGGTGGGAACGCGTACAATGTTTCAGATATCAGGACGTGATGAGTATTTAAAAGCGCGAGTCATTTTTTTGTCCTTCGGCCCTATTTCCATAAAAAGAGAAACCGTTATTCTGAGTACGTGCTGGGAATGACTATACAGACACGGTTGTTCTTATCCTCTAAACTCTTGTAAAACTTAAAACGGTCATCATGTCATATCTCGGTGTGAAACTGGCCTTACCACTCGATGGGAATGCCTATCGGGGGTAAATGAACGTGAAATATGAGACGTATTAACCATGAAGGCTGCTCAGGTACAGTTTGCGTTTACCAGAGAATTAGGTCAATATATGTACTAATGACTTCATAGCACAGACTTGGCACTTTATGAGGTAAAAACACTTTGTTGCGTTACTGCTACTCATCTTACTGTCGCGGATGAAACAGGCATGCAGAATGTATAAAAAGGAAAAAATGACTATTTGGGTTCAGGGACTCGCCGACGGTCTATTATCACGAAATAGTACATATTTGTGTTATCCTCCGTCACCGACGAAGGGTAATCATATTCATCAAAAGAAATAGATTGACCGATTCAGATGGTGAAAAATGAGTTAAATAAAACTATTCTTCCTTGGATCAAGTAAAGTGCAATATATCTAAGAGTAAAAAGAATACAACTTCAATTATAAGCATTACCTGCGTTTGGAGCGGGTCTGATCCTGGTCCACCCGTATCCCAGAATGCTCATAATATTTGGATCAGGAATTATGTTGATCTAATCAACTACAAATTATAGCATGTCTGCCAGAGGATGATTTGATAACAGGGTTCCGAACCGTTCAATATCCTCGGCCCTCTGGAATGGTTCTTTGATGAAATTTTATTGCATGAGTACTGCTGAAGGCCAAACTTTCGGGGTAGCATTGCGAACTGTTTAGAGGAATCGATACCTACGGCGACGCTGCAATTGCTTATTTTATAGTACACGTACTTTACTAGTTTTCCAACCATATCATAGAGTGCCTAGATTATATATTATGCATACATTCTAGTCTACAGCATTGCATTCTACGTGTGGAAACAAAAAACAGCGTGCATGTTCACGGTCCAAGCTATGTCGTGCGACCCAATAAAATAGTACGACGAACTATTTACACGAAGTTTTTATAGCTCTTTCTTTACGACTAAAGACGCCTAAGCGTTTGTTTTGCGAAAACAACGAATGCACCGCAAACGTGTGGGCATAATGGTAGAAAATGTTTGTACAAGAGTGGAAAATTAACACATGATCGACGATTCTCTGATATTCAGCCTATCCATAAAAGGGAGATCAAAAATTTAACCATGGATCCATTAACACCTGGTCAATGGTGGGACGCTGGTTCACTTGACGATCCAGCATCTTTTGTAAAACATTCATAGCACCTACGTAATGTCGAGTATGATTATCGTTGCTTCCTTCGTTCGCACTTTTTTTTTACCTGGTACAGGCACACTTGGGATCCGTAAATCACCATCGAGAATTTCATCTACGGAATAGAACGGTGTTTCTCGATAGATCAATGTATACAGAAGTATTCCAAGACTCCAAATATCTTGTGGAGGGCCTTCATAGGCCGTGCCTTTCAGAATTTCAGGGGCACAGTAATCAAGTGTTCCACCAAATGTGTCAAATGTCCGTGACTCTCGGAAGTACGCTGCACTGCCGAAGTCGATAAGATAGGCGGTTCCCGATGCATCTAACAGAACGTTCTCGTCTTTGATATCTCGATGAACAATATGATGGTGATGTAGATGTTGAACACCTTCTGCTATTTGACGAAAAATGGCTCTGATCTCTTGCTCTGTCATGTGTTCGTTCAATTCGATATAGTCAAACAGGTCCATCACCTCGTCCTGTGTCTCCATAACAACATAATAAAACTCATCGTCCTCGTGGTAGGTTACTATATAGAATAGAACATTTTGATCAATCTCACCATCAGATGCGTACACATAGGCTTCTCCGTTACTGCTTACCAAGCTTGCAGCAATTCATATGTGGGTTTTGTTGTAGTTTCCGTAAAATGTGTATTTCTAGCGGGATTGTCCCTGTTTTTCGATCCCTAAGATAGCGTGAGCGCCATGCTTGGCTACATCGTTGACATCGAATGTACCTAATCCAGGAGTCCACTACAATCCTAGATTTGACGATATATTTGATCACCAGGTTTTTCTAACAGTGCGATCCAGATCAGCCGATTTCAACTTTAAGAATGGGAACACATACTTTTGTTTCATCATCTTTTCTGTAGGCAAGTTTAACAGTTCCATAAGCGCCTGTACCTAAAGTATCGGTAATCGCATAGTCATCAAGTGGGTGTCTTGTATAGCCTGTAGGTTTGCTTGCTACCGCGGCTTCGTTCTTGATATCTGCTTGCCTTCCGTTTTGCGTTTTCAGTCCAAAGGACGCCCATCTTGCTGTTTTCTTCACTTTTTTCTCGGCCTGCTTCGCCGGCGGTTTACCATTGTCTGTAGCTATTGATTCGCTACTGCACAACAATTTACGGTTGTCATCGTTTAATTTGAGGGACGTTGCCTTCCGTTTTTGCCGGCTAGATAGTGCATGTATTCGGTCGTACGTCACCCAAACGCCGATGAGCTCTTCTTCCTCACTTTCAATCCATCGCAGCTGTAATTGTACTTCAAAGCGCGATCCATCACGGTGAACAACGTAAATCGGTGGCAACGCATTGTTACTGTTGTTAGAAATCAACGAATCTCGGTCGGAGGAGAGGGTGTATCGATGGTTAATCTCGGATAATGCTCGTCGACATACGCTACTGTTTACGATGGCTGTGCTGTAATGATAGCCTTGTTTTCTAAGTCTATCCACGATAACTGGGAACTGCGGGAGTATTTTATCTATGTTCATTTTGTCTACAAGTTGCTGAGGTTCAAAGCCAAATAAATACTTTGCTGGGACGGGGTTGGTACTTTGTATCGTGCCGTCACTCCGAGCAGTTACCATACCAGCGATGGCTGGCAGTGAAGTAATTTTAATCACGTAATGTCCGTTGGAGCCGAGATGTGCTGTAAAGTGCCGCTGAAAGTTGATCATGATAGGGAAAAAAGCACCTGATTTCGATCGGCTGCCGTAGAATTTGAATGCTTCGACAGTCTCGGGATCAAATGTTCCGAAGGATGGGATGAGTGTGCCGATTGGTTTTCCGATAATTTCGCTCTCTTCGTAACCGTAAAGTTCCTTCATCATCCCAAAGACTTTAAAAACGGTGCCCTGTACAGATTAGTTCAGCAGCAGCAGTGGTTTGTAATACAATGTCTTGCTACCTTTTTATCGACATAGGCGGACAGCGAACTTTCATAGATCTCCTCAAAGATCCATATATAAACTTTTTGTCCCGTGTCGTTTCGCTTCTCTTTCAGCCACAGCGATGCTGCCGCTTTTTCGCCGCCCATTTTGATGATAGGTACCTAAAGGGAAATCGGTGAATAACCCCAGATAAATCGGTTGGTTGAAATCATACAACGTTGCCGCAAACAAGTACAGATCCTGTATCGGGTAATTGCTTATCGTTTGGTAATAAGGTTGACATGGCTTTTCGCTGTTGTAAAATTCCGGAGATTTTTTTTCGAAACGGTGCCTCGAGCGCTTTTAATAGGGAAGTACCAACATATGATTTGTCGATACCAAAAGAGAGACAGGCGATATCATTTAACAACAAAATCGTTCCATTCCAACTTGTAGTAAAGATGGCCTGATTTTGGGGTAGGAATCTACTTGGCGTGTGAAGGGCTCGTGTATAGTGTGGAGAGAATGAAGTTGGCGACTCTGCAGTCGTCTGCTCGTTGTCGTCTACGTGGCAACAGTTGACCGTTTTCCGTCGAAGAAGCGAAAGATCATCGGAGTTGACATTGACGTTCGCATGTGGCGGGTTCGCTTTCACAGGATAGGAGAAACGCCGATTAGAAGCACCAAGTGTCCACTGGATTTGCTGAATATAGTCCAGTGCACGTTCTAAGCTGTTTTTGTTACTTGTTCTTCGCGGACGGACAGGAGAGAAACTAAAGCTGTGCAACGATTCTGTGGCAAACCTCGTGATGGCATCTTCCTCGTGCATTGTTATTTGATCATTTAGGCTATTCTCACGAAATCGAGTAAGACCCGTCGATGGTTGGTCATCGGCCAAACAGCCATCTACAGAAGTGGGTTTACTTTGGAACAGGTTAAGCATGTCATAGCAATCCTAGTCGTATACCTAGTCATATCGCTTGTGTCGGAATCGCTGCCGCTGTCTATAGTGTGAGTTATTCATAGAACACGAAAAAGAGTCCTTTTACTGTAGCTAAACTCTACCTGGTGTTGCTGATTGTGCTGGCCACATGATTAAAAATCAAAAGACAAGCTGTTTTGAAACAACCGCACGTACAAAAGTAAACTTCGTAGGCAGAATAATTAACCGTCAATGCAATCAGCACATGTAGAATTTCATTGGCCAGTAAGTCGATAAGCCGTGTTTTATTTGCAGAAACTGATTTGATTACAGCCTGAGCTAGTAAGCACACCTCTATAATTACATTCTAAGCTTTAAGTATACTCAAGGAAGAGTCGAGTATTAGCGTGATCGTTTCAAGCTGGCAGGTACTGTGTTATGTAACACATTTAAGATAGGGTCTTGATTCAGTGTGCGTCTTTTGGGAGACGGGCGGTTTTTATCCAGCCTTGGTTGGCGCAATGTCTGATCAATAAGATGTTCGCATACGCGTTTCATTTCCAACGCGTCTGACGGCTTTGTCGTAAATGTTTCTGGGTATCGAAGGCTACCAATCGGTTAAGGAACACTTTAACTACCTTGTACACGGCTTTTTTTTTCCTACCTTAGCCACATATAGAGTATGATGGTTTTGTGTAAATTTTCTAGTTCTCTAAGTGCTTTGTCGCTGTTGCCCACGCCTGGCAGCGTGACTAAAGCGTCAAGTTGGCAGTTTCTTTTCTTGCTAAAAGACCTCGCCATCTGTTCCAAAGCGGTCATACACAGTTCACTGTCTGTATCGGCTGGAGACACAACGAACTGGTAGCGATGGCGTAATGGCATGTCAATGTGTTCTATTGCATCTGCTATCCGCTATAGAAAGCATGTTAGAAGCCTTCAACCAAAGCATTCTGGTAATTACCCTTTGCTCTTTCACATTACAAAGGAAAAATGTTTGTCCTACAGCTGCAAACTCTTCAAATTTTTCCTACGCAAATGTAAGTAGCCGTAAGAAACAGCTATAACCTACCAGGAGGCTCGAGTAAGAAAGACCTTTCAGATGCTGCGCAAACGCTTCCAAGACACGTAAAGGTGGATGAAGTCCTGCCAGCTACATAGGCGATAAGTATCCATGTTTCCCAGCACCATCCCACTGTACCTCTAAGTGCTGTATAGGCGCCTGCATCGATTGCTTTACATAGTTCAAATCTTGCTCAGACATTCTATGGGCCATATTAAGGTGATATATGATTCCTTCCGTTTACATACGTTGTCACTATGCCAGATTCATACGCAGTTCCAAAACGACCGGAACGTCCAGCAATCTGCTTGACTTGCGAAGTGGACAAATAGGCAAGGAAGTTCCCGTTGTACTTTTGCACGGACGAGAAAATTATCCGTTTAACACTCCTACATAGCTATAAGTACCCAGTTAACCGAATTTAACCACGCACAGATTCAAACCCATGCCGATGGCATCTGATGCGACCAAGACATCCAAGGAACCGTCAGGCTCATTAAACGATTTGACCTGTAGTGCTCTAGTTTCTACGCTATAAGTAATATCTGTAAGCAAAGATTTATTACCAGGTGGAAGCGCCCCATAAACAACAGCGCATCGCAATCCCGTCGCATTTTCAATACGTTGCTTCATATCAAAGATCATAGGCCGGGAAAATGCAACAATGCAGTCGCCCTTCTCAATTTTGCGAAAATCTTTATCTAGGGATTGGTTGGCAACTTCGAGTGGTGTCATTCGATCATAGTGATGGATGATCACCTCTTCTCCAAGCGCTTTCCCCATATTCTTGATGAGAGGGACTGCTGAAGGCTCACCACACAGATGGATCTCTTTAGCTCGCAGGCCAAGAAATGCCTCAGTCCAAGCCCAACCTCTCTGTGGATCTCCAATCATCTGAATCTCATCAATCACAGCCACCTCCAACGGCTTCTCAAGATCTGCCATTTCTACTGTAGAACTTGTAAGACGTGCATCAGGAGATACATTTCGTTTCTCCTCGCCAGTCAATAGATTGCAAGGAATTCCCTCCGCATTCATCCTTTCAAAAATTTCATGCGCCAACAGCCGTAGAGGACCACAGTACAATCCTGATTCGGCATCCTTTAGACGCTGTAACGCTTTGTGCGTCTTTCCACTGTTGGTAGGACCTACGTGGAGGTAGATCGTTCTTTTTGTTTGGTTCAGCATCTATTGTTATTTTTGCATTCTATCGATGGTTACCTTTGCATACGTCTGGCATGCGGAAACCATTCATTCGGTGCCCTTAAATCACTCAGTTTCCTTAACATGTCTAATTTCTCCTGCGTAGCCTCTGGCAGGAAAGGTTTGGCAAATCCGTAAAATGCGGTAAGCAACATCCTGTCCGCCGCAGCTATCACACATATCTATCAATTGGAAACAGTCATGCAGCCACCACAACCTACCTAGATTTTCATTGTTGTCATAAGTTGCCAATATTTCCTGCGTGTTGCATCCGGGTACCTGCCCCGCAAGCACAGCTTTGGTAAATTTTTCAGCAAGATCTGTAAATGTTTTGCCAGAGATGCCTATATCGGTTGCTTTGCGTCGCATGGCAGCATTTTTTCCAAAAAACTTGAGCCGTGTCTGGAAAGCTGGTTTTCTTCTTCGTTACTACCTATCACACTGTTTCGTAGAAGCACATACTGGATTCTGCCCATTCCTGCGCTTTCCTGGAATGTAACAGCGCCTGCAGATCAGCACGATCTCGAAACATTCGATGACTGCCAGAATCCCCTGCTGCTTCCTGGCGACATGCTTGCCGTTGTGTGAAAAATCGCACACAATATGTGTCTCTGCCAATGCCCCGCCGCACCCATGCTATTCCTCGTACATAAAGATTGTCAACACGCAACATGTTTGACAATGAGCTGGCACGTCACATCCCTCCCCGTTTTTCTCTCTGGGTGTCGGATTGAATAAAACACCTTATTTACTTGAATTTGCGATGAGATTTTGCCGTAAAACTTTTTCTGCTGCTATACGCATAAAATTAATTATTGGGCAACGCCAAATGGCTGTGTAGTAACCACTATGTTTAAAGAATTGCTTTGGGCTTCCCCGATAATTTTGATTTCAGGATTCTAACTGCTAGAAACTCAAAACAACCCAGCTTAACGATGGGAGGGCCTCCAGAGACTGTCAGAGTCTCTAGAATAAAAATGTACCTATCCTTATGGGCCTTGATTCACAAGAACAACAAATACACCTCCATCACTGCGATTTATTTCAGAAAATAATTAGCCACCAAAATAGGCTCAATCCATATGGAGTTGACAGCAGAGACATTCACCGCCGAAGTAGCATATTATTTTAGCTGTGGGCTTCTCTATATCGTGGATGAAAAATGGGGTTTTCAACCTCACCTACTGTATCAGGGTTTGCTTCATACCATACTTGGGCTATTGGTAAAATTTGCCATTTCTATCGCATATGATTACATTAGAAGACGTGAGGACTTCTTCCTATACGGCAGAGTACAGCATTTATAAAACTTGTCCAATGTAATGTAAACTTCCCAGACTTTCGAAGTGAAGAGTTTTCGCCAATTGCATACTGCCACTCTGTCCCTTATGAACCAAACTATTTCGATAAATTTACCTATTCAAATGTATGAGTCCTTATTATTTTATTCAGATGAAGATAGCTGGGCTCATGATTACGACTGCGTAGCAGTATTATTTACGGTGAAATGAGATATATAGTTATTCTGGGAATCGGAAGCGTTCTAGCGGCCGGCAAGATGCAACGACTACCGTAATCTAAAAGAATATCCGAATTTGGCTATTTAGGTCTTTCCACAGAAACCTTCTATTTTTTCAATCAAACAACTTTACTTTTTTGGGGGAATACGCTCTGTAAAATACACTCTAAAATATCCTTGTACGAGCCCTCCGTTTTATTGCATCCTAAAAAGGCCAATATCTAAGGATTCTCGGAAAAAGCTCCATACCGTAGCACATGGTTAAACATGGCGAATCTTGGGGATTTCCTTTCCGTAGCGAATACTCCTATCCTATAGGGCTTAGTAATAGATCGCTGTACAAATTCACTTGCTTTGTAAGTAGGCAATTTTTTTTCGGAGGATCAAAGTGTTTTTCTCCGGTGCTAAGAATATACCATTGTTGGAAATTCTGTTAATGACAGGTTCCGCGTACTAATCCAACGAAGTACCGCCCATTCACGGCAACGTATGTATATGTCAACCTTGTTCATAGAACCTTTTTATCAAATGTAACGGAACGGGAAAGGCTGTTTTCAAACAGAGATTCTTCAGACGGGCTGACTCAACATTTTGTGCCTGTCGATCGGTAATTCTTGGAAGAACACTCCGAACCGTCACAGCTCTTCTTACTTGCTGCTGATTGGTCTTGACGGAGTTCAACGCAGGGTGATCAAACAATGCGTGCTCCACGCAGAGTGTGATGCTATCAGTTTGAGAAACGATATGCACGTCCTCATTACGTACAGGCACATCACAACAATATGAAGATTGGTTGTCTTTGAACGTAGCTCTATATGCCCGACGAGGAATCAGCAAATATTTATTGTGCTCGATCCTTGCCCCAATCGTTATGAAAACGCGTAGAATCTCACGTCAGACTTAAAGCACAGGCTGCTCTACCCTATGTCTTGTGATACTTCTCTATGATAGAGTATCTATTTATAGTAATAATTTGAAACAACAATACGTGCCTATTAGATCTTAAAATAATAAGGATCTAACAGATGAGAGGTGTTTTGAAAAACGTAGAAGTAGAATAGGTTATGTTAAACAGCCAGATAGACTAATTTTAGATTGTCGTATAAGGCCTCTTTTGTTTCTACAAATTGGATTCTACTTTTGGCACAGTGTAAGGTGTTCTGAATCGATTTTAATAACAAATAGTATCTGAGATCGTTTCGATGCGAAGATGGGATGATGAGAAGAGTCTATATCTGTAGCTATAGAGGAATTGTGGAAGGGAGATAGAATTTTAACACTGTACTATAGTAATGAATTACTTTTTCATAGCAGCTTAGTCATAAACCACAACCACACCACCACCTATCTCTAGGTGTGTTGACACCCTAACAAGCTATTTTTTTTAAAAAAAAAAAACGGAAACACTAGAAAGGCAAACCGAGTATACTTAAACACACATGATTTCTTAATTTACACTGAAATCCTCGGAAAAGAAAATGCTTCATGTACAGTAAGTTTTATTTAGTACACAATTGTTTTAAAATAACAGAGAAAAGTCAGCCGTTCTGCAATTCTTGACTAACTGTCTGGTATTACTCCCGATGTGCTTCCTAGCACAGGTTTCAGACACTATTTTCAATGTGTAAAAATAGATCCATGTAGATGATAGTATCAAGTGCTCGATTGAGACAAGCAAGTATTTCACGAGATAAATATAGCGTTGAAAGAGACTCTATGAGGAATAGAAAGGGTTCTGTAATTCAGTATCGGTTTGCACTTTATCCAAGGGAAGCAGTGACAAAAGTGATACGTTAAAATAAAAACTTTTGTCAACGTTGCAAACGGATGGATATGGAAATATTTACTTTTGCCACCGTCTGTCTTACAGGAAGGGCTGCTATGTCGAATGATCATCATCAATATATCCGAAAACGCATGTACGGAAAGTAATACAGCTGCGGACTGGTGCCCAGGCGATAAACACGTGTACCCATGTAATTTTCAAACGGTAGCTATCATCCTGTCTGCCTCTGACATCCTCTCCGCACGTTACACCTATTTCCTTTAATTGTAAGTTGAGAGCTTACACTGTTTCCGGAATTACTTGAAATTGGTGTCGCCAAATCAGTTGTTGGGGTATCCTGATGCAAAAAAGAAAACAAAAAGGAGGGGCAGTGAGTGAGTAAATGATGTTAAATGGAAGTAAAAAGACAGACTCACTTTGGAGTCGGAAGAATTGGCTTCATGAGGATTCACGAGGATTCACGATACTTTGTTGTTGTTGTTTTTCCGGCTGTTGTTGTTGTTGACGCACTTCGTTTAAAATGCCGCTTACTATTCCTTCTGCTAGTCCACCATGAAGACTGCAATTTGCAGTGACCATCTTGATAGTCGCTTTTTCCTGTAATAATTATGAATGAAACATATTAGAATTATTACTGATCTTGTTTTACGCGTATGACTTCCCCTTGCAGCTTCCAATAAATAGTTATCCAGACGTTTGTTGTAATAGCCATCAGACGGATTTTCACCCTTTTTTTTCCAGGTGTTGCTTAACATGATCAGCGTAATTATTGATAGGAGAGCCAAAAGCCTTGATTTGCGCCACCTTGACAAAACCTTCGTGTATTGCACCATACACCATGTGATCACTTCTTAGGGGTTAGATGTTTACCCGAATTGATACGAGCGTTGTTTCTACGGTTGGGTTTTATCTTTCATAATTTCCCTATTCTGGCTCTATTTGAACTGCCTCGTTGAACATGAGTACTTCAGTATTTTATTTTATTGATGGGTTTACTTGGGCTATAGGACATTTAGTAGCGACAGGGTGGGAGTATGTATCATATTCTAAGCTTGTTGACTTACCACCATGTGATCACTTGCTAGAGCGTAGATACTCACCCGAATTGATACGCTTTCCCAACTGTAGAGAATGCGACCAAGATAAGTATTTGAAAGAACCAACACCAAGTAGATATTGTATTGTACGATTGTATCTATTTTTTTGTACACATTTTATCCATGGGACACATCTTTTAGAAAGACAGAACTAGGGGGAAATACAACAAACGTCTACTTCATACCATTGGATCATTGTGAAGGTATCATGCACAGGACTGTTCTGTTCAGCTCGTCTTTAGTTAGGTCGTCTGTCCTGGGGACGACAAATTCTGACTCACTGTGAATAGACCAAGGCAGGTGAAAAAATGATAAATGTAAAACGTCATGGTACTAGTTCTCTTTTTTTTCTGGGAGAGTAATAAAGTATTTGTATACCAGAGGGGAGAAGGGTTGATAGGCAATTTACCATTTGGATGGTATGGGCAAGAATGTGAACGGAACAACAACAGCAGCAGTAGCAGTAGCAAAAAAAAAAATGGCGATCATCATGGAATAGATACTCTGGACTCAAAACGCTACTATTCGGTCATGGTCTTTGGCTACTGATGAAACCCAACTACGAAAACGTCGTTCTCATTCTGACCTATTGACTCCCACTTTTTGCCGCATTGTCAATGTAAGTCTGAACAATAGTAACATAGTAGCTTGTACTTATTTTTGCTTCTTTTCTCTTACTCTTAGGACATACGAAGATGTAAATGGATAGGAAGATCATCTTGATGATACTATATATATCTTGAATTCAAAAACTACAATGTGGTTCTGGACAATGCATAGAACAATCGTTTACCATTGAACCGTGGATACTTACCGCTACATTTGTCTCCCTCCCTTCTCTCCCGAATTCAATGCAATCGATCAATTCTGGCCCAAGGTGGAATGACTGATCAAGAGGTAAACATTGTTGGACTCTGACACACTATCTGTAAGAAATTTGAGCTTGCAATATAATAATTCACAAGGGTGTCTCTGTGGATATCTTGGCCCTGCTATTTTTTTGATATTTAGTGTAGTTTAGTTTACCTTGCTTTTTATTTTGTTTACATTATACGATTTGATGCTTTTCACTATTACGCCCAATAAACTTTTTTTTTGTATACTGCTATCTTTTACATTATCTATCCTTATTTTTTTTATTTACATCGAACATTAGTATACCCCGACATGTGTTTTATTCACGTGCGACATCGATCTCAAGAGGTGCGACAAGTAACCGTGGAAATACTGAATTTCGGTCAAAAAGCGGGATGGTCACCACAGTTAGCAAGTCAACCCGGGAAACATGTGAGCCTAGAATGGAAAATTTCATGTCGAAATACAGAGGTCTAGGTGGAAAATGTGCAAAACTACACATAAACATTTAAACTTTCTAAAGATAGATTATTAGGTGTATGTCTGGTATTCAAATTTTTATCTTCCTATTAAAGATATTCTCGAAGGACCGATTTAGAAAATAATGCCTCAGTAAGCTTTGCTACAGCCGTGTGAAAAAAGTATAGAGATGGACTCGCAGCCACGAGCTTTTTTTTTTTTTTTTTTTTTTGGTGATAGTTAGAACACATGAGGCTACGACTACCCTGTTCGTCAAGAAAGATGTGTGATTAACGATAAAGAACATTTACTTCCTTCCTTGAGACGATGAAGCTCCTGTTTCGCAAAGTGCACCGAAGGTTCCATAGGATCCTGCATATAGTCCGCTATTCTATCATGCTTGTACCAACTGCAGCAGTGACTCAATCGTGCAGGAAAAGGATCATGCTTCGTAACAGAGGCTTGTGTCCGGTCGCAGTTCCGTTTTGGTTTTCAAAGATTTTTATTTGCCTTTACCATACGGTATGCTGCGTTTACAGCATATTTTCTTCTCTTTTGAAGCTCAATGGAGGTCATGATAGCCTGCGCCTTTCTATTTTGGAGACGTGGATAGCCTCCTGTCTCAGACTACCTACTTTCAATGGTCTCATCATGCAATTTTCCCAAGTAGTGCTGCTTGTGAAACGGCAGGCAAAGTTGTTTCATGTCGTGTACCTGTTCAAGCATAAGCTTCTTAGCTACAGGCTAAGCCAAAGAAGTAGAACCCTCTTTATTAGAGTAGTGTCTGTTCTAGCTAGAAAGAAAAATAAACTGCGATAGTTTCCCAATATAATAAAACCGACTATCTCGGTCGACTGACCAAAATGTACAAACGATGCATCTCCCCCATGGTTGCTGTGTCTGGGAAAGCAATAATGTGCCAAGCCATAACGGTCGAATTTGGAGTCATGTATCACAATGGCTGAGGATTTCCTGGGATTTTCGATGCTCAGCAAAAGTGGATGGCACACCTACCTGTCATGTACTGTACGTGCGACCCAGCCACGTTGGGGGAAAACAACAAAAAAAGTTCACTGCACAATACATATTTCTAAATCAAGCTTGAGCAGTAAACCGGGTACATGTTTGTCATCATATTCACCTGAAATGAATGGGGCGATATAGTCATATCCAACATCCGACCGTTCTAATTTTTTTTTTTTTTTTTTACATTCTGGTATTCTGTCCATTGGGACCGTACTCGGCTAGCGATGGTTTATTTTCCGTGTTTTTTTCAGTTTTTGGTGATTTAAAAAAAGAAATGCAGAAGGAGTGTAAAAATAGGAATAGCAGATCGCAGTGATTTGCTATGTAGGGCTTGAATTGAAAAAGTGACACAAACAAGTCTGTGTCCTTCGGTAGACCCACGTTTCGGGTGGTGAAATTACCAGGGACGCGTATCGAGTATAAATACTTGGGTTATATCCCAGGTGACAGGTACCTCAATAACCCCAACGTCGTCCCATTTTCATCATGCGTACAGATTTGATCCTCACTTTGACCGCCGCCTTGGCCTCTGTTGCGTCCGCTCTTCCAATGAGCAAGCGCGCACCTTCGCCTGTTATTGACAAGTGTACTCAGCCCGGTACGTTTGCCTTGACGTTTGACGATGGTCCATTCGAGTACACCTGGGACCTTGCCAAGTCGCTGAATGCCCAGGGCATTAACGCTACTTTCTTCATGAACGGCAACAACTTTATGTAAGCTTCTGCAGGAAGTAGCCGTCACACGAACTGACAGACCCTCTTTTTCTTTTACATAGCGATGTTGCCAATTCCCGTACCCCAACTTCGGATGGCGAAAAGTCTTATATTGAAGTTATCAAGTATGTTCACGACCTTGGTCACCAGATTGCAAGCCACACCTATCAGCACAAGAATATCAATGGTCTCCCTAAGGCTGATGTCGAATATCAAATGAACCAAGAATCAGACCTCATTTTCAACGCTATCGGAAAGAGGTAAAAAAAAAATCGTGTTCATTTGAACTGCCTACTTACCCTATTTTCTTTGTAGACCCGCTTGTAAGTTTATTCAAGGCTATGCATTCCGTGAATAGGTAGTAACCATCATGAATAGACATGCGTCCTCCTGAGGGAGCCTACGACGACCAAGCATTGGCTGTTTTGGGCGAATTGGGATACAAGTAGGAATTCAATATGTTTGCGGCGTTTTTGGCTTATGCGATGTGACTAGGGGTGTCGTCCTATGGGACATTGACAGCAATGACTGGCGAAAGCTTGGCATGGAGCATGAACAACAGGAAATCACATCTGTTCTAGGACCTGAGACGGGCAATCCCACAGGCGGTCACATCTCGCTTATGCACGACGTAATATTTTTTTTCTTTCTGTCTTTCGGTACATCTAACCATAATGGATAGGTTTGGGAACACACTGCTAAGGAGCTGGTTCCATGGGCTGTTGATTATATCAAGTCTAAAGGCTATAAGTTCCAGACCGTAGCCGAATGCTTGGGAACAAACGACCCCTATCTGTAAACAACTAGAACATAGCCACGATGTATTAGTATATCACAGTTCAGTGCCCTGTTATCCCGAAATAGACTATTCCTTTAAATATTCAGACTACCATCGCGGAATTTTATGCTTTATTACGATTTTCTGCAAATATCAGGGGGTCTGCTTGACTTGCTTCACTCGCATAAGTCTGAATGTTGTTTTACGCAATGCGTTCTTCCTACAGCAATGACCAAATCAATACTGCCATTGACTGGCTTAGACCTGCAGCCTCTTGTTATCAATCGATTGTAGCATGTGTTGTTCCAGAATTGATAAGATATAAAAAAAGAAATTATTACCTGGCGTAAAGAGCGCAACAGGATGGGGACACAATGTGTTGATATCGAAAGTTAATTGCGATGAGGGCACGTCGGACTGGGCGGTCTGAAGCCTGTTCTTATCTTTGGAAACTATCACTTGCCATGGCTTTTTCTCTTTACCGTAGTAAGAAGATTGGTTGAACGTTGATACCAATAGGAATTACTTACAACCCAGGTTCTCTTTAGCAAAGCAATACGCCATTTATTGTATGTATAAGATGCGTCTCGACGGCATGTGATACTGAATACATAAATTGGCTCCTTTTATAAGAAAAAGATAACAAAAAAAAATTGCTATCTGCAAAACAAGGTGGTGCAAGATTTTTCACTCTGTTCAACTGGTCTGTGCCGTCATCAGGCCCCTATAGAAAAGCCCTTGGAATTTAGACAAGCCCTGGCGGACGTTACAAGTTTCTCGGACTTTGATTCCGAGGGATCGTTCAGCTTTGCAGAAGCGAATTAGGGTGTCACCAGTACGCGTTGTGTACCAGTATGTGGCGTTCAATATTTTGAATTTCTTCTTTCACATGGGCTGTCTCGATAATTTGTTGTTTGCTTGCTCGCTTTCAACGATGATGGATTGAAACCAATCGATCACACCTGACGTGTTGTTTTTAGTTATAGACGAAAGAGAATCATTACTGAGAAAGGATCGTCGTTAGTTTCAAAAAATGCAAGGGCAAAATAACGCTCTAAAAGCCGATGCAAGGCATAGTAGGCTCTACATTTAAAAGCGCATAACATTCCATTTCTAAACGTTTGCATCGGCGCTTTGCGTCCCAGTAACGATAGTTCCCCATCGTACGTTCAAATGAAAAAGGAAATCGTTTTTTTTTAAGTTTTATTTTTTTAACTGTAGAAGAGTTGGTTAGTCATTGTGTTCGCCTATCTGGTACCAACACGTTTGATGTCTCATCGTATGGTTTCTGCACTGCTTAGAAAAAAAAAGGAAAACTTTGATTAACCCGTGCTTAATATGATGGTTGCATAGCAACACGCCCCCTTTTGGTCTGCCACAGATGTATACTAAAACAGAAAAAGAAACTTCGACGCGACTTTCTTTCATGGACGTAAAGATTTTTTTTTTAGTGTTTCACAAGCCGACGGCCTGAGAAAAAAAAAGAAAAAAGAGGGGGGCTCGTTATCAGATGGTTCTTGTTATCAGATTTCGGTACTTTCTTTTTGCAGCCGTCTATGCGGGGCTTCTTCCCACATGCGTGTACATATGAAAAAGCCGATGCTATCTGACCTGATGTGTTTTAAAGGAAATGTAAAAAAGAGGTGGGGCGAATTGGGCGATCGAGTAAGTCAACAGACGCGCCATAATGCTACCAATATGTTTGACGGGTTGTACGACTGCAGCACAAATGATTGATATAATGTTCCACGTCGGCTAAACAAGTGTTGATCGGACGCTCGAGAATCCAATAATAGATTTGAGAAAAAAATTTTTCCATCTGATAAGACTCTACGAAAAGTTAGCGTGCCATGATTGGATAAGAAATGGATAGAAAGAAAAACCGCAGCGGCAATGAGTTTGCACGTGTCGAGAAAACCTTCGTTGGGGTGACACCAAGGTTACCATCCTGTGTGAGAAGATCCATTTTGAGAGCTGAGACTAAACGTCCTTTGTACTCGGTCGGACCTTTGTGTTATTACCCCACTACGAGTTCCCATTCCAAAACTACCTCTGGGTTCATGGGTCATTTCAAAAGCCATATTTACTTCTTTTTTTTTTGGTTTGTCCTTTCTGCCACAGAGAGATTGATAGATAGATAGATAGAGAGAGAGGGAGAGGGAGAGAGAGCGGGAGTTTACAAATAAACAAGAAGCATGTACATGATAAGAAGAAGAAGAAAAGAAAAAGGCATCATACGTAAGGAATAAATGGGAAAACGAATCGTCTCATAAAGACAAGATAAATGCGATCGCAATAACAAGAAGAAGCGAAGAGTGGGGGGGGGTAGGATTAAGCACATATAAACAATTTTAAAAAATGAAGATTGTAAGAACGCGGCAAGTTTTTCTATACAGCAAATGAAAGAGAGTATGAGATTCAGAGTGAGGGAGATGAATGAAAAGCATATGCAACAATGAATGAGAGGGATGGTCTAATCTATGAAGACTGTTTTGATGCGGTAATCATGGTGATACTGGACAGTGCTCTATGACAACGGACGGTTAGTATGGAAAACAATACAAAAAAGAAGGGATTGACATACTTGTCATATGGTTGTGAGAACCACATACTGCACATTCAGAACCGGCGGTTTGTGATGAGACCAAGACTTTCGATGCGTTATGACACATGGATACGATTGAGAAAAGAGAAAAGAAACAAATTTTCAAGTGGAGACGGGAATCGAATGACATTCAGAATTTATAAGTGAATTTGGGAACAGCCGTTTTCAGACAAACCGACGAGACTTTTTTTTTTTTCCTTCTTTTTTGGACCTCTGTGTAGTGACAATCAGTGGTACGAAGCTTATCTAACATCATCACTATTTCTTTTTTTTAGGCAACAGTCCCTAAGGGACGAAGGATATAAAGCATTCGTCTCTTTCTTTGCCCTTAATCGTTTTTCTCAAATTCTCTTTCTTTTTCTATTTTTTAACGTGTCATCTGTCATTAAGACGCGATAATTAATATATCGTTCTATTGACACGTGTCTACAATGTTCATTTCTTGTAAAACTGATCTTCGTCACTGTAAATGATAACCGATAATTTCTTTTCTCCACGTGTTGGTGTGTCGGAAAATTCCGATGTGATATCGGCTAGGATAGGGTAACACCAACTGGAGAGTCCGTCAAGCAATTCCCGAAGGGTAGCATTGGATCGCCACACACAAACACAAAATATTATATACACCACATGTGTACATAATCAACACCACTCCAGAAACATTATATATATATGTACATATGCTTCTGTGTTTTTTTGTTATTTTTTCCTTTCCCCCCTTGCCCATTCTAACCGTCAATGGATAATTCAATGTACGACATTCGATTTTCGACTACAGCATTTATTACTTCATTGGCGATTCAAGCCGTTACAATCTAGACAGGAAAAATAAACGTAATACACACTGTTATTCTAATTATGTTTTGTCTCACCCTTTTTAAGTTTTTATTCCTTTTTAGCTATTTGTATGAGGTAAATGGTATATTTTTTTTTGTTTTGTTTTTGTAAGGTGTCGTTAGGAGTATGGTGACTCCGACAGGTATCTATTGTCATAAGCTGTTGTTGAGTAACTGAATATACAGTTTTGTTTTTCTTCTTCTTCTTCACACTCCAGTTGCCTTTTGAAACGTGCCATGGCCCCCGCAATATCTGATTCTCCTTCAAGATATTCAATCAAACTCAACTGCGCCCTTGTATGCATTCGCATTAACTCTTCCTGTTGGTGGATTGATAGTTTGACAGCTTGATTTTCCATTTGTTTCACTTGTTCCTTGAGTTGTCGATTTTCTTTTAATGCGATCTCCAATCGTTGACAGGCAGAGGCCAGCTCCATCTGTAGCGCGACGTTGGCCACTTGGTTGGCCACTCGATCATCTACAGCATTTTTTGCCGGGACACAACTCGGTGATTCGGGCGGACTTGGCGGTACTTTTTTATTGTTGGTCCGAAAAAAAAAAAAAAAAGAGAAAGAGAGAGAAAAGGGAGAACAAGCGAAATTTAGTTTTGTCACCAACGGGTTTATTAATTTTTAATGTACCTATTGATGCTGATGATGACGGTAGTGGTGGCGGCTGTACATTGCGAAAGGTAGAAGAGGCTGGAAAAGACAGATCGTCATAAGTTCTATGTTGATGGTGTAACAAGTGATCTACAGATGAGTGCGGTTGTAAATGACAATGGTCCTGGGAGTCAGATAATGAGAATGATTTAGGACCCTGCAGGACAGCTTCTAGAAATGAATCCTTGTCGTCAGTGGTAATCTCGGTAGACGTGTCGGATTGAAACGTAATGTTGTTTCTCGTGCTGTGTGTCGACACTGACATATTGATACTACTACCACCCATTCGAAGAGTGTCGAGAACATACGGAATACTAACGGCACGAGAAGCTTCCATTTCTTCTTCTTCCACTTCTTCTTCCACTTCTTCTTCCTCTTGTTCGTGTTCCTCTTCTCGCAGGCGGGTGAACGGACAACGTTCTATAAATGGACTATTATCCGCTGTTGTAGTCGACAAAGGTTGTAAGTCTGGAATGATAGGATTAAGGGACGGAATGATATCTAGAGAAGCTGATCCTGCAGCTGTCTTTGCAGAGGAATCGTTGCGCCATTTACGGAAGCGGCGTCGGCTGAAGGGTTCGTATAGATCGTTTGTGAATCGATTGTGCACTTTACTCAACAATTTTTTGAAAAGCATGGTCGCATAAAAAAAAAAAAAAAAAAGAAGAAGGAAACAAAAACAGAGAAGAGGAAAAAATGCGGGATAAATGGTCAGTGCTGAACGAGGGGGGAGCAGAAAAGGAAGGGACAGAATCAATTTAGTTGTGATGTCATGAGGGATTATGCTAGATATTTTTCGTCACGCCAATTCAGGGACATCTCTGGAACAGAACCCGTTTATAGACCGACATTTTAATCCAACTACCTGCTGTCTTTGTTCATTTGCATTGCAGATCAAGTAAATATAAATACTCACGTTGCAAATGCATTTATTGCTTTCAGAGCTTAGCTAATAGGAACCTAGATTTGATAGTATGCTAAGCTAAAATCCCAAGGTCTTTCTTGGATCAATCATTATTCTAAGTTCACTAGACAAGATGGAAACAAGGCTACCACATTATATAGGATGGACTGATCTCTACTTTTTACCGAATTTGTGCCGATACCAAGAATAGGGTTTCCGACGGCACGGAGAAAGTGGAGAGAAACCTGTGCGCTACAGGTAATTGTACTTACTGAAAAACAAGGTTCCCGTATAATTGTAAACACAGTTATTATTTATCTTATGGGGATAATGGAGAAAGATACCCCACGTGTCATGCAGAATTGTTACGGTACAAACGAAAAGCAATTACCACATTTTGGGCATGACAGAAACAATCGTTTCCATTTTCATGAGGTGCAACGTTATGCATCCAAATTTGTATAGCTGCATGGAGATTATGTCTCCGTTTGAAAGTCACCTTTACCTGTATTCAAGTGCAAAACGAATACCGGGTGATGCAAGTAGTATTATGCAACAAGTTCATTCTAGAAATGTTTATCCGATTATCTTTGTCAGTAGTTAAATAAAAACAATTTAACTGATGTTAAATGATACTAGCACCCCAGTCATTCGCTCAATAGAAGCTTTAAAGTATATGACGAGACCAGGTAAAGAGGCCAACGAAATACAATAGAGTTTGGTAATAACAATTGTGATGAATATGCAGCAATGATCAATGTCATAAAGCATTTCATATTCTTCAAAAGGCATAATATAACAATGAACAACGAATGACATCTTAACAACAGCAAATGAAAACATGATCCGTTGCACATCGAACAGGTTTGACGAAAGAAAAAGAAAGCTAATGTTCCGAGCGGAGTTAAGAAGACGGGAGAAACGACATCTATTCCAAACAGTGATGTTGCATTTGATCGTAGAGCAGCATCACCAGAGTGGTAGTATGTACACCTGCTTTTACTGCTTTATACCTTGTCTTATATGATATTCTTTTCAATACTTAGTCTTAACTATTTGCAGATGAGAACACATTATCTGCAGTGATACTGGGTTCTCATCAATGAACTTTTTTTTTTGTTTTTGTGCACGCATTTCTGAGAGAAGACAATAACAGTTATGCATCATACTTTAAATGTAGATTGATGATGATCGTTATGTACACCACTAGTACAGATAAGCTTTTAAGCTATTAACAAGAGTAGTTTGTACGATTCCACTGTCGTTCCATGTAGTAGAGTCAAGTAATGTATATACAACCACGAATTGGTGAAATTCAAACAAAATGAT
This sequence comes from Saksenaea oblongispora B3353, assembly GCA_000697495.1. Classification (NCBI taxonomy): domain Eukaryota; kingdom Fungi; phylum Mucoromycota; class Mucoromycetes; order Mucorales; family Saksenaeaceae; genus Saksenaea; species Saksenaea oblongispora. Next base: position 110,560 of record JNEV01001633.1, read on the forward strand.
TCCTGTCGATGATGAGTAATTCTTATCCAGTGATGTTGTTGACATAAAGTTTTGAAATCCCCTTCCCTTACCCGAGTGTAGTGGTTACCCGCGATGTTGTTGCACAAGAAAAAAAAACAAGGACAGGAGTTGATTTTTTTTCCCTTGTTTCTTTTTCTCTCTCTTTCTTTTATTCATACTCTCTCTCTCTCTCTCTCTTTCTCTCTCTCTTTCTCTCTCTCCCTTTTCTTTCCCTTCCTTCACCTCTTGTCATTCCTTCCTTTCTATCTCACGACGCTAACCAAAGTTTTACTCTCGTTTTAAACTACTTTCTTTATTTTTCTTGGACGATAAACAAAAATGAGCGAAATCGTTTTGACTAGTTCACCCAATCAATACGTACCTGACTATACAACCATGATGAATATTAATCCTTCCATGGTTCAAAAAGTGGATTCGCCTACGTCCTCTCCGGTGGCGTACGAAGAAAGTACACCTCAACAGCAATATACCTATCAAGGTAAAAAAAAAAAAAAAAGAAAAAAAATAAGCTTATGCAACCGGTGTTTCATTCTCATATAATCAATGGCCAATGATTGGACCACGAGGATAACCCAACACTAATTCAAATTAAGGAGCCACTATTCTCTAAAAAGTTATTTTTATTTTACTAGATTATGCTTTTCCTTTGAATTATCCACCTGTCCCTGTCGCTTATCCTATGACTCGTTTCGGATATTATCCTGATCAAAGAAACCCGGGAAGCCCTGACTCGGTATCCTCCTCTTCATCACCTCAAACTCCACCATCGACAACTGCTCCAGTCACCGACCCTTCGGCTAATTTTTCCGCTCAGGTTCTCACCACCCAGACTATCGAGTCACAATCGTCTTCGCAACTCATTACACCGCTTGTTCCCCCTTCTTCTTTTACCAACTCGACAACTGCGCGTGTCAAGGAAACCATTGCACGTGCTAACTCTGTGCCTATGGAATTTTATCATACTGAATTCCTTGAGTACTCAAAGGAGACTTACGAGAAAAAGATTGATGCCAAGCGTAATAAGCGAAAGAGACCATCGCCTATGAAGAGCAGCAGTACAACGACTGAAAGTAGCATCGATTCATTTGAAGACTGCAACAAGAAGAAAAAGTCGCTGGAGGATGATAAAATTGACTCCGATGATGATATGGATGAAGATGACGACAAAGATCAGTACGTACCTTTGTCCTTTTTTTTTTTTTTTTTTTTTTTTTAATCTAATTCCTGTGGTTAGGCGTGGCCCTACGAACGCTGAAATCCGTCGACAAATTCATATCCAGTCAGAGCAAAAGCGTCGTGCTCAGATTAAAGATGGCTTCGACGAATTGAGAAAGCATTTACCAGGATGCAGCAATAAGAAGATGAGCAAAGCTGCGTTACTCACTCGAAGTAAGTACACAAGAAAAAAAAAATTCCTGCAGCGTCATCTTATTATTACTTTATTAGCGGTACAACAAATCCAACATTTGAAGAATATGCAAAAAGAATTGCTATCTGAAGTAGAACGACTTGTGCAAGAAAATGAAGGACTGAAGAAGTAAGAATATCATCAACAGATATACATTTACTTACATGAATTCATTAGATTCCAGCAAGGCGTTTTGCAGCGACAAGCAATGGAAAAGATGTACACATTCTAAGTGCACTATAGCCCTTTCCTCCGCGTTTCTTCTTTCTACATGTCTTTCTTTTCTAATTTTTTCTTGCCAGGATATCCCCATGTTTTACTTCTTTCAACTTTACGTAGCAATCTCCTAATATTCTCTTCCTGTTTGTTTGTACCTAGAGACGAAAGCTCCCCACATAGCCTCCCCTTTGTTCATTTTTTTCTTATAGGCATGCTTTTATTTCATCATGTCCTCTTTGTCAGTGTACAAAGTCCTTTTTTCCTTCCACTTTCTTTATTGATCACTTTTCACCTAGTTTCTTTTTTCTTTACGCGTGTCCATTCTTTTAATTTATTTTCGTGTACGTTTTATTTCTGACCTTTATAAGAAAGAATTGCTACGAGCACTTTTTTCCTACGTCCGATATGATGCTTGTTTCTTAGCACTTTTATTTATTGTACTTCCGCACAATAAGAGCATGAATGACATGCTGTTCGTAACACAATTAGTTAAACCCACCTACATGGTGGATAAAACAGCGCAAACTATCGCTGGACTGTAGAGATGACCTAGAATGATATTGCCATGGTGGTATTAGGAAACAATGACTGCTCTTTAAGGCGCAAAACCTTAGCTGACATGTACTAAAAGATATGCGTGTAACCATGGCCGTCAGGCACGAAAAAAAAGGACCCGTGTCTGCCCAATGTGTCAGTAATCGTAAACAAAACCAGCGCGCTTTTCGTATTTGTTTAGGAACAATCGCTGATATCTTTGCGCAGTTGTGTAAGACGTTTTGCGGGAGATGCGGATCCTTTCTGCGTTGTAAGCAATGCCTTTTTTTTTTTTTGCGTCGAATTCAGTCGGGCCTGGATAACATGGGCTTCATGGATGCAAATTTTGTTTAGGACTAACGTAAAACTTTATAGAAACTTACCTGATATTTCTTTCGATGCATAATGGCTATGTGTTCCCTTCGGACGTGCCCCGTTGCACCAATAAATACATGAAAAGATGAAGTATGGATAAGCACACTATTGACAGCAGTATAGGCTGCATCTTTTCTACCTTCTATTCCAACCGGGCATGATAGTTGGTCCACTAGAACTTCAAGAAAAGGTTCTACACTTACACGGTGCGTGAGAGGGCTGTGTATGCTGAGAGTGAAGTAAATCTCCAAAGAGAAGCGTTCGCAAGGCACGATAAGGTTCAGCCTAGCGAGATCACTAAAAAAAACGCCTCTAAAATCAACAAATCTCGACTTCGCAACGAGTAAAAGCCTCCTATTATCACAGAGACGGAGGTATGTCATGTCCGAATGTCTCTAGATCGTCACTAGAGAGATTTTTCTCTTATCCAAGAATCTCGGATCGTCCTCCGAGAGTTCCATCCTTTAAGGCGGACACAGGTACTTTGCGCAAAAAATAACATACGATAAAATAGCGGCCAATAAGATACAATCCGTGATGAGCACTGTTTCTGAGAAGGCTTTTTCTATTGTGATTACTGGAATTCGAAGAAACTATAGCGGCTTGTGCATCAAAGGCCACGTTTGCCACGGAGTTTAGCTAACTGAATTCCGACATCCACCGATACGTAGACTTGCATTTGCCAAGGCATTGAATAACCGCGTACTTTTTAGGACGAATGCTTCAGCCTTCTCTAACCTAAAGACTACTATCGCCCGCCACCACGTTTAGGCCGATCAAGCAGAGGTACTGGGAAACGGGATGTTAAGAATAGAAGCTGTTTATTCTAGAGAAATCGTTCTTTCCCTTTCTAGTGTTTCAAAATGCACAAGTTTATTCGTCACAGACATGCTACCAATGTAACGACGTATCCTTATTCATCCTGCATTTCATCTAAAAATCATGCCGCAGATTTGCGTATATATATCATTCAATTAACCTTTTCTGCAGCAATCTCATCCAGTTGGAACGCCTTCACAACCGTTACCTAATAATCATCACGTTAGCGAACTCTGCGAGGAGTAGAAACAAAAATATGAACGCACAGGCTTTTTACTCCATCCGAGTCGGGTAATGGTATCCTTTGCAGCGCTGGTTTTTGAAGTGTCGCTTTCGCTGCTCTTTGACACGGTTAGTTCTGGTAGGCGTCGCACCTCAACGCCCTTTCGGAAAAGAATCAAGGTAGGCAAGTCGAAGGATGCTGGATCCCTGCTCACACCATACTCCTGAGCAATGTCGGGAAACACATCCACATCCAATTTAGCTAAAGGAGGAGAGGAAAGGGGGTCATGTTTAGCAGTAATAACGCTATACTCTCTTCAACCTTACCAAATTTAAGATGATCCACATGATATTTTAGAGATAACTTTGCAAGCACGCCTTCGAAATTGAGGCAGCTCACCGACCAGTTCGCATACAGCATGACAATCCAGTACTTGGGCCCATTTTCATCCTCGCTATCGACACCTTCGTCGTCACTTTTAATTTCAACGATTCTAGGTCCTCTAATTTCAGCGATTCTTTTTGAGCCGTTGCGCTTCTTCCGGAGCACCCTGTCTCGAAACGCGCTTTCACTAAGTTCAATAATATTTGTTGGACCGCGATACCAGGGTTGAGGGAAAAATGTTGAGAGCACTAGGTTCCAAATTCATGACATTGCTCCCTTTTCTTTGAACAGTAACTTACGAATCCATCCAATGACATAGAGGACAACTCGAAACATACTCGAATTGAGGTACAAATGACAGAGTGTAAAGAACTTGCTATACAGAATAAGCACGCTGACTAATTCTTCAGCAGTGGAGGCCATAAAAGCCTTCCAAACAGATAGCCCCAGCAGAACGCCATAAGCTTTGAGATCGCCATCCTAACATTCAAAGATTTTACACGAGGCCTCTTTCAAAGACGTTGATTCTTTACAGTCAATGCACTACCACCTGCTATTTGGTGGTAAAGATGTATAACAATGTAAAAGACACCGTAAAAACAATGCAACACGTAATAAGGGTGTATCAGCCGTTGGCGTAATTCAGCCACGCTCGTCATGGTGTGAGTTGTTCACAAAAGGATTGCCTTCGGACAGTCGTGACTTTGTTATCGCTGTCCATGATCAACCTGCCAATTTCCACGTGAAATACGGGGCCTGTGGTAACACTATTCGCGAAGGGAGTCAGCACAAATACGAGAAGCCTGGCAGATGTACCTTCAGCCATGGCGCATGGTTCATATATCCGGCATAGAATTGACTAGTGCCAAAATTTGGCCATACATACATGACTAGTAGAAAAACGATTAAATGACAACAAACCCAACTATCACGCCGTATTTTCTACGGTGATACGGACCACAAAAATACGGATATCTGGCACATGGATGGTGTTAAGAGACTGCAAGGTCCCTGTCAGATACACTCTACGAGGACTCACGTAGGGCCATTCAAAGCCCCTTACAGATTTCTTTGACCTGCAAGATGCCAACAGAAGCAAGATGGGATAACGTCTCTTCATGATAGTTACATGAATAGATACTATTTAGGAAATGGTGTCTTTGCCCATTCCACATGATATGCGTCTGCAAAGAAAAACAGAATGGCTATCATCATCACGGAATGGACATAGAAGAACAAGACTTTTAATACAAGTCATGCTTGCACACCTCTTGGTGATTAACGATACATTATGTTGCCTAAAAAAAAAAAGGGTACCCGGACCCAAACGTTGGGGCGAACATGACAAGCCAGTAGTATGAATACTGGCTGTTCAGAGGATTCGATGATGCGGAACAATTGTATCACTGATCGACGACGGCACGGTGTACGAATTTCGTTCGATTAGAGCAAGGTTAATCAGAACACAAACTCACATACATATATAACCAATTTCTGCATGAAATTTCTAGACTTTGTTAAGAACAGGGTACATCATCGTGCAAGATGATAGGTAGACGCAAGAGTGCCTGACGGGTTTCGGAGGATAGAGATAACCTGACTATCCACAGAAGATTAGAGGGCTCCTTCAGGCAAAAAGCAGTCAGTGTAAATCCTTGTTTACTGTTCATTGAATTTTATTTAGGCCCACTTTAATCTGACGCAAAAAGGTACTACTTCCAATGCAGAAATGATATTTATCTGCCGCAAAACGATTTAGTCAACCGCGCAAAGATATTAATGGCTACCCGTAAATAAAGAGGAAAAGCCTTGTATTTCTCTTTAGAAACCAATATCCACAAAAACCGTCGATACAGGAGGGGACTAACATCGTATACCAGTACTTGCGTACTAAAAGCGCTTAATCACTATAGAGATGTGGAGAGCAAATGTATGTCAAAAAATAATGGGAACATAGAAAATCTTGGACGTAGCTACGAGGCGTGAAGCTAGCCATGTTGTAACTTTTAGTAATGACAGAGTATGGTCAATCACTTATTTTGGCGATAGTATAGATTAATCCATGAAAAGAGAGTAGCACTAATCTGAAAATTGTAGGTATTGTTAGCAATCGTGGTAGCTGCTTTAGCACATACCGTCTTATAAAACAGGGCAGAAAAGAAGAAAAATCCAGATGTTTGGGTCTAGAAGTGGCCTGTCGGGGACTTCCACGAGTAGGTTTATTATGCCGATGACATAGAAAATGAAACTCAGGTGCGGAAGGATTCTTTCATTTAACATCATTTACTCATTTGATCTTTAGAATGGGTTTATTTTTTCATATGAATAGAGAGTATCTATGAACAATTGAATGGCGTAGGGTATGTTTGTTGATGGGTGAGACAGTAGGAACAATGTGTCTGGGTTTGAAAATGCCTGAAAATTTTTTCAAAAAGGTGTTTTTCTTTTTGACCGAGGTTTCTTTCTTTTCTTAACAAACCTTTTTGGACATATTTTGGCATTTCACCAACGTATTCTGCACCTTAACTTTGCCAGAATCTATTGATAGCCGTCCTACGTTTGCAAAAAAAAGAAAAATGTCTCGCGTGCCTGCTGGTAAGCGTCCGAAACCGCTGGTGGGATAAAACGCGGTACTCAACGTGTCTCTCTTCTAGTTTTGAGTGCTACTGAGGAAGATATCAAGCTCTTGTTGGCTGCCCAGTGCCACATTGGTGCTAAGAATGCCACCCAGTGCATGCTTCCTTACGTCTACAAGCGTCGTGATGATGGTGTTAACCTCATCAGCATCGGCAAGACTTGGGAAAAGCTCGTCTTTGCTGCCCGTGTGATCGTTGCCATTGAGAACCCCCAAGACATCGTGATCGTGTCTGCCCGTCCTTATGGTCACCGTGCTGCTCTCAAGTTCGCCAAGTACATTGGTGCTGAAGCCATTGTCGGTCGTTTCACTCCCGGTACCTTCACCAACTACAACACCCGCTCGTTCCGTGAGCCCCGCTTGGTTATCTGTACCGATCCCCTCTCGGATTATCAGGCTATCAGAGAAGCCTCGTTTGTGAACATCCCCGTCATCTCGTTTGCTGACACCGATGCTCTTTTGGCTCATGTTGATGTTGCTATCCCCACCAACAACAAGGCTAAGCATGCCATTGGTTTGGTCTACTGGCTTCTTGCCCGCGCTGTCCTCCGTCTCCGTGGAACCTTGGACTACCAAGTTCCCTGGGAAGTCATGGTCGACATGTTCTTCTACCGCGATCCCGAGGAGGTTGAGAAGGAGCAGGAAGTCGCTGCCGCCTTTGGTGGTGAGACTACTGGCGAATGGGGTGCTGGCGAGACAACCGACTGGACCATCGAAGGTGCCGCTGCCGAAGGCCCCGCTGGTATCGCTGCCGCTGCCGCTGACTGGAATACACAGGCTATTCCCTCGGATTGGGCTGAAGATGTTGCCGCTCCCACTGGTAGCTCGTCCTGGGATTAAAACCTCCACAGTAGTTGGCTAAAAAAAAAAAGAAAAGAATAATAAATTCTTTTGTTTGCGATGTACATCAATGCGACGAATCATTTATTAATGGGTTGAGGGATGTTTAAGATAATGTAGATAGAAGAAGGGGAGAGACAATGCAGATGCTGTAATCTAGGTAAAAATGACCATTGGTGTAAATGTTTCGCGGACATAGGACCCTAACATGTTTTCTTCACGAAGATATTCTGTAGGGAACTGCACCAGGTGCCCGCGGACTGCTGCCAGCGTTTTACGGATCTCATGGGCTGATACATTGGGATCGGCCACATGGCCATGTGGTATCTTATCTGGAACAAACTGACGATGCTGCTCAAATGTATGTACCGTATCATCTGGTACGCAGCGGAAAAGCTTGCGATAGATGAGTGTGTTGGTCTCTGCAGTTTTGCGCCAGATACGATGATAAAAATGATCTGCCAACGGATCCAACGCTTGCGCTGCTGCAGGATCATGCTTGCTCGTACTGCCTTCATGGATATGCGAGCGACTAGCATGGTCAAGCACCTTATCCGGGTCCTTGGCTTCAATCGACTTGATATCGGATTCTGTCGTCGAATGCAGATCCACCGGCCCAGAATCATCACTCTCCGAATCTCTTACCGGGGGTTCGTACATCAATTGCTCCCAATCGTCAAAATTCAAAAGCCCCAAATGCTCCTTCCACAGCTGCATGCGCAAGGAATGCGCGAACTTCGCGGCTTTGTACTGCAAAGAACTGTTATTACCGCACCCTCGATGGAGTGCACCTACCTCTTTCCCATTCATATAAGAGGGAACCATCTCTGTATCTTCTATCAGCATAGCAACCTCAGAATCGCGATTGCCGTGTTGTGATCTAAATGCTGGATGAGTTTTTTTTTCTTACTTTTTTTTTTTTTCCTTTACCGATCGTTAATATTTGCTACGGAAAACGTTTAGTAACACACCCCTGACTTGACATAATCCCACTTACCGGATCCAATGAGCACAATCCTGTCGTCAACAATCATAATCTTGTCATGAATGTAAACCAACTCGCTGACATAATGTGCTCTGTCATCCGTCTCTTCTAGTTTTTCTTCTTTGTTTTTCTTTGATTTACTTTTCGACTGATGACGCTCGGGTGAAGGGTTGGATCGACTTGACTGACTGCTCTCTGTTGCACTGACACTCGTGGAGCTACCAGACTTTTCATTGTCACGGAACACAGCGCCACTGTCCTTGTCTACTGTCTCCTTGGTCCGTGCGGTGTCTCCCTTCCTGGGATCAATTTTTCCCCAGTTACGAAGACAGTACCATCCAATGTAATCCGACGGTTCAATTCCGGCCTCTCTTAATTTCTCGATAATGGAGTTACCGCCTCTGGAAATAGAAAGATACTGAAAGTGCATCACGTTCCTACGTAAAAATCAATGAGAAACAACATTTTTTCTTCAACATGCTGTCTACCTTGCTGCCGAGGCATCACTGGATGCCAGATCACCCTCGAAGGCTGGAATCAGAGGAATCAAGATAAAGACTTTAAACGCTTCACCATTCTGGTGAGCACGCTTGATACGCTCTACCATCGCTTGTCCAATCTTATTGCAAAGGATTTTGTCCTGAGTCGTAGCACTAACTGTTCATAAATGAATGAGTATGTAATGTCTTTCTCTTGTTTGCTTACTAAAAAACTGGTTCTCAATGTATACAAAGTGTTTTGCTTTGGTTATGCATTCCATATAGGCATTGTAAATAGAATGCTACAAGAGAATGTAAACAACAAAGAAAGGGGATCAGTAAACTGTACCTCGCGCTCAATACCAGAACTCCAAGGAGCAGAGCTTCGTAAGAGTTGAACACGGCATGTGCCAGTAAATTTACTTTCATCGCGTGCTGCTACGTATTCTCCTTTGGGCATAAGGAAAGGAACCGTCGGCCGATGTCTTGCTTTGCTTGCTTTTAAGAAATTCCACCGCTGGATAAAATGGCGAGCGATATCTCGTGCAATGGGTCCAACCTGTAAATCCACGTCAATGCGAACAAAGTACTTTAATAAAATAAATAACTGCCTTACCACACCAAGGGTCACATCGTGCCATGGCATACGTGCTGTTATTCGACGATCAACCAATGTCGTATCATGCTGTGCCACTAGATGATAATGGAGAAAAATGAACTGGCTGGATAGACGAGGTTATCGTTGCTACCATTTAAGAAATCTTTGACGCGTGGATTCGAGTAATCTTGACCAGGGAACGTTTCATGCTCATGTCCCACTGCAGGGAAATCTGACAGAGGATGGCCATGGGAATCATATCGCCTGAAAATGTATTGGTTACTGCTTAATTTGGGTACGTGTGGGGCATGGTAACTTTACCCCCAACATAGATCTAATCCACCAATGAACGCCAATCGGTTATCAACAACCACCATTTTCTGCACATGGGTTACTTAACAAGGATCGCGGGGTGTCACGCTTACCTCGTGATGTGACCAAAACAGAACATTGTTGTCAATCGATCGATGGTCCGGGTGCCGTTGCACTTTGCATATGTAAACCAACTACTCGACGCTAATTTCTGTCTTGTTGGACTTACCAATAATGTTAGGATGTAATTTTTGAAGTGTGCGTTTCGTATGGGCTGAGTCAATCGTCAATGCAACAGACATCTCTTTATAGACAACAATGTAAATCATTACGCCCTCTTCCGCTTTGCGTTTTAACAACCGATCCAGACGGAAAGCTTCGTTCTTCTCCGGTGGCCGGCGAAGATACTAAACATCAGCCAAGTCGCATGAGAACCAGACGTCATAATGAGACAAAAAGATTTACCAGTTCAGGAGAAAGCCACCAGTCAGCAATATAGATTTCTGATTTCGCCGATAAGATTGCTTCTGCCACAGCGTTGAAATGGTCTGTAAACAAAATGTTACATTCAACAACGTTTGTGCAGTGCATCTTGTTACCTTCAGCGTCCACATACCACTTCACTTTTGCGTGGTGTCGAATGGGAGCGAATGATCCAAAGCGATGGTTCCTTACCCATGGACTTTCCTGCTGGACCTTTTTAATGCTTTCCATCCATTCTTCCACCTGGCGCTTGCTACCCTTTATTTCAATACGTCGGAAGCGGTTCTGTAGGATAATATGGTGATGGTATCTTCCCAGCAACCCTTGGTAACGGTTGCAAACGGTAAAGCTTTTGTCGAGTAGCAGCACGTCCGTCGGTGACTGCGAGGCAATGTCTGTACAAAAAGCAATGTACCTACATATTTGTCATACAAGTCAAGACGAGCGTTGTCTTTTCTTCGGTACTTACGAATCGCGCAGAATCACCCATTCTTTTGTCCATAAATGAGGCCGAATGATGTTGTGACAAATACGTGGTGTGACAAAGTTCACGCGATTCTCCAGAAAGCCTTCCTTGCCTTTCCATCCCATGTCCTGCACGATGCTGATAGCTGAGATCTCGAGAAATTCGCAAATATCATAGCTCACGAGGTAATGTGCACGTTGCAAAAGTTTACGGAGGTATAACGTCAACGCATTTCGTCGATTGAGAGCTAATTCTTTTCTTTCTTTCTCGGTAGCTCTTTCATCATCACGATCCATTCGCATCGTCGTTTTTGCCGAACTGATCCAGTTTTGTAGCTGACTAGGAAAGTTGGGTGGTGCTGGGACGTAGTCAGAAAGATTCGATTTGATTTTTAGTGTATAATGCAACGCAACGAAATCGGCAATCGTTTTACGGATTACCCATTTGACATCACCGTACTGTAACTCGATTCGGAATATCCATTGTGTAATGCCGTGTGTACTAAGCTCAGAATCTGTCACATCCACCTAAGGAAAAAGATAAATTACTCTGCAACGCATCTACCCAACTTTCTACTTACAGAGAGACACTGAAGCAAAATGGGGGGCTAATACATTTAGTTAGAAAAATAGAAAATTGCACGGAAAGCGCTAACCATTTTACGTCCGTGTTCGTCTTTGGACAGCGCAAGAAAAAGTGGATCGAAAATGGGCGGATAGTAGGGTGCAACTGAAGATGACCCAACAGTTACTTCACGGGGGTGAGGCGCATGTAGGTTAGCAATGAGTCGGATTTTATCCAGCGTTTTTCCCCATCGGTGTCTAGCACGTCCGCTGACTTGTGGAGGAGAGGATGGTTCTTCATTCGTCGATGTTTCAGAGCGTCGAAACTCGGCTTGGCTTGGCATTGTTTGACTGAATGGACGAGTAAAATAGGTTTGTCGGGTTTCTGTTGGTTCGGGTGGCAAGTCATCTGGCGCAGGGAGAGCTTCGTCTTGGCCCACAAGCGCTGATGCCGATGATGATCGGGGCCAGGGGTCGCTGAGGTCATTCATCTCGTGTACGTCTGAACGTCCGTCCTCATCGCTTATATCGCCAGGGAATGAATGCACGCTTCGATTCGCTCCCTCAGGACCCAGGAACGACAATTTATTCAAAACGCGTTGCCATTGCACCCGAGGATCAAACTGGTGCTCGTCTATCTGTGAATACGAATGATACCGTCGTCGAGTCTCTGGCGATTCAGGAGACAACAGACTATCGGGTACGGACTGTCTCGTACTGATCGTTAAGCCCGGCCGCGACCCATCCGACTTTTTGCCATCGGCCCCTCTCTGTGCAAAGAAATCCGCAGTGTCCGCTACGGGATTCGACATGTGATCTTGGACTGATGATAGTTATAAAGCGGGAAGACGAGGAGGGAATAGAGGGGAAAAGAACAAAAATCGGTGTCGGCCTTAAAAATTCTGGTACATTCAGTGCTCAGTTTCCTTTTGCAGTCCCAGTGAACAATCATGCTTTTGTCCTCCCAACCTTTTTTTCTTTTTTCCACCTTAACCCCTCACATATTCACAGTCTAATGCGTACTTATCACATGAAGGGGCAGAGAAGGAGTAAGACAACAGAATGATGTACTGTCCAGACTTTTCTGGCATACTTCGGGATATTAATGTTTTACCCAGCGTGACACCGGTAATAAAAAAAATCGTGCGTCGAGGTTGCCATGGCAAGGGTTGAACCGCTATAGAACACGAGGTCTTTTGTAGGACAAAGAATATAACTGCATGGAGGCGTAGGTGTCAGTCAATGACAGTAACTGTTGCTACGGAGCATGATTTGTGTAACGCAGCTCCTCATTCATCATCACGTCGTCAAGCAGAATCTGAATCATCTTCGGATATCATGCCATCACTGCATAAATTTTCTTTTTTCTTCAAATATACATTTATAGTATTTCACCTTCCTCTACGTCTATGTGCCGCTTTTTCGCTGAGGACTGGCGAACTTCATCATCATCTACGATATAGACAAACCCATTTTCATCCATTGCATCCGCCGACTTACGCCGTCGTCGCTCCCCTAACGTGGAAACTCGCGACGATTCCTCGCTGCTTGCACCTCCGTTAAAGCCGAACTTGAACCATCGTACATAGCTTCCATCGATTCGCTTCGATTTCCGTGCATTGAAGAGACTCAGACTAATTGCAACATCATTTTCCGGCTGTTTCTCGATGAGGTAATCTTCCAGCCATTCCCATGGCTTCGATTGGTCCATACAAGCCCGCAAATAATTCTGCTGCTGCTGTTGAGCCTCATTTGTCGAAGATAGTCCCAATATGGCCGACGATAGCCGTGTGTTGGTCAAATAAATATTGCGAGTTAAAAACGGCAGAATACGCTTCACTCGGCTATAGAACATAGGAGGTAGAGAGACAAGATCGCTCTGCATAGCCTAAAGCACAACATCAGCTTACAAAACATATAATGTCGTTGCTTACTGAAAGATGTGACAAATTAAGTTTCCGAAGATCGTTTGGCAGCTCTACCGCATGCGTTAGCCTCCCTCTTTGACTTGCCCCAGTGACATACCATCAATAAGTAGAGATACAAGGTCAAGGACGAATTCAAAAAACCGTTCCTCACTGCTGTTCCCATGAACAAGAGGATTCTATCGCAAAAAAAAAGAAAGGTTCATACTTGAATCCAAGAGAATTTGCATAACTTACTCCTAGTAATGGTACTAGCACCCGGATCCATTCCAGAATATTACATTCCTCTTCTTTTGGATATTCCCATATTAATGACACAAACGGAACAACCAGCCGTAACCGGATCAATAGACTAACAAATAACATTGAGCCCTCATCAGCATACAAGCGGTGCACACTTACCTGGTCCGAAGATCATGAAGCATCACTTTTGGTTCATCTGCATCCGTATCCGATAGCCCCTCAGTTGTAAGCAACGCAATGGCAGCATCCTGCTTAGGTTGTTAAACCCCAGAATAAATATGCGGTGCATTAGACTTACCACGTTATTCTTTGTTAACTGCAGAGCGCGCGTTGCGTCTGCAAAAGACGCAAGCCCACCTTGCATGACCTTGAAAACTGTCTTTGCACCTTTAAATCGCTCGATTTGTTTGTGAAGCAACTTGACCAACTCAATCTTCTTGTCGTTTGTCCATGCGTCTTCCGCTAGTAGATGTTGCATGATACTAAGATAAGCGTGGCTACGTTGAGATGAATCGGATAGACTGTCGGGAAGCAGCACATTCTCAGGGAAAGATGCATGTGCATTTCCGTGAAGTAGCTGAACCCCATATTTCAGTAGTTCCAGTAGCACCGGTTCACGTAGTTCACGCACCAAATTGCGAAGAAAGGCAGAACGTCGCTGTGCCTTTGTTTCCTTGTCGTTCGATAAAATAACATCAAAAAAGAACTTGACAAAATTCTCAAGGTCTTTGTTGTGATGTGATTCGCCCAATGTTGGCGAGAGACTTGAGTTCATCGTATCATCGTCACCTAACATAGGTGAACTATGGCCCTCAGTTGTTTCTTCCTCAGATAACAAAATGTTATCAAGTAACAGATTCACTTGCACTCGACATTGTTCTTCGTTCCACTGGGTAATATTCGAAAATACACGATGCAGCTTGCCAATAAAATCAGGCTCTTCCTCCATCATTATCCGCTTGTCCTCACAAAGACTCGAGCCGATCAGTTCGTCCACAATGCACAGCATCTTCCGCTTGATCTTCTTTTCTGTTACACTACCCGTCTCGGGCGTCGAGAATCGTTGATAGACGCCATTCAAGTCACGGATACATGCCTGTCTGAACCACCCGATCTGTAGTAGATCAGCTCGTAGCATTACCAGTTCTTGCAACAAGGAGCTACTGAGAGGCAGATTGGTGGCGATCAGTACAACGCTCTCCATCAATGCAAACATCGGCTCGATGTTACTAAGACTGTTGGCTAACTGAGCTTGCCGTTGAACTTGCAACCGGAAAATCTCCTCATTTCGTAAGACCCACGGCAACTGTGATGGATCCCAGCTGTTATCAGATATGCCGCATTGCTCTTGCACAACGAGTAAACGAATCATCACCACCAAGTTTTTGCACGCATGCTGTAAGGTGTTTTCCGTTTCATCTGTTGCCTCGGTCCACTCCAATTCACATTGTTTCTGGACAGCGCGGCCAATCGCTTCGAACCATGGAAGCGCAAAGCGCTTGATCACAACCTCAAGGCTAATGAGCCCGCAAACCACCAATGAGGTAATGAATAGTGGAATCCACGAGTGGGGCTGGTACACATCTTCCAACATAGGCGTTTTATGGTTACCTACAGGATTGCACTGTTGAGATAACCATTGGATTACAGCATCATCCAGCTGCCCAGATATGGTCGCTTGATCCGCAATCTCTTTGAGCAGGCTAGCAAACCCAGTAACGGTGCGGTGAAATTCAAAGTATGCGTGGGACATGAACCCTTGACCGTGATCTCCTGGAATTTTCTTTTCCTTTGCAATTTGCCGAAGAATGTCTACCACTGCGTCTAAAAGAGCACTAATCCAGCCAGGTGTGTTCTGAAAGCGAGCACACAGGGACTCTGCCACTGTCTCTACCGCAGACTGACTAGGATTACTCGCAAACTGGTTTAGTTCAGAGATAAACGTAAGATTCGAGTGATAGCGGCCTCTTGACTTTTGCTAAAAGAAGAAAATGCAATTAAGTAACCCTGGCTCAGTTTCTCATCCATTCATCCACTTTACTTTGACTTGCAAGTCTTGCTGAAGCTGCATCCGCATTTCTTCTGTAATTTGGTATCCCTCTTGAACAAGTTGCACCATAAACATTGTGAGACAGCGCTCTCGTGCATCACGACTTTGCAAGATTTGGTGCTAACGTACGGCATGAGTAAAAGGAGAAGGTAGAATAAAATGGAGGTCTGCTAAAAATCCTACCTTTGCCCACACAGCTTTTGCAATCCTATCACCACCATGAACGAGTTTCCATACGCTTGCATATTTTTGGAAGGTATCAACAATGTACGGATAGAGAGCTCGCTCATTCGTTTTTTCCAGAGTCCATAATGCCACTTCCACAATGTTTAGGTAGTCCTTTGCGTAGTCTAGAATCTTGATGATTGTCACGTACTGTCGTGCATTGAGCAAGCACGAGCCAGGTGAGGTCATAACTCGCCAGTTATCTTCACCAATGCTGTATCGACACATCATTAGCAGCATGCACGCTTATCACACCTTATTATACTTACGGCACACTTTTCACTACGAAATGTTTCACCTCCTCCAACAGCCATTCGTGAGTAAATCGGATAATGGTATAACGCGTTGAAATGGACATCAACGTCTTTAGTTCCTCCTCGGTTTTATCCGAAAGGGAAAGCTCAAATGATACAAGTGTATCGTTTGCGTCTGCCTGAGTCATATCTTTTGCATCCTGTCCAAAAAGACAATCATCATCATCATCAAAACAACCAGTGATTGCTTGTTTTGCTAGTCGTTTGAGTCGAACCATCGTCTCAGCCTCTGCTTGGCTTTCCCCTTCATTTCGTGTGCCGTAGATCGCGACGCGGCGTTGGTTTACAAGATAGGCAGGGGCAGGACTTAGCATTGGGAATGATGCTAAGTAATGAAGACATCGTGCTACTCGTAGTTTATGCCGTTGAGCAGACTCTAGATCTCCCCGTGCAATCAATCGTAACAAATAGCGTTGATACGAAAACAGTTGTAAACGGATAAGCGTGTCAAACAAGAAGATGACAGGCGTATTTGTTAGTTTATCTACGTTGCAGTTAAGCACGCTGTTGAAATAAACGATAGAACAAATACCTTGTTCTACATCGACGTTGTATTCATCTTTGTCATCCTCCTGCGATATTTCGTTGTCCAAAAAGTGTATAAACGCATCCTGCAGTATTGCCTTTCGGTCTTGTGTTTTGTCCTGATCTTTCCAGTGCAACAAAATGGAAGCGACTAGAAATGCCCGCCAATCACCATGTCTGAATTCACTTGTCGCCCAGCGACACAGGATATCGATGACACGAATCGCTGACTGCTGATCTACAACTCCACGCCCAAAAATAATGCTAACTGCTGATTCTGCTGTTTGTCCGCGTATATCAGCCCATTGGTTTTCATGGATCAAAAGGCCAGAGCCGTTATCAACATAACGTCCAATGCTATCCATTATGCGAACAATATGCTGCTCATCGGCCGAGTCTTGTATTCGATCATCATCAACGCTCTTACTGGGTTGGACTGCCTGCTTACTGTTCTCACTTCGCAGCGTATTCTCTTCCAGAGTACCGCAAAACACTTCGTTACGTGCCTTTACCATAGCCCAGTATCTCCGCAGGACAGGTGATAGATCAGGAGCACGCGATGCTGCCTTTTCGTTGATAGTTTCATCCAAGATCCGGTCAAAAAGTGTTCGGTATTGATGAAACAGTTTTGGAACGACAAACAGGTCAGGTGTTGACAGAAACAAGCTCTAATCCGCTAATGGTGAGTCATACGAGCCATTCATGTCTATATTGGACCAACCTGTAGCAATCGTTCAATGTCTAACTGTAATCCTTGGTATGGCCAAAAAGCACCCTCAGACTTCGTTTGTGCTGCGTGCTGTATTAACTAGCGTAGTTTGTCAGCGATGATGGAGCGGTTATGCCAACCGCCAGTACTTACTGCATTGTACGCTTTGATTAATGCCTCGATTAAGCGTTTCATGAGCGTTCGGTTTCGCCTGTACTCGTCAACATAGTCTTGCACAATGCCCGTTAGCACTAGCCACATGGTTTCGAACGTTGTACTAGTGTCCAGCATGTCCAGAGAATGTTTTAGAAACGTGCGCTGGTCCAGTAATCCCTCGCAGTATTGCCATCGTGCCAAACGAGTGCTGTATGACCACCGCTTTTCAAAACGTGCACGACTTTCGGATGAAGCCCACGGTTTTTGTGAGCTGTCATAGTGATTGGGTGTATTGGGATGTGGTCTGTGGCCACGTGGATTAGCAGGGGGAGAAAGTTCGATAAGTTGCTTCTTGAGCTGACTTATCACTGTATGTGTCCACTGAAGTGTCTGAGGTGTATTTGAGGTTGCATTGCTGGCATTGCGTTGTGCCTATTTACGTGTGAGTCGAAGCCATACAGTCTGCACAATGCACGTTGTACCATTTCAGATAAACCGACGATCTTGATGTACCATGTTGCTCTCAGAAATGGCACTTGTTTTGCTGCCAATGCATCTAGAAGCTTTTCGCCTTTGAAACCATGTGGAACGTTTCGTGCGAGTTTCCGTAAAGGTACCACCGCATTAGCCAATTCATGCATCCATTGTTCTCGTCTGGCGTCCGCCAGAGTGGAGCGTGTGGGAGGTCTGAACGGCAAATTTCTAAAAGTTCCACGGTAAGACTTCCTTCTTATCTTTGCTTTGTGTATCATCCACATGCATACCCTGTGATCCTTGCTGCCTTCCTTTTCCGGTTGAGTACATCGACCATAAACGCTCCAAGTTCATTGAGTAGTCTCGGATCATCTTGGAGTTTTCCGTAGACAATGTCATGAGCGCAGGTGTGTTCGTTCTAGAAAAGATCATCAGTTCCGCAATCGAACGGATCAGGAAAGAAAAAAACTCACTGGTACTGTGGGTTTATCAATAAAACCGCTGCGAACGTTTGATTCTGTCAGGATGTCTTCTGCTTGAGATGGACGTTGGGGGAACATTCCCGGATAACCTAATTGAGGCATAGATTTGGATAGTGCAAGTTGTCGTGAGGGTGGTTGCAGGGTATATTTTTTGAGTTGTGTAGTGTGTGTTCCATGCCTGGACATGCTAGGAGAATGGTAACCTGGTGACGACGAACTGGAATACGGAGAAGCCATGCTACGGGTGGTACTGTACGATGCGGATGTCGACGAGTACCCTGAACCTTGCGCAATATTATTCTGTGGAGGGTACATGCTATTGAGATTATTGCTGCTTGTGGAGGTTGAGTAGGTTACATTCGCTGAGGAGTAACGCGTATATTGTCCTACAGGAGACGTTAGGGCAAGGGATCAGTGTCATGCCATGACAGTCCGCTGATTTACCTTGATGTCGACCTGCCATCGCGCAAGCTCCGAATGTTTAAAATAAGAAAAAAAAAAAAAAAAGGTAACAAAAACGTGTCCAGTAAAAAAAGGGAGGGAGAGCTAATTATTTAAAAAACGGAAGAGGAACAGAAAGAAAGAAAAGCGAACAAATCAAGACAAAGCGGTCGTAATTTTAAAATAAAAAAATCGGCCCAGTGCGCAAAGCTCCTTCGCTTCCACTCCTCTCTATCTCATAGAAATGCTGCATAAATTACAGAAGAATACTTTTATGTTTATGCTTCTAAACCAAGCGATTTCAAGATACTATCTAACTTTTCAAGTTTTTCATTGTACAAAACTTCAAGTTCTGTCCATGTCTCTTGGTACTCCTCATCCACCTTTCCGGCTGCGTTCAAGTCTTCGTCCATAATACTATATTTTTTAGCTAGGCAGTAACGAAGGTCATCAATGAAAGGAATGGAATCCGTCTCCTGTCGTTCGGCTATGGAATGCGCGCTGGCAGAGACGAGTGCATGAAATTCTGGCTGATCCACAAACTCATCGAGGTGAGCTGCAAAGTACTGAATGCACCATTGCTCCAGTCGCTCTATATTCAAGTCGATAGCTGTCTGTATCAGTTCATAAATGTCTATAATAGGTTCGTTTTGATTTGTCAAGGTGATTGCAGCTATCATCTTGAGTCTGTCCATCATCAACATTTCAGCCGCCACCATTACATCATACGCCAGCTCAGCTGGTATAACGCATCGATCTGTATAAAGGTATTCCAGCATGTAGACAAATAGATCGGGTTCTATCCGGTGGAGCTCAAATACCGGCACCTTAAGCTCCATTTCATCGTATCGGATAGTAGTATTTCCGGTGTCTGCTTCGGAAAAAGCCCCACTGAACATGACCTTAAAATACTCAGATCGCGTCAAACAGGCTTTATGGCATGGGAACAAAACATCCCCCAATAGCACGGCAGTATCTGGGAAAGTTGGGTCTGGCGTACTGTTTGTGTCAAGAAAACGTCGTTTCACAATCCATTCATTGCCATCACGGACAACATGCGCCGCCATGTGTAACAGACTCTCCAGAAATACCGAGAAATCGGTCCGAATTACTGCGGTTTCTTTTGCGTCCCACGATCGGTGCGCATTTTGAGTTCCTTCGATTAGTAGCTCCTCATATCGTAACTGCAGTTGAGGAAGTTTTAGATGGCGACACACAAATACCATATTCTTCAACGAGGCATAATCAAGATCAGCTAAGTGTCCAGTATAGATGTACTCCAACGCAGCTGCAAAGGAGACTGGATCGACCAACGAATCTTGTAGCCATATTTTTGTCTTTGAGTTCCAACGACCTATTAGATGTTCCCGGAAAAAGGTTGAGCGTGCGGCCAGGACGAATCGATGTGCAGGAAATTCATGGACGGTTTCATCCATACGGATAGCAAAGGTCAAGTCATGATAAGGGTGGGTACGACGGAGATCAGACAGAAACTGCAAATATGGTTGGTTCTCATCTACGGCTTTTGTGATTTTGTATGATAACAGTAGGTTTCGTATCTCGCTGGTCAAGGCGCCATAAAGGCATCGCTCTCTGAAGAAGGAAGGCAACTAAGCAACATGGCAACAACTACGCCCTTTTTTTTTCTTTTACCCTTGAAACGTATTGCGATCACACTGTGCACCATTTTCGAGCAGAAATCTTACTACTTCATAATGACCGCAAAGACCTAATGTAATCTTCAATTTCTTCGTCCACTTAATGCCGCCATTGGTGCTTACATGACCAATATAATGGGGAACACTGCCATTCGTCCACGCGATTAATAGGAGCACCAAAATTCTTAACGAGAATCTCAGTTTTCTCGAGCTGCCCTTGTCTCGTGGCCATGCAGAGCTCTTCAAATAAATTATTTGAATCACCTTCTAGTGTCGGCTCTCGATCGACCATTGCGTCGAATTCTGGGTCACTAGTGCCCTCCCCCTCGGAAGCCAAACGCATCACCCTGCCTTTGGTTACAATAGGCTTTTTTCCCATGGTTTTATATTTCTCTTTCTTTTTTTCTTTTTTTTTTTAAAGAAAAAGAAGTAATTGAATAAAAAAGAACTGTCGAAGGCAAATGAGAGAGTATCGAAGTACATTATTACCCCGCAAGTTATCCACATGACTTGAGCACACTAAGCGTGTAAATTCTCTTTGGTTTTGCTTACCAATGAGCGTTGTGTCCGCCGTACTACCATATGAAAAGGTTCAATGGAATGAGTTAGATAACGGGTCTCTAACCATCTTACCACTTGGGGAGTAGACAGGGTAGCACAGGGCTTAACCAAAACTTCAATTGCCATATATTGGTTGACTATCATCTCGAACCAGGGTGACACCCACAATGTAACCATCTGAAAAAATAACCACAGACGTCCGCAAGTACCAGGTCGGGCTAAGCAGGAAATATTAAGTTTAATTGTTATCTTCTTCGTACCATGTAGTTCATGAAAACTGTAAATCTTACTAAATAAATCCAAGCATGTACATTGTGCATCAGCATGTAAAAAAGCAATGTTAAGAACTGACAGTTATTTGTTGGACACATATACTGAACACTATATTACTTCTTCATATTACATAGACTGGCAATATTGCAACTCTTTCAGCATTTACACTGACATTGCCATTGGTGTGGTAAGTGGTAAGTCCATTATTTACATAATGTCAAATATACAGAACTAGCAGCATGAGTGATAAACAATCATAATTGGCGTAGGAAGCCATTTAATAGGAATAAGCGAGCTGCAAGATTGCTTCCATCTTTGCTTTTCCCCAGTTTCTCTCAATGAAGTTGCGTTTCGCAGTGATGCTTCCACTAGGGCTGAAATATATGTTTTTTCTTTTTCAAAACCTTTTTGATAGCAGGTTGCTGTTGTACAATATATGTATTTGATACTAAGATATGCCACAAAATTGATCGCCTGCTTCTTCAAAATTGCTCGAGACTTATCCTTCTGTGATCGGCCCACTTATCGTGTTCTTGTAGTACCTTAATTCCGTTGTTAAAAACACACTACAGCAAAGCTATCAAAATATATGTGCCTTTTTAACTATCTTAGACTATGACACGGGGTTTCAATCGTCTTGAGATAGTATTTGTTTAAAACATATTCTGGGGCGTCCGTCTACAAGCTTGGTTTTAATAGAAGTGAATTTTCTTGGATTTACATTTCATTTTGGACTTCTTTATGCACGAACCCAACAAGGTGTTGTTAGGATAGACGTGATGGATTGATTTTGGTCAAAGCTGAAGAAGACTACAACTCTAAAAAAAAATTCGGTGTTTCTAACGGTAATGACAAAAACGTGCTGTGTCTTTCTGCGTTGGATCTAAATAACCTTTGCATTTTCTTGCGTCTAATTGAAGTGGTCTTGGATAACATGGGTTTGTACAATCGTGTTTCTAGATGAGGAAACGTTACCTCCAAATAAAAGTCAAACACATTTGAAGAGAAAGATCGCTACTCCTCTTTCTTCTTTGGTACTGTTTTTTTTTTTTTTTAACATATGTCCCCAGTATGTACCGGAAATAACTATAAACATAGGATTACTCATATCTGTCGATATATTGTTTAGACCAACAGTCGTTAAAAGTCAAATGCCTTCACCCCATCAACTTCTTCTCTCACTCCCACCCATCACGGTGGGGAGTATGGTCTGCAGGAACACGTGAAATTAACCTTTGAGGACAAGTAAGAGGACAACTAAGTATAAGATGTATTAACTATGAATGAATTTCTATGCTGCTCTGAATAAGTTTTGTGCGCGCTGAAAGACCAAGTCTTAAGTAAGCTTTAAGGTAAACTGGTCGCGCCTACTGGTATCTTCCTTAGCGCAACCTCGGCCCTCCATGACGCAAAATCGTTTAGAACAGCGTAAAAAATTTATTCGACAAACAGTATGCTATGTTATCTTCAGCGTATTGATTCAAAGATTTAAAATCGGTAAAGGCTTGTCTCTGAGCTGTTCAACCATATGTTTGTTTATCTGCCATTCCTTCGGGTTTGGCCCATCTTTCATTAGCACCCTTGCCTCAGCTGACGTTCTAAATATCTGCGGATACTTTAAACGTGGTAGCTTCATAACTGCTAAGTCCTCACATGCGCTACTAGCGTTTAAAGGCAATTGTATGCGTCTATCTGACTTATAGAAATGTTGTTTGATATCAATAATCTCTACAACATTCGTAGAAACAACCATGAATGATCATCCCTCCTGACATATGAGTTCTCCCCAGCTTTGACCTTCATCTTCCTATTCACCGATTTTAAAAAGCGCTTTCACCATAATAACTTTTCTGCTTTGCATTTTTGTACCCCGATCTTAGAGTTATCATGCTATAGGGTTGTACTGTTTTTCCAAAAAATAAAGTCGCATCTTGCAAATCCACTTGGCGAAGTTGAAAAGCTAAGGTTGACGCTAATAGACATATCCGTTGTCGCGTTGTGGGAGTTTGTATTGACGCATTTCACGAACCTGTCTAGAACTTTTGACAACGCCATGCGTAGCTCTTCGCCAAGTGCATACAAGACCTATACGTCATTCACGTTTATTCGATGTTCAAAAACAAAGTTAACGGGTGGCTTTGTTGCGCAACTCCTTAGAAAACGCTAGGTCATGCAAAAGATGCACCAGTTCACCACATTTTTAAGAATAACTTATAAATATAAATCACAGAAAGAAAAAAAATTTATGCTACAAAAGATGAGGAAATAGGCTACAAAATGATATGCAAAAACCGAAGAGGTTAACCTTGGAAAATCGCCATTTTTACCTCACCTTTGAAAAAACCTTTTTTCCTAAAAATAATACTGCCCTATAGAATATAACGAGGACACCAAGAATATATTAATCGTTTTCTTTTCAGATAAATGCTTATTGAGAAAAATGAGAAAAAATAATCTTTTGGCTGTCGGGCATCCTTAGGTTCTACTTCACCCTACGAATGTCTGTATTAGTTTTCTCAGTGGCATGCGTAGCAACAGACTCAGAGTGATGTTGGCAAGTTGTATTACGTAAATATTCCGTATGAGAACTAATGATTTCAAGTGTGTACACTTCCTCATCACCGATATAGTCTATAGATTCAGGATAGCCACCCTCATCAACAACATGACCCTGTCCATCTTCGTAAAAATAATTAATTGTTCATTTTGCAATGCAGTAATATAGAGACGAGAGTGAAACTCAGGACTCACAAAGCTGATGTGTTTATGTAAAGGCGGGTCTGCCAAAGCTTGTGTGCCATCCTTTTCTGTGAATACGACATTTGCTTGGTCATCGAGCGCAAAGATATCCTCGATGCATACGACTTCTATTTTTGTCAACTTGCGACTTGCGGATTGGCTCAGAGCGACATTGATTTTGAGAAAGAGTGTATGAAGCTGTTTTGAGAGAACCTCCTTAACTTTTTTATCGTAACGATTAGCAGAAGGTAAGAACTCCTTGGTATCAGAATAAACTAAAAATTAACAGGAGCGGAGCAACAGAATCCGAAGATCATGGTTGGAATACACATTACTCCTGCTGAACATGAATTCAATCATGAACTTATCCTTTTGCGCAATTGCAGCACACGTTTTACAGTCAATAGAGGAAAATAAGGATACATTCATCCCATTGTTGATACTAGAAAAGGAAGCAATTTATCCATGCGTCCGTTCATGCTAGTCCATAGCGCTATACACTTCTCACTTCGAAAGTTCCACGTGTTGCTGCTTTTGGAAAAGGAAGGAAGAAGGAGATACGCGAACAGATGGGGCGCTACCTGCTCGTAGCGGATCCGCTTTTTATAGAACCCCCTTAAGAATATGTTATCAGAATAGATGACAATGCGCTGACACAGGAGAATGCAAGATGGACTAAAAATGAAATCGGTCCTTGTCTGTTGATGGTCAACGCTAAAAGAAAAAAAAACATGTGTCTTCTAATTCTCTACTATAGAACTGGTGTCTATGCTGTCAATCAATCAAGGGATATTCTTTAAGTAATCTACAAAAACTGGAAATTGGTCCCAATATGGTTCGTTGAAGATACAAGTCTTGTGAAACAGCCATCATATTCTTTTTAAGGATTGTTTTCCCGACCCATGTGTTTCAGAAGTTGACCATTAGGTCAGGCCACCATTTTTTCTTTTTCCCATTGGTTCAAATGTTTAGCGTGAACGCAATAGATTTGAAGAGAATGGATTCTAGATTTTACGAAGAAACTGTCCAAGTAGGAAAATGGCCAAGTAGGATGGAGAATCGATTACCATATATGTTGTTTGCGTTTCAAAAAGAGTAATAATTGAACTGTCTGGGTGCTCGGTATGTCTGCTGCGCCTCTCAGCTGTCATACTTGCGGCAAAGATTGCATGTTTCTATGTGACACGGTAAAATTTATGCACGGTGCGATTCTGTATTCTAACCTTCTTTAGGAATTGGGCTATTGTGCAACGACTCTAGGCTCCCTTCTTTCCTAACCGATGTCCCTTGGACTTTTTGACTTAATAAAAATGCCCTCGCTAAGCACCCATAGCTTCCCTATCAAAAATTCAGTAAGGCAAATATCTGTTTTATTTTTATTTTTTCTTGAGACAAAAAACGTTGATTTTTTGAGGGAGAGAAAGAAAAAGAGAGACCGTAAAAAAATTGAGGAAAGAGAGAGGAAGAAAGAAAAGAGCGAAAATATTGGAATGCTTATAGCTACAATTTTTAATCAACCTCCTCAACTGTGGGGCCGGAATCTTCACCACCATGAGCGCCCCCAGCACCTGGGAATCCACCAGGAGCACCACCTGGGAATCCGCCTGGAGCACCGCCTGGAGCACCACCAGCATCTTGGTAGAGTTTCATCATGATCGGATTGGCAATCTCTTCCAGTTCCTTTTGCTTAGACTCGTATTCTTCCTTACTAGCTTCATGGCTATTATCCAACCATTCGATTGTTTCCTTGATTGCAGCTTCCAATTTCTCCTTATCTCCCGCCTCAAGTTTGCTCGATACTTTCTCTTCTTGAGTCGTGTTGCGTAAGTTATACGCGTAGGATTCAAGGCTGTTCTTGGCTGAAATTCGTGCTGCGGCTGCGTCATCCTCCGCCTTGTATTTCTCGGCATCGGAAACCATGCGTTCAATTTCTTCCTTGGACAACCGACCTTTATCGTTGGTAATGGTAATTTTGTTGGACCTTCCTGTGGTCTTATCCATTGCAGATACGTTCAGAATACCATTGCTGTCAATATCAAACGTCACTTCGATTTGAGGTACGCCTCGTGGTGCGGGTGGAATGCCTGAGAGCTCGAATTTACCAAGCAAATTGTTGTCCTTGGTACGCGCACGTTCACCTTCGTACACTTGAATCAGCACACCAGGTTGGTTGTCTGCATACGTGGAGAAAATTTCTGATTTCTTGGCTGGAACGGTGGTGTTACGTTTGATCAAGGGTGTCATGACACCACCAGCGGTCTCAATACCAAGTGACAGAGGAGCGACATCCAACAAGAGGAGAGAGTCGGTCTTCTCCGACGTGTTACCAGTCAAGATAGCAGCTTGAACGGCTGCACCATAGGCCACTGCTTCATCAGGATTGATTGACTTGTTAGGCTCCTTGCCGTTGAAGAAGTCTGAAACCATCTTCTGAATCTTGGGGATACGAGTGGAACCTCCGACCAAGACAATTTCATGCACCGATCCCTTGTCAATCTTCGCATCACGCAATACTTTTTCCACTGGCTCCATTGTTTGACGGAAGAGATCCTGATTCAACTCTTCGAAACGGGCACGGGTCAATGAAGTGTAGAAATCGACGCCCTCAAAGAGAGAATCGATTTCGATAGAGGTCTGAGCCGCGGAAGAAAGCGTACGCTTGGCTCGCTCACAAGCCGTTCGAAGTCGTCGGACCGCACGCGGATTTTGCGAGATATCCTTCTTGAACTTGCGCTTGAATTCTTGAATAAAATGGCTGACCAGCCGGTTATCGAAATCTTCACCACCCAAGTGCGTGTCACCTGCGGTAGCCTTCACTTCAAAAATACCCTCTTCAATGGTCAAGAGGGACACATCAAAGGTACCACCACCCAAGTCGAAGATAAGCACATTATGCTCGCCTCTCGAAGTCTTGTCCAATCCATAAGCAATGGCAGCGGCGGTAGGCTCATTGATGATTCGTAGTACATTCATACCAGAAATGGTACCGGCATCCTTTGTCGCCTGACGCTGGGAATCATTGAAATAGGCTGGTACGGTAATGACAGCACTTTCAACCTTGGTGCCCAGGTAAGCTTCAGCTGTTTCGCGCATCTTGACAAGAACCATGGAAGAAATTTCTTCGGGAGTGAAGTGTTTCTTTTCACCTTTATGTTCAACCTCAATAACGGGTTTTCCGCCCTTATCGATGACCTTGAAGGACCAATGCTTCATATCCGATTGTACTTCCGCGTCAGCGAAGCGACGACCAATCAAACGTTTCGCGTCAAAAACAGTGTTATGCGGATTCATCTAAAACCCTTTTATTTTAGTCATATCATTTTTCTATAAAAGAAGGAAGGGTTTATACATACAGCTACTTGATTCTTGGCAGCATCACCAATCAAACGTTCGGTGTCCGTAAAGGCGACGTACGACGGGGTAGTACGGTTACCCTGGTCGTTGGCAATAATTTCAACTCTGTCGTTTTGCCAGACACCAACACAGCTGTAGGTGGTACCCAAATCAATTCCAATGGCTTGTGACATGTCTCTCTTTAAAGAAAAAAAAAGGAATAAAAGAAAGAAAGAGAAAGGAAAAAAGATACAGTTTTTTTGTGTGATGGGTGTTGGTTTGGTTTTATATCGAAAAAAAAAAAGAATAAAAAAGAATCATAGGGAAACCAACTTTCCTCTTTGGGTAAATGACGAAATAGACTGAGACAAAGGAAACATGCAGATGATTTTTAATGTGGTGCAGGCATAGCTTGGTCTGACATGAGCGCTTTACAAAACCTCCGCAGCGCTTCATTTTCTTGTCTGACTTGTGATATATCTCTTTGAAGTGCTGCATTGGCTGTTGCCAATTGAGACAGTCGAGTAGTCATCGATCGTAAACTAGCTTGCTTCTTTGCTCGGTATTTAGCAGAGGCAATTTTATTACGTTGTCGTCGTTCTTCTAATGTCATTGGATGGTCCATCGTATCACTATTGCTGTTGTTGTTGTTGTTGCTGTTATTGTTGTTATTGGTGCTAGTGTTATGTTTTAATCGTGGTGCCATGATATGTGTAGAAGCATCAGGTGGCGGTGATAATGGTTCGGCCGGTGGTGGTGTGACGATGGCGTTAATAGACATACATTGGCGAGACATTGTATCAAGAGAGAGAGGAAGAAATTAAGGAGTCTGACTCATTATGGTGGCGGTTCTTTATATAATGATGAAGAGGAGTAGACAGATTGACATCATTCTTCCTTTTACAGGTGAACTCCACTGTAATGAATGTGCCGCTCACGTCATGTCGGTAACCACCTCTTTTTGGAATTAAGAATTACCATTTGTCTCTCGTTTAAGCACGTATCGGGAGCACTTGTCAACCCCGTCAAGTTCCTCGATCATTTCAATCACGAGGGGATGGGCAAAGCCATAGTACTCTGGTCCCGATATAGCATTAGCACTCTCCTTGTGACGAACCTCATTAGCCCGCTTGATCACCAGTGCCCACGCGCCGGTAGGCGTTTTTGCTGATAGTTCCTGATCAGGTGCATCAGCGGCGCGGATCGTAAACTAGGATTTCAAACGGTTAGTACACCCTGTCATGATGACACCACTCTGGTAATACCAATGGTGCATCCTGGTCTTCTTCCACCCTGCATGTATAAGTCGTCTGACTGTTAGGATCCACCATACTCATGTACGTCCTATACTTCGGTTAGTTCATGATATCATGATGCGTTACATATAGTATTAACCTTTCTGCGGTATAGCCAACTGGCCATATGTAACGTTCACTGTGGAATGCTGGGCGATCCCACACCACCTTGCCAAGGTTGAGGATGGTCAGGGAGGCAATGCTAAAGGGTAGTTGAACATTGCCATTTTCATCCCTTGGGATTTCCACGCGCTTTCGCCTTAGAGGCGCACGTTTTTTTACAACAACTGTATCTGCTTTGGTAACTTTAGGAATCACATATGTACTCCTCTTGATTGGTGCTACCTTGCATGTCTTCATCTTCATCCAGTTCATCTTCCTCTTCCTCATCTACCTCCTCATCTGCTTCTCCCTCTTCCTCTTCTTCCTCTTCGCTAATATCCATCGCATCATCATTTGATTTGCCTCGCCGCATGGAACGTCTGCAATATGATCGTTCAATTGACGCGTGTCAGATGCTCTTTTTCTGTACCTTTTTTCTCGTTGAAGTGCCTGGATTTTCCTATTCGCTTTATCCAGGGCTACTTGTGCTGTTTTTTGTTTCTATATTTCGCCAAAGTTTAAGTCAACTCATATTTACACCACACATTCATACAGCAATAAACTCTATGATTTTTCGCTTCATTCTTCTGTACTTTCGCATTCTTTCATCATTCCAATTGCCATCTGTTTGACAGCAGACATCGCTCTTTTCTTGAATGGCCATGACGTGCAGCTATCAAGATTGTTTTTGTTTTTTTCGTTTAAAAAAAAAGGTTCGGACCCGTCTTTTTCGGACACCGGAAACAAAAACCAACCTACACGCTTTACACGTGACTATCAACGGCATGTTTGACTATGGAACGGGGTGTTGACCCGAACTTACTCTTAAGGGGTTAAAGCAAAAAACCATAAATAATCATTTGGCAGAATAGAAAGTTGACGGGTTGGTGACAATCCGTAAACTTGTTTTTAAAAAAAATTACGCATGATATATACAATTCCGCTATACTCATTCAAAATAGTATTAAACATTGACGAGCACGTTTTATAGGCTACTTCGTTATACCAATTGCAAAGTCTAGACTGTTTGTTTATGATGCGCCAATCACTGTGCTTTGTCATCCATAAACTTCATTTCTTCCCTATAGACTGGGTCCAGGCACTGGAAAAACCAAATCAGGTAATGTTTCATAGATGGCCATGACCATCCAGGCGGATGTACGGAGACTAGTTATTTTTAAGTAGGTAGACACTCTTCTTCCGAGTTAAACAAGTGCTCAGAAACGAGTTAATACATCATAATGAAAATTGATATTTACAATTTTGTCCGTCACAACAAAAGATCGACAGCCCTAATGAAACTAAGTTTCCTAGGGAAAAAAAGGTTTAAAATAATCGGTGAAACACGTTGGAAACCGATTTGTTGTCTTCTCCATTTACTATCCTTCATGGGAATTGCTACGGACACTCAGGCTAGGCGGCTTAAGCAGACACATATAGTCTCCATCAAAGCGGCTACGGAGTAACTTTTTTAATAAAGCTGATAGTAAATAGATGTTAATGAAACGCCTGAGCATCTATGACATGAGTGCCTGTAAAAGAGTGCCCATAACTTGAGTACGCTTAAGCTGAGTGTTATCCACAACTTGAATATTTCGTCTATAACAGGAACGTCCATCCATAGTGCTCGCTTTATGGTCACTTACGAGTTTCGGTAGCCTTTGTTTACTATCAGCTTTTATTCAACAGTCGCTTTAATGGTTGCGTGTCTCCTCAGCTTTCATGTGGTATATTACTCACGTGACTACGACGTTTATTTTTCGTGAATTTGCTGCTAAGCATGTCCGAACGGGTGCCCGAATCATAAACTTGATCCCGGCTTCTTCCTTTCTTACTCTTTTTTTGGGGGAATAAGAGACGTGCGGATCAACTTCATTACCTGACTCGGTGTCATTATCCACCTTCTTCACTGCCATGGACAGAATGTTTTCATCTACTGCTAATAACACTGCCCATGCTGACTACGGTAAACACGCCAGATGAAGTTATTATCAATCTCACACGCCCGCTCAGAAACTGCTTCCCAGGGATCGAACCAATCCTATCAGACCTGGATCTCTTGGTTCTGCTCTCTGTCGGGTCATGAGTATTATGTCGAAGTGCCCGAAGAATTTATCGAGGACGATTTTAACTTGACTGGACTATCAGCTATTGTACCTTACTACAACGACGCTCTAGAAATGATTTTGGATGTTGAACCTGAAGAAATTTCAGAAGATGAAGACGATAGAGATATCCATGATCAAACTGCAGAGGGAGAAGAAGACGACGGATTCTGGAAAGAGACACAACCTGCTCGAACTCATGGACGTGTCGATCCTTCTGTAGTTGAACCTTACGCCGCAATGCTATATGGATTGATACATCAACGCTTTTTGTTGACGCGCAATGGACTGATGACAATGGGAGAGCGATATGCACAAGAACAATTTGGATGTTGTCCTCGAGTCTACTGCGGTCAATGTCCAATGATCCCTTGTGGTCGCTATGATGAACTCGGGAAAGAAAGTGTACGATTGTATTGTCCTCGCTGTATGGATCTATATATCCCCCCGAGCATGGTTTACGAAAATGTGGATGGTAAACAATAACTTTACTCGATAAGAAGCAGATTGAACTGGACGCTTTTCTTTTATATCTATTAGGTGCACACTTTGGGACGACATACCCCCATCTCCTATTTCAGACCTTTCCCAACCTGGTACCAGCAGCACGAAGTTTTATTTATCAACCGCGTATTTTTGGATTCAGAGTGAACGAGAAATCACGGGCCGGGCCCCGCATGCAATGGTTGAGGATGCGACCTCCGGAATATACCGTTGATGATGATGATGATTATGAGGAAGAGGAGGAAGAGGAGGAAGAGGAGGCACAGATGGAAGAAATTTCGGCGGGTAAGGTAAATGCCACACGCGATGGGAAACATAAAATGCCGTCGTGCCCATCCCTTTAATAACTGCTGCCACCTGTAGTCGGCCCGATCACAAGCAGACGAGGATGATCGATTATCCCGGTTAACAAATCAGGTGGAGGGGTGGCGGGTACGAGACTCAAGCATCAACAATTTTTTCCGCCGATGGATATAGCAGCATGGTCAAACGACAATTCTGCTAGGATGGTGTGCATTAGTTTGTTTTTATTTCAATTGTTTTCATTCACTTGGAGTCTATTATTGTTTTGTTCGTTGGAAAATCCTTCCGTGATTTTCAGCTATCGCGATAACACACGCACTATACGCGTACGCGCACAGCCTTATCACAACCAATGGGATGGCAGCAACATCCAACCTTCGCATGCATCACTGTTGGCACGATACAAGAAATCTATGTTACTATATGAAAGAAAGAAAAAGAAAAAAGAAAAGAAAAAGAAAGGAAGAAAGAAAAAAAAAGAAAGAGAGAAGAGGGGTTGAGGTTTGCATTCTTCAGTTTGAACTTGGAAGTAGCGACGGTGACAACATCGGTGGCGGCGGTGGCGGCATGGTTTTCATCTTCACCGTTGTCGTCGTCTTCGTAGATGACAAAAGGGGAGCAGCATGCATTTTCTTGGCAGTTATGGATCGGCGTGTAAGCAAGACTATTGATAATGGAGTGATTTCCTGAATTTTTTTTTTTGGACATCAGTGCACGTCTGTCAATCACCACGTGGGTTTTTATGGATTGCCGCAGATGGAGGACCGCAAACGTCATGATAGCATGTCCACCTTCCTCCTCCTCCTCCTCCTCCTCCTCCTCCTCCTCCCTTTAATCCAAATTATCGTATGATACAAAATACAATATTTTGCAGGTCACTTTGCGTTGGATGAAGGGCTATTTTGCGCTAGCGAATTGTGTTTATGCGTAGAGAAGTGGTACTTTTTTGCGTCGTATCTGGGTGGGCCTGGAACATGAGTTGGTCCATTGTGTTTCTAGATAAGGGAGTGTTCCAGAAAAAAAAAATCAACCATTTAAAAAGGAAGACTGTTCTTTTTTCTTTTCTCTTCGGCTCTGTCTCATAAAAACATCCCCGGTACGTACTGGGATTGACTATAAACAAAAGATAACTCATGTCTGTCGATGTATTGTTTAGACCGATGGTCGTAAAACAACAAAATGGCTTTATGCCATTCAAATCTCCTGCCCGCCCCACCGTCAAAGTGCGGAGCGAGGCCTCCGCGAACGTGCGGACATGCCCTTCGGGGGTAAGTAAAACAACATTCAAGTACAATAGATAGTAATCATGAATGAATTTTTATGCTACTCTGAATAAATTTTGTGTCCGCTGAAGGACCAAGTTCAATTAAGTTTTACGGTTTAATGATGGTGCATATTAATTTCTACCTTAGCGCCAACTTGGGATTTCATGGACGCAGAATTTGTTTAGACTAGCATATGAAGTAGTATGCCATGAATACATGTATAAAAAAGGTAATCACCTCCCTTTCTTGCTCGGCGTACACCCCATTCTTTCCTTCCTGATGTGTGTGTGTATTCAGTGTATATACAGCAATGGAAAAGTATTGTGTTCTCATTTCTATAAAACATAACTTCTGCAGTAGCCCAATTTTGAGTTTGGCATTGGAACACGTTGAATTTAGAATTTTAACTTACATTTTCCTTGCTGAACCCTGAGACGTTGCGCATAAAAAAAGTATTTTTGGGGTTTTAAAATAAATCCGAAGCATGTGTTGAAGTATGTCTCCTTTGAAGAATAATGTTCAGTGTTGATGCAGATCACCATTACAAGACCAGATAGTTACCACAATCCATACCACAGAATGCTTGTGCGCAAAGTTTTTTTACTAGTTTGCGCACATGCTATTTTCAAAATTGTACAAATACAATATCATATGTTGATGCTGTGGAATATAAGGCTCACGGGAGGCACGGCATTGAATTAACACCACCACATGTCAAGGTCACAGCAGCATTTAAAGATTTGCCTTTCTGTTTCATACTTACTGGATATATTGAGTGGGTATTCACGAAAGGTTGGCCAGGCGTACGTTATCGATTATCCTGGATTGCTTAAAATCCTTTGTTTATGCTTGCCGCAACAGAAAAAGACGGAGGAGGAACACGTAACTTTGATTTTTGAATGACAAAAATGGAGATGTGTTCTTTCGCTTTCGCCTATTGATGATCGGATGTAATGCCCGCTGGTCAAAGCTTCGGCTTTGGCTGCGTCTCCGTTTTCTTAATCCCGTCACATTGGTGGTGACTTGGCAATTTACTCACAAGCAAACCATCACTTGCTTCAAGCGCTCAAAGTACCTGAGGAGATGACCGAGCTGGCCAAGATGCTTAGCAGTTTCAATCGAGTACAGTTTGTGGATTTTGTATAGAAAAACAAAGGTAATAAAAATAAAAACAGAAGGAATAAAGGCGAAAAAGAGATATCGATCTAGTACATTAATTGCTATCCTATTTATATACAAGAATCATAACGGGATACTGGGAGAACGATGGTTTGGTAAAACATGTCCTCTTGGATATCCAATCATTATTATCTTGTTCTCGCTATTCTTCTCTATGTGCTAATCTTTGATCTGGGGGATTGCGCTTGTACCTGATCTTTAACTTGACCTAGGATACCAGTCTAAGTTCCGTTCCGATTCAAGGTTGGTCCTCTGAGCTAATTTAATACGATCATTACCGATATGATTTTTACTACAGAATAGATCTACCTATACGACACGGTTCTACCATGAAATATATGTCGTTGACAGTGACAAGCAGATAGAATGTGATATAAAGACCTGCATCACGAAAAAAAAAGATGGGTCTAATTGCAAGATAAAGTAGTGAGTTTAATCCTCACTAACAACTTGAACAGCAATCATTGATTGGCTCCTTAAGCCTTCCACTGCAGCCTTGCAGAAGGCTACCATGCAGCCATGTCTTCATGGCATTTTGGTAAGTCCGTGTCTTTTACCTTGACTTCGACGAAGCCGACCGAACAAATTATTTGCTGTTGCTGCATGCGTAAACAAGCTCATTAGGGCGTCGAATAGTCGTGTCCTCGACTTGCATATTTAGTCTGAATTAGTAGGAAATGGTAGAGCTAAATTATGATCAGTGAATACAAGTGTAAGGTGTCCACATACCAGCGAAAGTGCCGGTTCTGGAGTGGGTTGTGAAATAACGGAAGAGACACAGGTTCAATGAAGGTGCCTGAAGCTCGGCTACGCTAATTTTCTTGTCCAATTTGCGTGTGCAATGTCAGCTTGTTCAGAGTATTCATTGCTGTGTTAAAACAATCTGTTATATATGCGTCCTTGTTGGATTCATTTGATAACTCACCAGTTGATTAAAATATCCATCAATATGTAACCATTGTTGTTGGCGTCCGTTGTCGGCTTCTTCAGAACTTCCTTTGTCAGTAATACATTGTCATGGCAGAAGTACTAAAAAAAAGTAACACTCATCGGCTCAATCGATAAAAACAGAGAATTTCGTCGCGCACTCCCCTCGGGCACTCGTGCTCAAATATTTTCGTCAAGCTGCAATAATGAAACATAAGCTAAAAGTGTCCGAGAGTAGCAATACCCAACTGTGAGAGCTTCGCTACCTAGGAATATGCGGGAATTGTAACTGTTTGAATAAGCCAAAGCCCAAAATATCACAAAATATACTCGAATGAGGTAGTAGGACAGGTACGCTGACGCATTGTATAACCATAATTTCATCAGACCAACTTATCACACTAAAGTAACAATTATCTCAAGAATGTCTTGGATGAAAACCTATGCTCGCTCACTTCTTCCGAAAAGCCTCCCTCTAGGGCACTTAAATCTGGGGGGAAGGTGCCCTAGCGGACTGCCCGACGAAATTACCAAAAAAATTCGGGCGGCGCAAACATTGTAAAAAAAAAAGGCAGATCCACCGATGACGTGCGACTCACTTTTTCCGACTGGAACCGTCGCACTTCGTTCTTTCCAAACACAGTAACCATGAACATTAGACAGGCCACGGTGAGAGACCCAAGGTGCGCGATCCAGGCCTCTTCTTACGTTATCACTTAGGTTGAAGATCTTCTTGCGGTGCAGAATTGTAACCTGCTCGATCTTCCTGAGAACTACCAAATGAAATATTGCAAGTACAAAGAGCTTTTACTGTCATTCACAACTAATCGTATTGATGTTGTCTTAGATCTTTATCACGCTTTATCATGGCCTCAGCTTTCTTATGTTGCCGAAGACGATAACGGAAAAATTGTTGGTTATGTGCTGGCAAAAATGTAAAGACGCGTGCCGCACTCGACGCTTGTAGCTAAAAATGAAGCATAGGGAGGAAGAGCCCAATGATGTGCCTCACGGTCATATTACATCGTTGTCAGTCATGAGAACTTATCGTCGTTTGGGACTTGCCGAAAAATTGATGACACAAGCAACAAAGATGATGGTTGAAGTGTTCGGTGCGCACTACGTTTCATTGCATGTCCGTAAGACAAACCGTGCAGCCATCGGTCTGTATCGGGATACATTAAAATTCAGGCAAGTATTATTAGACAATTGTGGTGGATAATGGCTCATTTTTTGTTATTTGGTGCTGTAGTGTACATGATGTGGAGAAAAAATACTATGCGGATGGCGAGGATGCCCTGGCAATGCGTCTGCAGTTGATCGAGCCTAAGAAGCCCAAGTTGCGCGGTGTGGTGGAGGAAGTGAATGAAGCAGTTGCAGCGCATTAACAAAGACCGTTCCGCCTTACCCAAAAATAAACCTATTCTAAACTCCATCTTTGCTATAGAGACAGCTGTCTCTTGTGTATTGCAGATCGCAACCGAACCTAGTTACTACATGCAGAGTATTATGGGTTGATGAATACGTATAATGATTGTTTCTTTCATAGGCATATGTATAGGAATGGACGTGGATCCACCAGAAGAAGGGAGACGAAAAGTATGTACTTCAGCTGACTTCCTCACAAGTATAGACTTTTGTTATTGTGGTAAAAAAGAGGAACATATTTTCTAGTCGCTAGCCAGGATATTGAGTATGGGTAATTGTAGCGTAGAATATCATTTACTGAAACCCTCGTATCCAGTCCTGTGGCAAGTTAATTGATACTCTTTCTCAATTTCTCCTACCAAGACGTTAGCAAGGCTTGTGACATCTCCCTATATCATCTTCGTCCTTACATAAGCCTCTGGTTAAGTATTGTCCCCAAATCTACTGGTTAACTCACTACGCACGCTATCAGCGTTGCAAAAACCAAACGTCGTACTGCGAGGTTTTCCAATAAATGATATACACTTTTTTTTTTTTTTTTTTTTTTTGCAAAGAGGGATGAAAGCGCTTTTTTCCGAACAGTTTATAATGTAGTATTTGACTACGTTTCAAGAAGGTACGGTAGTCGCGCGTTATGATGGTATCCGGTGCAATATTGTTGTTAATGTAAGAATAGGTGTGGTTCCGCGAAAACTCGTTGATTCACTCAATATTACTCTTTCTAATATTATTCTCTACGTAATGACAAATTTGTGATCCATTACAACGCGCGGCTACTGCATTTTGAAACTACAGTACTTTTATGAATGTTAAATAGCTATCAACATGAGGTGGTCCAACGAAGTCGACAATAACCATTAAAAAAAAATGAAAAGATAGATATCCCAACTTAATCGATGTGTTCTTCCAAGAATTTCTTGATCTGTATCAGCAATTCTTTCTTAATTGTTTCATTCACGGTGCCTAGAGAGTTGTGGGTATTAGTGTCACGCAATGGCTCTTGATCAACTTACTTCGTCCGTAATCAGCCGTCTCAGCAATGAGTTCGTCCAAAGTAATATTTTCGAGTTTACGGCTGCGAACCGTTTCTGTAAAGGTTTAGAGTTCAAAGTTTCAGTAGGGTTTGAATAAAAGATGAATAAGCTACCGCGAGAATGTGCATAAAGCGTATCGTTCCATCCTGATTCAGCCAGCCGCGATCGCAGAAGACTTAACAATCTCAAGACAAAGATCATGTCAGAATGGCAAGAGGCATTGCAATGTATGTGTACCTTTCCTTTTCCCCAGAATCAACAAATTGACGACTTAAAGCTATTTTCAGTTTATTCTCTGCATCGCTCATGATAGATGACTGACACAGGCAGAAGAGGCATCTCGCACTCTCAGGCTCTCAGACGGTGTCTGGAACCCTACAATATTTTTGTTAACACGTGACTCGTACGACGTAATTCAATGCTTACCATGTCAAACGGGTGACGAGTAAGCAGTTCCTCACTGCCGAACTGTCCTGGACAGTGCTGCCGGGCGAGATGCTAATTGACATCCAGATTCGATGTAGCGAACCAAGACATCACGAATGTTCCGTCCGGCATTAACATTATTCCAAAACTAATCAAACAGCTAAGAATTAAAGTATCAAGTTAATAAGTACAACTTACTAGAGATGTATTTGTTCTTTGTCTGCCATACGCGCACTGGGGCACAGTCGGATAGGGTAGACAGTGTTTCTATCATTGTTGCGAGCTATTCTTGTGTTAAAGAAAAATATACGTACGCAGCATTAAGCCATACCAGGTCGACGTCTATCAGGATATTCACTGCTAATACGCAGAATCAGCCTGTCGTCGTCTAAGCAATGTTGACGTTTGTGCTTATGATGGCGCCTCCTGATATATTTTTTACTAAAGATTCATTTGTACAAGTCATTCTTTCATTGTGTTCGATTGCTTGTCAAAACGTACCGATGATTGCATAGTTGCATGTTATAATCACGCAAATCAACAGTGTCGTGGTGACATACACTGCATACTTTACTAGTTTTATACTCGCCGACGCATATGACAGGACATCGTTGAACTAGAACTTGGCAAAATGTCTGCAGGAATAGCGCATATCAACAGAGTTCTCGCAGCTAAGATAAATTAAACACCCTCACGTTTACTGGAAAGGGAGCATGCGTTCTGTAACTTCCAGTGCGCAGGTCAGCATCGCCATACGCTATCAGGACTCGACGTTGGTCACATCGACTGTTTTGGTTCCGACAGTGCTGCCGACGTTTAAGCTGCCGTGATCTTTTGTTCGTTTTCTGTATGTTTTGAATAGGAGGCTGAGGCATTGATACACAGTTAATGGGCGAACAGCAAGCTATCAAATACTTACCAGCGTTGTGTTGGGGTAAAATCCTCCAACATGGTCTGCAGGCATCTATATCCCCGAGTAAAAAACACGCTCATGTTCTGTCCATCAGACGTACTGATAAATCCGCTACGTTCCAATATGATTGTCAGAAACTGTTGGGACAAGTATAAGGGCAGTCAGTCCAGAATTTTGCGATTGACCGAGAAACGTCTTTCTACAGTTTTTACATTGGCATCGATGGGACATGACAGAGAAGTCTTCTTTTTGTCTATGGCTCATCTGACTACGAGAATACTGATTATGCTTATTAAAAAGCACTGTTGTTGTGATATCCAAAAGGCCCTTCATCCTTATAAAGATCAGGCAAATACATACATTCCATTTGCTCTTTGATCTTGTTTCTGACTCCTTCAAGTGCCCGCTATTAATTTTACCCCCGCTTCTTTCACATCATTTTGTTGATCCCATGGGTTGATATTAATGGGAGTACTATATCATCTTTACATGGTGGAAAGACTTCAGTTCTTGGTCGAGCTTCATAACTTGAAGTAGCTATTATCCGATAGATTTCTTCAGAAAAGTTGTCTATTTCTTTTCACTATTGACGTATATTTCGCAAAATTTCAATCACGATACATATTAATAGTGAGACTAAACCTTGTGGACGAAGTTGCCGAGTATCGTCAAGATTCTTTTTCTTGGATTGAAATCCATTTTAATTAGAACAATTGCTACGGACACTCATGCAATCTTCATCAAAACGGCCACTAAATAACTTCTTGGTGAAGGTTATTAGAAAAAAAAAATAGACCCCTGGACGCACGCTCAATTTATGTCCACTCAGCATTTATTTATGTTCGGCCTTCATCAAGAAGCTATTCAGTAACCGCTTTGATGGAGGTTACATGAGTGTTCCTAACACTAATACCATTTTATGTCACTCAACGCCGAATAAAACTACTTCACTACTTTTTGGAGTACCATGATAACACAATATCTACTTAATTACGTAATAGCGATGTGAGAAATAAAAGAGATAGCAAATCCTTTTTACTGGTGTCAAAACATAAGCTCTCCCCGTTGTTTCCACGAGATATACTATTGACGTATAACTTTATGCTGAGATACTGATATCTGGCTTTGTTTTCTAGCCATGATATTCCAATAAACCGTGATCACTTGTTAAACTGTGTTTACCTGATAGTCTTGTAGCTGGCTCCAGACCTATCGTTAACGTACTGTAATTTGGTGAGCAATTTCCTAAACTTGGCGGTCACACGCTCAACGTGCAACTCTTCTTCGATCGCATAATGACGAGAACAACTAAAAAGCCCATGGGCAGACGAACAAAAAAGCTGACACCCAAGCAGAAACTTGTTAAGACAAGCGCACAGCAACGTATTGATGTACAGAAGCTTACGTTTGAATGGCAAGAAAAGTTATTTTCTCAACCCAAAGTAACCACTGCCATTCTCAAAGAAGCTGCCAATGTGCTACAGCCGCAGACGTACGATGAAGTGATCGAAGAACGTATGGTACAAGAATTCTGCGGATACCCACTTTGCGATCGACCACCGCAGAAGCCGGCTCGCTATCGTATCTCGTATTCCCAACGTAAAGTGTTTGATCAAACCGAACTGGCATCGTACTGCTCCGATGCATGTTTGAAGAAATCAAAGTACTATGCCATGCAGTTATCAGAAGAAGCTGTTTGGGCGCGCGATCTGTCCTTGCCATCGACAGTTCATGTCGTACCATTGTATCAAGACTATAAGTAAGCAAGAGGTCTCTCTTTTAAGTTGCAGGACTGACCCTTTCATTTTAGGGAAGCACTTTCGCAGGAAAAAAAGCGCATTCAGTCGCACAGGACAGGAACAGATATACGACACACATATGTACAAAAACTTTTAGCGAATGTTCCCAGTACTGGAACTATGAGCATCGAGATTGTAGAAAAAACGGTACAAACGGCCACTGTGCCCGCAGCAGGTGTACACGATGCGATCGAGGGTTATAGAATTCAGATGAAAAAAGACACCAACGACCCTACAACTATGGTCTTGAAGAAGAGCAAGAGCATAATAGTGGAAGAGAAGGAAGCACCGTTAG
Source organism: Saksenaea oblongispora B3353 (assembly GCA_000697495.1). NCBI lineage: Eukaryota > Fungi > Mucoromycota > Mucoromycetes > Mucorales > Saksenaeaceae > Saksenaea > Saksenaea oblongispora. The sequence goes on from JNEV01001633.1 coordinate 151,587, forward strand.
AAGTAATCGACGGCGATGCTCTGCTAGACGATGCGATGGAAACTATGATGATGCTTAAGCGTATGAACCTTGATCAACCCGATATCATCAAAGCTGAACCAGCACACCAGCCGGAACCAAAATCCCAGCCTACGTCAAAGGATTTAAGGCCGGCAACATCACCAACGAATCACTCGTCTGATACGGCAGGTCCACCTATAGATACAACCAAAGTGATTCAAGTGACCGTAAAGGATACTAAAAAACCAAAAAAGAAGACCAAGACCTTGGAGATGTCACTGTTTGGAAAGGTGTGGACGATGGTGGACAGCATGACCACTCGGTTGACGCGCTTATACCTGTCCGATTTAGAAAGCATGGATTTTGTGGATATGCAACAATATATTGATGATGAGACCAGTGCCGAAGCCAATGTGATACGAGGACATATTTTCAGCGAGAAAGTATTAGAAACGTAAGTTCTGCATTATAGTCAGCTGACCGACCTGATTTCTTAATACAACTGGGTTGAATTAGATATAACTTGATCCAAACGCAGATAGTCGTTGGACGTAGTCTTGAGAACGATTTGGTAGATCTTATCAAGACATTTCGATTTGCAGACGCATCTTCGGTTGTACTGGATACATCACAAACGTACATGATGACATTGGTGTTATTCAAAGCATTAGCAGATGCAACACTGAAGGATGGGAAATGGAAAAATGGCTTTGAAGCATGTTGTGCAAACATTAATCAGACTAGTGATGTGATAGATGCATGTGTTCGTGTTTTAAAGGTTGCAAGTACATAAAGCTAAGATCGATTTGACGTTTCTTTCTGTTTCATTTTATGATGACGGTGGCTTCGTTGGTGAAGGCTGGGATGGGGAGCAGTAGATAGTACAATCACAATTGCAAAGTGGACAATTTTTCGACTTGAGACCGAGCCAAGGATCTACAAAGTCTCGTGTACCACAGGTTTGATGTATTTATTTCTTACCTATACAATCCGAGCAAAATCCATGTCCACATCCTAGACGTCGGATTAACCGAGGAGTTTGTTTACTATCTGCTATGCTACCGAAGTCTTCGAGACAGATGGCGCATGTTGGGTTTCGGACCAACAGTGGATCATATTCAATAACAGGAAATCGTTGGAGTTGCAACCACCCAATTCCCCATTTAGCGTCCCTGTTCTCTCTGAGTGGCACCATGGCCACAGTGTCATCATTGACAGATACTTGAATGGGGCTCCCTTGTTGTCGTTCCAGCATCTGCAGACGGCGACGTTGTCTACAACGATGAAAGGAATAGGCTACGACATAAACTAACAACGTAGCAGCGATGCAGTTGATGAACCATGTACCAACAAAATACCGTCGGCTGGAATGGGATGGTGATTCTATTAACGTATTGTTGATGCGGTACACGGAAGCGTGTGAAAGTAGAATACAGTTGTTAGCAATCGCAAATTGACTGGACAACGAAAGTGAGTGAAGCAGGGAATATCCTATGGCACTATCAACAGCAATGTAAGGAAAGTTTATATCTTGCAGTGTCATATTGTTAGCCGTTGTAGAATTTTGATCAAATAGAATGACGCCGTTCAGCGTCATATTAAAAACTTGTGCAATTGTTTTTGCATGGTCAACTTTAGAAGACCAGGTGCACGGACCCGTATGCGAAATTAAGCCGATGCGAGGTAAGCCATGGTAAATATCCATCGAGTTCGACAAATTGTTTAATTCAGAAAACTCGAATGCCGTCAGTGCACCTGGGCAAGAGGAATCAAATTGAATTAAGTATCCCTATTGAAAAAAACCTTAACCGTGAGGAGACTTTGCAACTGCGTCGTTCACCTACACTCCAATTATAACCATGATATGGGAAGGAAGGTCTAATTGTCCACGTATGACTTAGTTTGGTGTAGTCAAAAACTTTGTCTGTCTCTTGGTCAATAGAAACCAAGTGCTGATATAAAGTAAAATGTGGCGAATCCGTTGCCCATGCCAGTGAAATGAAAAAAATAATAGCATAGGGTTGAATGAACAAAAACATGATGAAATAGAAGATAAAAGTAACGATTGAACTTGCATGACAGCATAGGAATATGGTTAAGCCAGCCGTCCATTAACCGATAGTGTAAAAAAAAAAAAAGTTCAGGTCAGCAGATTTTGTTGAGTCTTTTTACTAGGGCAAGAGGCTGCTACGCTACCTCTGCTAACTTATCAGAAAAAGATGTACATATTCGCACTATTCCAGGAAGCACTACGCGCAATTGGGAAGAGCATGAATCTCTTGCTGTGGTCTTCGGGGCATCATGCGGGACAGCAAGGATACAATATTTCACGAAATGTTAAAGAATCATGCTTCGAGAAACATTATCAGCATACCAACTTTGTACATTATTTTACAAACAGCAGTTGGAAATAAGGGAATTTCATCGGGCACTCCTTCCGTCATATTAAGTGCCCAAGAATGAGGTTTTTCGGAAGAAGTGGACGAGCATAAATCTCATCAAAAACCTTCTGAGATAATTGTTAGTTCAGTGTGATAAATTGGTCTGACGTGATCATGATTGTACAATGCATTGACACGTCTGTACTACTACTCTTTCGAATCTACTTCATGGCACATTGAGCTTTTGATTATTCAAGCAGTTACGTCTCTCCTGTATTCCTAGGTAGTGCACGTTTTCACAGTTGGACATTCATACCTTTGGACACTTTTGGCTTGCGTTTCATTATTGCATCTTGACGAAACTATTGGTATGAGAGTGCCCGACGAACTTCTCAAAAATGGAGCCTTTCACAAAAGTTTTACATTCGTAAAGTTTGGCTATAGGCAACATACGTCAATGATCTTCAAGACAGTCAAAATGTGCCTCAAACCACGGTTTTTCTCCACAATACACCAGACCCAAATATTACCGTTAAGCTCGTTGTCCACTACATCCATTGAAAAACGTTCACAAATGGTCTATCACCTCACAGGCGGCCGGGTGATATATACTAAAACTATCAGATAAAAGGATATCAGAAGCCTCTGTGTGACGATGACTTTTTTTCCGTGAGTTTTCGTACACCGATATGTTTGCTACAGATAACAGGCGCTGTTTAGGTGTTCAACGCAAATCCGTTTGAAGTCGTCCATGCCCTGTCTAATCTGTCACGCAGAGTCCAGGGTTATTCAACACTTCCTCTTCACTTTCCTCATCAAATAGGGTGTCTGGACTTCCTTTAGCAAGAATTGCTCTTCACCGTCCCCTCGCTCCCCAACGTCCGTAATGCTCTCTTTCTCCTCCGCCTCCAGCTAGACTCTCAAGATTTCAGAGTATTTAGGTCGTCGCCTGCATCCAAGAAACTATCTGGCGCTACCACTGGAAAAGCGTACTCGACGGAGTTCCCTTCTCCCTGTTTACTGTCCGTTACATGGCCCTCAACAAGTTCGACTTGTTATCCAGACACGCCACTTACCGGATCTACCGGCCCCTCCTTCTTGACATCATCTACTCTCTTGCCGTTTTGTTTTAGTTTAGCTACCTACTGTGTTTTGCATGCGGCTTTGCACTGATTGAGTAGAAGTTTTGCGCTGACCAATAGAACGAGTTTGCGTTGACTGATTGCCAAGAAAATAGAACCATTGTTATCATAAAAATGTGGAACGTCGAGTTTAAACGAAGTTCATCTCTTGAAAATGAATGATTTGCGTGATTACATGGAAGCTGAAGATGCTTCATTGGGTAGAATGAGAATATTTCCTTTGACGTTTACATGTCTGATGATGATGAACCAAATGAGTGGGCAGAGTTGTCTCGTTCGAATGCAGCTATTTGGAGTGAAGGATGGGGGGCAAATGTTAGCCATGAGAATAACGCCTTTGTGCGTGTGCATACGTTGGCAGAAGCAGGATCTTCCATTGAGGGCACTGAAGAGGAAGGTTTAGCCGATCTTGTTCATTCTCTAAACAGAGCACACATATGGGGAGAGCGTGAACAGGCGACTAAAGCTAGGACAAGAGGCTCATATAGAAAATATACTCCACAGCAAATCGAAAAGCTGTTTGATTTGGTGATTGAATAAGGATGGACAGCAAAGGAAGCACGCTTATCACAGGTATAAACGTTCGAACTGCTCAACATTATATCAAAACGTACAATCATGATGAAGAAAGACGTCTACCAGGATTTCAAAGGAAACCTCGTACTAGATGTTATGGTAAGCTGACTGAAGCTCACTCCCAGTTTTTTGTAGATTATGTTGATAGAAATCCGACTGCTATCCTGCTGACATAAAAGAAGCTTGTGTAAAGCATTCGAAAACTTAACTATTTTAGAATCAGCATTGCATAGACATTTAGTCAATAAATGCCGAGTAACTTTGAAAAAGTTGGAAAAGCTTCCTGCAGCAAGGAATTCTGACCGAGTGATAGCTTTGCGAAAGAAAAAAGTTAAAGAGTGGGAAAAGATGCAAGACTTGGACTTCACTAAGAACTGTATCTTCATCGACGAGGCTAGTTTCAACTTGCATACCCAAAGAAATTATGGTCGTTCTTTGAAGGGAACAGTGGCAAAAAGAACTGTACCAACTAGAAAGGGAGTTACGATTACTATATTAGGTGCTATATCTGAAGCTAGAGTGATAGATATATCTTTGAGAAAGCCTCAGGCTGCATCTGTGTCCAAAAAGAGGAAGATTAACGGAAAGGAAACAAAGACAATTAATGGTCGGATCGGTACACGAACAGAACATTTCCTCTCTTATATATCAAATGTGATGGACGTACTGGATAAACATGGTATGAAAGGGAATTACATCGTGATATATAATGCTCCAATACACACACCAGCAACAATTCGTAACCTGATTGAGAGCAGAGGATAAAAATGTCTGTATTTGCCCCCTTATTCTCCATTCTTAAATCCTATTGAAGAATTCTGGTCAAAGGTAAAGGCCGGTGCCAGGAGAAACGCACTGAGAGCAGATGATCGACCTACGAACCGAATTTGTGATTCAGTGAAGAAAGTGACGAGATCAGATTGCCAAGCCTGGATTGATCATGCAATATCTTTCTTTCTGCAAGAGTGAAGAAAGCTGTCTCTGAAGTAGGATCCACCAATACGTGAGTCCGATCAAATATCGGAGAAGCCCTACTGTATGTAAAACGAAGACGTTGTGTATCTCACCGTTGCGCTGGTAACAGATACGCTACTCAGCCGGAAAAAAAAATAATACAAAAGTTTTTATTATGTATGCTCTAGCTCACACTACAAGCCTTCTTTTATGAAAAACTTATTGCATTTAGATTTGCTCTTCACTACAGACAATAGCTGCTCAATACAATTGCGTTACGGAGAGTACGCAGGAAGATTGATATAATGATATTCGCTCAAGCAAATATACTTGTCTGTACTTACCTTTATCTTTGCTGTTTTCTTACGTTCCATTAAAGTTTATTCTAGTAAGAGGTAAACTCAGTTACGGGAAGAAACACATTGAAGGCGGACAGTCGACTTACAGACCGAATCTACGATACAGGGAAAAAGGACATGTCTCTTTGATTTAGTCAAGAACGAGTCAGTTCTCTTTGTACAGTTCCTTTGGTTTTCGGAATGAAGGTTTCCCAAGTAGCATGATTCAGTGCGCCGTTCGTCTGCTGATTGCCTGCCCAGATAGGACCTGCCATGGGTGGCTCTGCTTGAGACGGGTGACGCTCCATAATGCCTGTAAACTTCAAAACTTTACGTAAAATATCTACTGGAAACGGCATCTTAAAGCAACATCACTTTTTTGAAAACAGCGTATCGTCTTTCATCCGTAAATATCACCTGGACCTTTGCAACAGTTGGAAAAGTGAAGGTACAGCAATTTAGTGACAACTACTAAAACTTATTGACAAAAAGCCTGAAAGGCATAAAAGAACGAAGAGCATCAGCAAAACCTTTTTTTTTTTTCACTCAAACGTACACATCGGTTAAAATTCAACATCGAATAAAAAACCAGTAGTTGTCTCAGTATGAACGGGATTAATATGCAGTGACGACTGCTGACAACATTATCTACTGTATTTTGTGGATAAATTTACGTTGCTAAAAGTAGCTTTTTGCGCAGTCTAAAGGCCAAGTTTTGCACTGACAAAAAAAAAGCGGGACCGCATTATTCAGTAAAGATGCAAAACATGAATAGATTATGTACTTACACTTAGCCCTTCGACAACGCAAAAAGTTACTCCAGCATCGCAAACATCCATTAGATGAGTATTTGATCGAGTACAATGACAAAAGCCTTACCGATGCTAGCATCTATAAAAGCGACAGTTAATTAAGATGATTTTAAATTTGATATATAATGTCGTATACGTACCGTAAAAATCTAAATCCCCTCAGGAGGGGAACCGGTATTCGTATCCGTGATGCGATCGGTTGCCATCGTAGATCGAGCAAATTCATCAGGTCTGCCTTGGCCTGACCAGATCGACTGAGCAATCCAATACATGTTTTTAGCTGCATTGACGC